>VWZF01001886.1:345006-383832 GCA_013396755.1 Sclerurus mexicanus | reverse complement strand
GGAGGGCAGGGATGCGGGCAGGGGTGCGGGCAGGGGTGCGGGAGGGCCGGGCCGGGCCGGGCCGTCCCCATGGCAACGGCGCTTAAAGGCGGTCGGGGCGGGGCGGGGGCCGTGCCGCGGCCATGGCCCAGGCCCAGGGCAGCGCGGTGGTGAGGGCAGGGCTGCGGGGCCGCTCCTCCGCCAGGGGCTGAGGGCACGGGGAAATGGAAGTCGCCTCCCTGCGCCCGGCCCGGGGGCTCCCCGGGAAGAGCCGCCTCCCCTTCCGTGGCGCGGGGAGCCCTGGGCTGCCTTCAAAAGCTTTTTTTCCCCTTCTTTCTCCCCCCCTCCCCCGCCGTGTTTTGCTGTGGCTGTTGGCAGTGCGGCGGGAGGGCCGTGTCCGGGGTGTCGAGGGGCGCCGGGGAGCTCGGAGTGCCGGGGAAGGGGCGGCTTTGGGCCGGGCCGGGAGGGCTCGGAGGGACCCGCAGGGGCAGCAGTCCAGGGAAGCCTTGGAGGCGCCGTGGAACGGAGTGAGGAGAGCCCCTCCTGCCTCCCTACTGTGTACAGAGGAAACTGGAGTTTGGCAGCTCCCGCTGTTGACGGCCTGGTTCTGGCAAAAGAGTGCCCGAGTGTAAAGGGATAAAGCTGGAGTACAATATGTCCGCACTGTAACCATTTTTCTCTAATTTGGGAGCATGTGGTGTTTTGAGTTTTACAGTCGCTGTGTTCGGTTTTTATGTGGCATAATAAATATTTGTACTCACTCTAGTTTGGCAGTCCTGGGGAGAGGAATAGGCCCACTGAAAGATTTACATTCAGAGCATTTGACATGGGCTGATCAACAGCTTTTGGTGCAGTGGTACAAGAGTAAACCCCTTTCTTTTTCCCTCCTCATCTTTCTGGTATCCTGAAATGTGCTGGGAGAATTTTTGGACATTGCTAACCCCAGATAGGAAATCATACATGAATATGGTGGTTTTAAAGTAGTGCTATGTTGTGTTGATTGCTTTTTGCGAAAAGTAATGTGTTACTTCTTAATAACTTCTGTTTTTTAAAAAAACATTTTTTTTTATCAACTGCACTCTAGAACAACTTTAAAGCAGTAAAATATTAATTTGATGTTGTAAAAAAATGAAAATTAATAACCCAGAATCCTCAGTTTCCTAAAATATCTTAGCTTCATCTTTCACCTTGTGTAGGCTATTCTGGTGGTGATGATAATCAAGATTAATAAGGTCTAAATTGCTAAAAGATAATTATCTTACATTTGCATTGAAGTATATGAATCTTGAAGCTCATGAGTGTCTGCTGCCCAGGTCTGACTGAAGCATTAGGATTTAATCACTGACATGGGCAGAAGAAGGAATAAAATGTTCTGTTGAAGTGCTATTGCAATATAAGATGAATGATAGGTATTGATAATGGTAATGTTAAAATTTTCACAGCTAAGCCACTATACAGCATCAGACTCTTTCCACAAAGGAATAAATAAATAAGTCTCTGTTATTTTATGCAAGTTCCTTACATTCTGCTTCTGATGGAAGTGGCACATCTCATTTTTAATAACTTGTATTGTTGGTTGAGCTCTGAGTTAGGGGCAGTGATTCTAGAATGATACAATATGGTTGGACATGCTTGTTTGAAAATAGAGCACAGCCATTGTTTCTGTAACATTTCTAGGATTTTCTTAAGCATTTCTGTAGCCTAACCAATAATTTGAAGCTCAAGTCCAGTATTTTTCTAGGGATGTCAGATTTAAAAGAATGCGTGGACTTGCAGACCTTTGCATTTGACATTCAGTTTATTAAACTGATCTATTCCTGCTGTTCAGTTAGTCACAATAGTTTAAGGAGTGATATTAAATTTTATGCTGTCTTTTCAAATGACTTAATGCTCATCTTAACTTGAAAATATATATATTTTTTTTAATGTAGCTTAACCTGTACAAGTCCATTATTGAAGATGTGATTGAAGGTGTGCGGGAACTCTTTGCGGAAGAGGGTGTAGAGGAACAGGTTCTGAAAGAATTGAAGCAGGTTTGTTGGGTTCCCCTGCCTTAATAGCAGCTGTGTTTTTTTCTTTTGAAATGGTATACCCGTCCATTTCTTTGCCATCCAAAGCATGCAAGCTTTTACCTTAACTTAGAGTTACAAGTATCCTGTGAGTGATATGGTAGCTGGCAGTTGAAATTCAATAGTGACTGTTATGATATTTTTTGGATATAATCAGTCAATTTACTCTTGGAAAAACTAGCAATACCTGATTATCTTTTTAGATGTGGTTTGTTTTTAAAGGTGATATTTGTTGACCTTAATAATAACCTTTCTGCAGCTTTGGGAAACCAAGGTGACACAGTCTAAAGCAACAGAAGGCTTCTTCAGACATGGCCACAGTTCTCCACAATTTACCCTGCAGCTGCCACACGGTTTTCACAGTGTTCTGCAGGCTTCAGCAGGTCAGATGTTGTTGGACATAGTGGAAACGATTTAAGAATAGTTCAGTAATTCAGGGATATTTTTGGAAGACTTGCAATAATCTTGGTTTGTCATAGTTATGTATATGTATATAGCATGATGGGGAACAGTAATTATTTGAAAGCAGAATTTGACCAATAAAAGATGAATTAATCTTTGAGAAACTAATGGAATTCTGTCTACGTGCTCTTGATCTTCTGCTTATTTCCAGCGGCAAAACATGCAGAGAATTTTAGTGTTCTTTTCTGTAGTCCAAAAGTGTAGCCCTTCAGTTGCAAATTTACCTGTAGAGTTAAGCTTTTGCTTCCCTTTTAATGTGTGTCCTGGTGTGTGTAGAGGTTATATGGCACGTTTGTGACATGCAGCTCTGCTGTCGTGTTGGAGTTTAATCTGGTTCTCAACTTGTTAAAATGTAATCCCTTGCTCAAACAGAAGAGAGAGAGGGAAGCTTTTTGGTTTTTCTTTCAGTTATTTTTTCTAAATGCAGTAGTCCTGTTGCAGAGAAGTACTAGACTTTCACACAGCCTCTGACATCAGGACCTATTCTTCTCAATTAAGTCCAGCTGACCACTGTGGTATTGTTGTGGTGGAGTGTAATGCTCAGCTGAGACTTATCCCAAAGTGAGAGGCTCTTAGGACCTTTGCCCATAAAGGACAAAAGCCATGAGATGATTTAATGAAAATCTGTGTTGTAGTGCACTTCAGTGTTGGGCAGGCACTCTTCATCTGGGTTTTTTTTTGGTTTTTTTACAGCCTGTATAGTTGAATGAATTGTTTTTGGAGACACATATTTTATTTATTCCATGTGGTGAAAGGGAATATACTTTTGGTTTTGCATGCTACTGGAGGTCATATTTAACAAGCATTACCTTGTTACTCCTACGTTGTTAAAGGGCCATATTAGGGCAGACAATCTGTTAAAGCCAGTGAATCTATTTACTTTTAAAAATGGGATTGGAATTGCCTTATGGACAGACATTTTCAAAGTAGTTAGGGTTACCTAAATTGTTTGCTTCCTGAAGCCTGGGAAAGTTTTTTCCTTTTGGCTTTTTTTTCCTCTCCCACTGAAGTCAGTATTAAGTGCTTTCGAAAATCTTATCCTACTCTTCCCACTGTTAGCACCATTGGTTTTGATCTGGTCCAGAAAAATACTTGCACATTTTTCTTATGTTGACAGGGCAATACTTCTGCTCACTTCATTGTTGATCTAATGAGTTGAAGTTAGATTGCCTTAGTTTCAGGTGTGCTTGCTGTAAATTATTGAAAGATACCATGTCCAAGAAATTAATGTGTTCTGTAAAGTGGCCTTTTTTTTTAATAGCTTCTTTTGTCATCCCAGCTGGCAGAGGTTTTCAGCATTTCACAGCAGCAGAACTGGTACGTAGCTGTAGTGATATTTTACTTCAGTTTTGATTATCCTGAACACCTAAATGGTTGGTTGTCAGTTATTAATAGGCTTAGAGTGGGAGATCTGTAACACTGCTGCTTCTCTTTGAGCAATGAGATAGGATGGGGATCTACCAGCTCATTTTGCAAGCAGTGCAGCCAGAGGTGTGTTGAAAGACATGGCTGCATGTATTTAGTGTATGGGATGGAAGTGTAGTGGAAATGCACATCTACAGACACTTTAAAAAAAAAAGAAATAAAAAAATACTGGGAGTTAAAATAGTGCATGGGTGGAAACACTAAGTGATGCTGGGAGCAGCATTATCTGTGAGGTGTAGAAATCTTCCAGAAGCAAATGGATGTTTCTAGAGTTGACAAGTTCTGAACTTTGGGCATGGCAAAATTTCTTTGAGGAGGGGCTACTAATTGTCAGAGCTTGATGAACTTAGAGTGCCTCATGACACTCCAGCTAATTAGCTTGTAACATTGACTATAATATTGGGAAGATGTTCTTGCAATGTATGAGTTTCCTGATTTAAAATTTGGATTTCCCTGAAACAGCTAGTTTGAAAGGGAGCTGTATATCCAAGTATCTGCTTTCCAGGAGGAAATGAGAATGTGAAATGACTTCATAGGCCTAGGAAAGGAGTCTGTGCTATGTGGAGTAATGCATAAACTTAGGGAAAAATACCTTTCTGGATGATGGGTACATGGAAAGGGTATGTCAAAGTGTTCTGCTAACAAAAAGGGCATGTGATAGCTGGAAAGTAGGAAACACTTTGGGCAAATCATTATCCTGTCAATGCAGAATACTCTTCCTCTGTCTGAATCTCAAAAGCATGAAGCAACTTTTCAGTAAAGATGGCCACAGAAAGGCCCTCCTTGGTGTTCCATATGGATGTGTTAGGCAGTCAGGGCCCCAGGGGATGAAGTGTGCACTATTTCTTACTAAAGCCAGCTCTCATGTATCTAGAGGCCCTCACAAGCGTGTGCGACTCTTGCTCTCCCTTCGGCTGTTGCTTATCCCATATATGTGCCAGCTGGAGTGACGCTACAGACAGCACCAGGTAAGGTTAAAGAGGACAATGCACTGTGGATGTTCAAAGACCATCCCTAGTACAGCAGATAAAACAGATGAGAATTTAACGTAAAGGTGGGTACAGCCACTTACCCTCCTCTTCCTTTGTGTTTGTAATTACTGCATGGGGGAAGTATTTGCATTGATTAGTTAGTGTGTCAGTTGTGTACTCTGGCAAGATCAACACAGGTGACATCTCTTATATGAGGGACAATATTCCATGTTTTAAAAGGTAAAGACACTCCAGTGCTTCAGAAACAAATTGATTTCTTATTCAAATAAAATATAACCATGCATTAACCTTTTTGCTCACGTTCCTTTGCTGATGAAATTGCCTACCCTGCTTGTGCAAAAATGTGCTTGTGCTGCTTAGGTGTGATCAGTGGAAGGCTTATTTCAGCCATTAAATATTTCCTCAAACAACTGTTCTTTGTGAACTAATGTCACTAGATATCTCTTTCAGGTGTAATTTCTAAGGTTTTGAGACCTATAGATTAGTACCAGTGGCTGTGTATGTGTAAGCTTGTGTGTTGGAAGAAGAAAAATCAAATGGAATTTGGCATTTAGCTCTGGCATTGTAATTATAACACTGATAACTAATAAGGATTCAGTGTTTGAAGTGTCTGGGAGTTTTTTTGTGTGTTTTTTTGTTGTTGTTGTTTTGTTTTTTTAAACTAAACTATGTAGTTTTTTGAGAGGGGATACCTGAAGGTCCTTAAGGAGTGAATTCTCCCTGTAGATATAGAATAGTCCATTGTTTCATCTGGTACTTCTTAGTTTCTGAAATAACAGAAAAAAATTCAAAACAGGATTTTTATTTATTTATTGTTTTAAATCTAGTATGTAATTAAATTACTGAACTTACTGTTATGGGGTATTGTGTAGGCCAAAACCAAAAGGGGTGTTAAATGTGGTGAAAAATTATTCAGAAAGCTTCTGAATTCTTCATTTTCAAGGGGTGAAATTGTGCTTGGGGCAAGTTTTGCTTTGTAAACACCCTTTTTCTCATGGTTTGTCTGAGTGTTTGCTATTGGGTTTTAGTGGTAACAGGTCAGTGGCCTGGATGAACCTGTAGTTTAACCTGCTGAAACATTTTTTAACTCTTCTCTTTGTAGGGCAACTTTATAAAGTAAATATGCCTGTTATGGTTACACAGGCCTCAGGAAATAGCAGTATTCTACATCCTCCTCTGCAGCAGATAATTCATCCCCTTGGACAACCTTCAATTCTGCAAGCCAGCATTGCTAGTGTTCCACAGGTGAATTCCTGTTCTTACCAGGCACCTGGTGAAACATTGCAGCCCCAGGAGACTGCTGTCCAACAGACATTTAAACCAAGCATTGTGGAAAAACATCCCTTGGTGTCCTCTGCTGCTTTGGTCCAGCAGCTTCCTTCAAGTCAGCAGGAACTTGCAACTAATGCAGTATTGAACCAGTGTGCAGATTCCACAGAAAACTCCCAGCACGACAGTCTTCACACAGCTGTGTTTACTCCAGAATCCTCTGAAGGACTTTTTCTCGATGGATCCTTGGCAAACAACTCGAGCAATGTCCTGCTGGATGTGGAGGGGCAGTTGGACGTTGAACCCCCAGAGCTGGTGCAGCAGCAGGTGTCTGACGATATCATTGAGCTGATTATCACGGGTGAAAGTTTGGATAATAATGAATTTCTGAAAGGTCAGGGCAGTGTTGCTTCCTCTGACAAGGTAATGCCTTTTGTTTCTCAGCTGGTGAAAATACATCTGTTGGAGATGGTTGAACATATCTATGAGTAACAATTAGAACCTCCAATTTGTAAGAATAAAAATTATTTTTATCTTATAATTCATTCTTGAGCTTGTTTAGAAGAGCAGTAGCTAAATGCTTATTTTTACATTAAGAATTTGTAAAAAATACTGCTAAAATATTGTGATGGATGAGAATGTACATCTGAAAATGTGAAGTGTAATGCATTTGGGGATCATAGTTTTCTTCTTTTTCTTCTTTTTTTTTTTTTTTTTTTTTTGTGACTAAACAGACATGAATGACCCCTTGAGAACTTCCATATAATTCTGACATATGGATACTGGTCAGCTGTGGGGCAGTATCAGCTGGAATTAATTTCAGCCTATAATGTATAAAGAGCGTTTCAGTTGCATTGAGAATGCATTGAGGATGAAGTCAGATTTGATAAGTGAAAGTCTGCTGGAAGAAAATGTATTTCCTTGGGAAAAAGTCCTGAACAAACTCAGCTAGAGCTGTCTGGAAAACTAGAATGACTTTAATTAACAAAACACTTTCCTGACCTCATCTAAATTTTGTTCCAGAAATTATTTGCAGATGTTTGAAGTTCAGATTGGCTTGCTGACTCTGAGCTGTACTGCTTATATGTGATTAAGGCAAATTTATTAAATGCAAATTTAATGACAGTAATGCCAAATGTCTGTAAATAGAAAGCATGTTATGTTGCTCATCTGAACGTTGATGGCAGTATGATGAAGACTGTCCATAGTAAGAATGGAAGGTCAAAACAAAAGTGTTATTTTCTTGAACTAGAAAGTATATGTGGATGGGAATTAAGTGCTACAATAAAGATTTAATGAGAAACTGAAGATGGCTGAAACATTAAAGCCCTTTTATGCTCCTGTGAATGCTCTGTTTAGGAATTCTAGCACTTTTATGAACACTCGAAGAAGTGAAATATTTACTGTTTCTCCCAGCTTTTTATATCTTATTTAAACAAAGCATTTTGATTGAGTTGAGAGGGAAGGATCAGTTCATGTATTATTTAAAAAATGAAAAATGCTATTTTGGGGGGCAGAGGAGTATTTTTTTTTTTTTTATTGGAAGGCTTTTTTGCAGTAGAAATTCTAAAGGTCTGCTTGATTGCCTTTTTCTTAGAGTTTGAGTAGAAGAGTGTTTAAAGAAAAGTCTAGAATTTTTTTTCTGTATTGCTGAGGAATATTTGGCATGGGTTTAATTTAAGGTTAGATGTAATCACAATGTTTGCTAAGGTACTGAGGGTTTACAAGCAGTAGGACTTTAAACACTCATTTTACTGCCCCAAATGTGTTTGTTTATTAAACAAAAATCTCAGACTTTGTACTGAACGTAGCTTTCTTTGTACTGTTAATTCACAAGCTGTCTCTGGTCTCTTTTTTTCCTGTCACATGAAACCTACTGAGCAGATGGAATCTAATTTTCGATCAGAGAAGGATATCTGCAGTGACATTGAAGGCATAATCCAGCTAGATGGTACTGGTGATGTTTCTTCCAAGGAGGAAATACCACGTACAAAAGATAAGGAAGAGAATGAATTCATTGGAATTATTGAATCAGAGGATCTAAAAGTTCTGGATGATGAGGAAGACTATGATGAAGAATGTGACAGCACTTCAAACATGGAGTCTAGCTGCAGTGGTGGTGACAATGAAGATCTCCAAATAGATATAGTTGAGGAGGTAATTTACTTTTAAGTCTTGTGAAGTACATAACAGTAGTAGATGTATCTTGACTGTTGAATTGCTGGACCTAGAATAATTCCTTGTTAGTTTAATGCAGAGGATGCACAGTGAAGTTATATGTCTCTGGAGACCGGACGTACTGCTGAGAAATTACTTGAAAGCTCGTTATGGAGGAGTGTGGACAAATGAAAGAAATGTTGAAAAGTCATTTGTTTGTTGGATTCATTAAAATACTAAATTACCAGAATTAAAGATCTGTTGTAAAACCTTGGCCTCAGTGGAATGGAGTTCTGCTTTTTATTTAAATAAGATATCATTTAAAAATTTAGATTTAAATAAGGTATATTTAAATAAGATCAGGATGCAAAGCTAGGTTTCCTTTCCTTTTGAAGGACCACAGGGGATTAAACAGAGAAAAATGTGATACAAGTACATATGTTTCCCAGCTTTTCTCTTTTCTTAAAGATGTGTGATTTTGTATCCTGGAGATTTTTTCACAAGAGAATCAAGTTGTAGTATTTGGACTTCAGATAAATACAAGCTGATCAGTGTTCCAGTTACTGGGATCAGCTTTATCACTTAGCAATCTTGCTTTCGTGAGCTGTGTTTTTGTTTAGGGTGTTCTTTTTTTGAGAATGCAAGCATGTAAACGTGCTTATAAATGAGGTTTGTGTGGTCTTGATATTTTCTTTTTCTCCCAGTGGTAACTTTTATTGTTCTAGGTGTGTTTGATGCTAACTGTATTCAATGCTGTTCTGAAAGAGTGTATAAAATAGAATTTTAATCTCTAGGACCCCTTAAACTCTGGTGATGATGTCAGTGAACAGGACATTCCAGACTTGTTTGACACTGACAATGTGATAGTTTGTCAGTATGACAAGGTACAGTATATACTTTTATCTTTGTTCTTTATCATTCTAAATATCTTCAGCAAATCCATGTCTGTTCTACTGTCAATGCCTTTAAAAGAAAATCTAATGCTGTAATCCATGAGTGTTTAAATTATGTGTTTAGCTGAAAATAGTCTGAATACTTTTCTGCTGTTTTCTGAAATGAGGATAATCAGAATGGCCTATTAAAGGAAAGGGAAACAAGTCTTGCAAAATTAATATGTGTAAAAGTGCAAAATCTTATTCATTTCCTTAACTTTTAAGTAATATCAACATCTATGGATGTACGTAGGCATATTCAGACATGAGTTAAGACTTTTGAAATGGGTAACAGAAAGAGGAATGTGTGAAATCTCATTTACATTTTTGTCTTTGAAATGCTTACTGAGAGACTTTCCTACTGGAATTCTGTTGTGGCTAAAAAACCAAGTAGTTATCAAGGGCCATTTTGTCCTCCTTCATCTTAATGCTTAAAATTCAACCTTATTTTGGACTTCCAAAGATCAAGTTAGAACTCTGGCATGGTTTTGGGTGCTTATATGTCAAAGATAACAAAACAAAGTGCCTATTTTATTTTAAAGCAAATATGGAACAACATGGCTATAGTCTGCTTGAGAATGTGCCTTGACTTTTATTCTTTCAAAAAGTGATTAGTGATAATTTTTTGTGTGTCCAACTAGGCCTGCTGTAATGGTTTTCTGTGGTTTAAGAAACAGAAGTGCTAAGAAGACTATAAAACTGTGGCAAATTGAGTGTTTCTGGAAATGTTTTTTTGTAAGGTGTAGTTATAGGGATGTGTGTAGAAAAAGCATCTGAAATGAAGCCACTGATGTCTGAATTGTACTGAAAAGCCACACGAAGTTTTGAAGCTTTGTAACTCAGTTTGATGTTACAGATGCTCTAGGTAGTGGATGTGGTCACCTACAGCAACTTTTATCTACAGTAAGCTGAAAAATTACTTGAAAATCTAAAAAAAACCGTCATATGAAGTTCAGCATTGGACATGTTTTATAGGAAATTTAATATCAGATATTATTAGAAATTAACAGTTGCAAAATTTTCATGCTTTTAGCCTCATTCTAACACCACTGTGCATGCAACATTGCTTTTCCATGGGTATGGTAAAAGGAAAACATTGCATTTCAGTTAAGCTATACTTGTTTATTTTGGGACTGACTGATCACTCATGAAATTGCTCCATTACCGTTGTCTTGTCCTGCTGGTGTGGAATTGTCACATAGCTAACATGTTTTTGGAGGAAGTGTGGGGGAAGGTGTGCTAAGATTTATGAGGTTGTTCTCTTGAGAGGGCAGGGAGTTCATTATAAACAAATGAAATATACTGCCTCCATTAAATATTTTGGGTTATCAGGATTGTAAAATAAAAGCAAGGTGTGTAAAACAAGTTGTGCTTAAATTTTTTTTTAAATGGATGGTCTGATGTATCTTTGTGGGGGCATTGATTTTGATTTTGATTTTTTTCAGATACATCGAACTAAGAACAAATGGAAGTTCTACTTAAAAGATGGAGTGATGTCCTTTGACGGTAAAGACCATGTTTTTGCAAAAGCCATTGGAGATGCAGAGTGGTGAAGCCTCACTGAAGTACATACTTTAAGACTGTGGCATTATTCCCTTTTGAACTTTCTGTGAAACAACTGGACTTTCCATTGTTTTACCATAAAACCCGCCAACAAACAAAAAAACTGTCATAAAAATATGCAAAATATGTGTTGTTAATGCATGCGCACTAAACCACTGTATTGTTAGCTATTCAGCTGTCTTTGACGTTCTTTTCTGGCTTCATCACTTTTCAGGTCAAGAAACATCATTGGAATGATTAGCTTTAAAGTCTGAAATGTATCTGTTAGTGTTTCTCTCTTGAATTACAAAGTGATATTTAAGTAAATTTTGGTTCTGATGGTTTTTTTTTCAACTTCTTAAAAGCTGAAGTGTGACTTGAAATATAAAACTACTCTGTTGTTGATACTATGTATGTCTGCTGAGTTTAAAAAAGAAAAAAAAAGCAATATCTTTGCAAGTCTGAAATCTCTTGTCTTTCCTTCCTCCCTTGCTTTTTTGGTTGCTTTGTGGTTTTTTGACTTAAAGGCAGGTGCTTTAAGTAAGGGAAATGTGGGTGGAAGATCCTGTAGCTCTCAGTATATGAAAATTATTATTGCTTATTCTAAACCATCTATGTCTACTGAGATGCAGTGAATAGTGTGATGTAACACTAAAATGTGATTTATTTTCATTGTCAATATGAAATCAGTTAAGTTTGCTACTGTACATATCCACTTCATTCCAAGACTACAGACCAGTAAGCTGTGAATGATACAAATTGTGTATAGTAATAAAACGTCATCTCATACACATTTCTAGCAGAGAGTTGTTTTTGTGTTCCCTAAATATAAACTTTGCTCAGAGAAACAGGTACAAGTTATGCATGTGGCAGTACCTCACCCTGCCATGAGAACTGCATTCCTACCAGTCTTCAACATTAACTTTTTGTTAGTTTTTCAAGAAACAGAGGTCAAAAAGAAGTTATGGGCCCTAGCCCTTCCGAGCTGCAGCTTTTTCTGGCTTGCTCCTGTTCCATGTAGGGCAATACCAGGAACTAAATGGTAAAGCCTCAGCCAGTCTGACTCAGAACAGGATAATCCTGCTAGAAGGGCAGTACCACATGCAAAAATATATGGCATGCCTCCCTCCTGGCTGCTGCTCCCAGGTCTGCTGAAAGAAGACATCGTGAGACATTTTGGTTATCTCTACTCCTTGAGAGGGTGCAGAGGCTTTGAGAAGGGAAGGAAAAGAAGCAGGACAGTTGGAGAGAATGAGTATGTAGAAGAAATGAGGGAGGGGAAAAGCCCAGCCCTTGTTCATCATGGTGCCAGCCTTTCTGCTGAGGGCATAAAGAAAAGAGATGCTTCCCTCAGGAGGTGTGTTTTTAACAACTATTGAGTTTATTGCGTGCCTATGTTGACATATCTGGTGTTCTCCAGCATCAAAGACAGGACACTGAACTAGAGCACCTGAAGCAAATGTGGCATTTCTTTTGTCTTTCATAGATACTGCTGCTGGGATGTGAAGAATTGTGTATTCAGAGACAAGTAAATATTACAGTGTGTGATTTCTTTTTCCTCATTCAGATGACTTGTAGCTGCACTGGTGCTATACTTCAGACCCATAAATGCACAGGAAATGCAGCTCTTACCACATGATAGATGCTTTTAGATTTCAGCACTTTCTCACAGGTGTTCATGCTCTATAAATGTGAACATTATGAACTGTGGGACCATTTTCAACTTCATAAAAGAATGGAAGCAAAGGTGTTGTGGCACAGGAATCTATGTGACAGGACTGGATATGCACCATTCACTAAGGACCAGTCTCTGAACGTTGCTTCTGAATTTTGCTAGTCACTATAAAATAAAGTTGCTAAAAAGTACTTAATTTTTAGCCAATTTCTATGACGAGCAGCTTTTTGTTTGTTTGGTTTGGATTTTTGTTGTGGTGTGGGTGGTTTGTTGTTTTTTTTGTTTGTTTGTTTTGTTTGTTGTTTGTTTTTGTTTTGCTATTGCATCCTGTGGTGTTAAAAGACTGCCTCTCCATGAAGGTGAGGAGTCCAAGCTCTAAGCTTCATTGTAACTGCCTATTGCTGTCCCTTCTCAGAACTTGTTCCTCTGTGAATGGACGCTGAGATGTGTGGGATGAAGGATTACCATAGGAATTCTTCCCCATCTTTTTTAAGCCTCAGCAGTTTATAGTTATTACATGCCTTCTGCCTGTTAGCCTCATCTGCTTTTTGTTCCATTCTTGAAACACTTCTTATGTTTTGAAGTTTTGCAACTTCATTTTTATGATATCTTGCTGCAACCTCTGTGCAGTCCATCTATGATATTGATTACATAGGCTGCACATCAGGGATTGAAGTATTTTTTAAACACTGGTCTTGTACTTCCCAAGCTTCTTGTAAGTTTTATGGGTTGGGCATTGGTGATATTTTTCATCCTCTTTTGCTTTTTCATAAATCACATGTTCTATCAGCAATTAAGCTATCAAAGGACTGTTTGCCACCTCTCCTCATAAAGCTTTGCTGACAGTATACATAGCTGACCTACATGAAAAGGAATCCTGAAGATGGCTTAGCTTCACCATCAAGCACCTTCTGGGTCTGTATTTAGTTACATTTTCTAACCCAGTGCCTCTTGATATGAAGGAACCTTAACGTGGGCTCCATCCAGTTATATCCTGAGCATATAAAGAAGCTTTAAGGATTAGAATAGGGTTTTGCTCTTGCTATCTCAACCATTCTTGTGTTTGAGAAAATGGCTACTAAATTTGTAACACTGCAGATATTCCTTGGGAGTGCTTGCAGTTTTCCCAGTCCAGAGTTGTTAAATGTCTATTTGATCTCCTGCAGTAGGACTGACTTCCATTTTCTTCTGTATAGGAATGTAAGAATTCCCCTACATTTTGGTTCCAGTATTTTTGAAAGAACGTTGGTAAAGAATTACAACTTTGAATAAGACATTTACAGCTAAATATACCTGAAGTCAGGAATTTTTATACTGAAAAAAATATGTTTCTTATTAAAATGTAAGCTCAGTTAGCTATTTATTGTAGTCTGTGACTTGAGTAGTAATCAGTGCTTTTGATCGGAATAGTTTATGAATTAATGTTTTCTGATTGCTGCTACTTACGGTTTAGCAAACATATTGCTGCAGTTGTGACAGGATGAGGTGTGTAATAGCAGTTATGGCCATCAAAAATACTTCAATAAAAGGCTGTCTAAAACTTTACACCAGAAAGGAGATAAGTTTACCAAAAATAATGAGATAGAGTAACAAGTGAAATTTATATGAGAAGTTATAGCATGAATCTAAATCTCTTATTAAAGTGTTGCTTTTACTTGTTTACTTTTGTACATAGAAAGATTTTAAGTGTGTGTAGAAAGATTTCAAGTGTGCGTGTATTTATATAGATAGATGTACTTTTGTTGTTTATCTGTGGTTTTTCTTTTTTTTTTCTCTTAAATCAGAAATTTGGAAATGGTGGATTTCGCTCAACTTACAGTAGGTACAAAAATAAAATGCCCACAGCTTTCTTACTTCTTTGCTGTTACCTACACAGCATTGTAGGGTGGATGTTATCAATTATTGCTAATTCTAACTCATTTCTCTTCCATGTAGTTTCCTGACAATGTTATGTGGTAGGGAGGGTGTGCTTGCCAGCTCCTGTCCTATTGAAACATAATGCAAGTAAATCAGTTATTGCCACTCAAGACACTGTTTTGTCATGTCCTAAATAGTGCGAAGGACTCTTCAGTGTGATGTTGGAAGGAAGAAGTCTCAGAAATCAGTTTTGAGATAGGTGACAGAGACTCTTTAGGCTGGGTAGCTTTTTTTTTTTTTGCACCCGTGTCTTTAGTTTGTATTATAGTTAAATATCCTTGTCTATGTTTGGTTAGAAGCTGGTGTGTATAAAGCAGTGCATCATATGGAATTTTTACTGGTTGCTAAACCCTAGAGTTTTAACAGTCTCTATTCTCAATCCTGCATTGTTGCCCACCTGTGCAAACAGCTTCTGAGTACAGCTGTGTTCACGTACAGAGCTTTTGTACTCATTGAAATCAGGGCATTAAGTTGAAGGTAAGAGTTGGGTCAGAGGTGGTATTTCTAATTATCACAATTATAAACTAATGGTAGATCAGTCACTAGGACAAAGAATTGCTTTCATTAATGTGAAGCAAATTTAGCTTGCAGTGCTGTGTTTTGGCAACAAGAGGTGTGCTTTGGAAATCTATTGCTGTCTCTGACTTGAAAGCAATGAACTCAGTTGAAAAGGAATGTAAAATGTTAAAAGTTATTGCTATAATATCATTTTCATATGTATCAGAGTCTGCACTTCTGGCGGCTATCAAGAACTGTAGGGCTGTGCCTATTCTGGAGGCAGCAGAGACCTTACACAGCTGCGCTGTTTCACTCAGTAGGTGAGTATTATACCAGCTGAAGAAGTGTCCTCAGATACCGTGTCATTTACAAAATGTGATCTAAGATGCTAAAACTTTGACTACAAGCCCATGTAAAATCCAATTGCTTTACCTTCTGTGAACCATAAACTGTATCATGCTACTGTATTGTTTGATGAAATGTAAGCACTTGTGTGTTCCTCCCATCAGAGCAATGGAACCAATCAAGAATAAGCAACCTGAGAAGAGGCTTGAAATGGAGTCTGCAGCTTTTGCATGTTTTTGCCTGCAGGACATGGTGAACTTTCCAGCAACTAAACACCTCATTTTCAGCGCAGAACGTACCTTCCTTAGGATATGCCTGGGGCAGACTTCCACAGGGTTCCTGCCTGGCATTCAATGCAATCTGCAGCTTGTTGCCCAGTACAGATTGTTTGATCCATACAATGCAGGTAAGAACTCACAAATCTTAATTTCCAACTTCAGTACAGTGTGGTGTTAGCTCATAGCAAGTGAACTGCATAAGGGTGGCAGCTTATTTGCTGACGAGAGAGTAAATAATGCTGCAATAATAATGGAATGCTTAGTTCTTACTTAAATTAGGAATGCAGGCATTTAGCATGATCACTTAGCATCAGGCACTGCATGGTGAAAAGAAAACAGAGTTTAATGGGAAAACATGGTCACTAAAAAGTAATTACTCTGCTTCATCATGGGGGAATGGAGTTGAACTGTAAGTGCTGAAGAGTCCCCATTGCATTTCTGAATACCATTAGCACTGGTGATGTCAGAGAGTGAACAGATGAAAATGGTTCATGAGACTATCGCTAGAAAGAAAACAAGGCAGCACTTACTTGCCTGTTCAGGGAGCAGCTGTCCTGCTGCTGAGAAGGAGCCTTTACAGCTTACCTGATTTGCGTGTGTGCATATATGATACACAAAATAGAGTCCTGTGTGCAGCAGGTGGGGTTTTACAGCTATTGAATCTCTTGTGCCTTCCAGATCATGCAAGGCTGTATATGGGTTAATATTTTAAGTAAATTACCTACCAGCTCAGACTGAGATTTAATATAAACTGTAAAATACCTAGTAACAAAGGTTCAATAGATCAACTTTTCTCCTTGGTGACATCTTTACAACCCACTGCTTGAACACTTTTCTTTAACTGGGTGTAGGTGGCTGTGTAATTGAAAGTTTCTGTTGATGAAATGAAGTGAGGCATCTAGTTTAGTGTCCCTTTCTTTAACCCACGAATGCCAGCAGTTGATAGGAATGGAAAAAGAAGGCATGAAAGGTAGCAGACAGGCTTCTCCAGAGAAGCAGATATGGAGAAAAAGAAGCCAGACTGCAATCATCGCAGTAGCAGTTAACATCAAGAGCAACCTGATGACTCCTGGGCTCTTCTAGTTCCTCCTAAAGAAGAGTTTTGCTTAATAGACACCTTCCACACACCTATCATTGCAAAGGAAGAAAAGGGAAAATACCACTTTGAACATCAGAACAGTTATGTTGCGTAAGAATTATTGACTGGCATTTTTATTTATTGTGAAATGTTCAAGATATTATAAAATAATCCCTAGTTACTAGAATAATTACAACTGGCCTTGCAAAGTGCTGCATCTCTTGGCACCCTGGTTTAATTTTCCTTGTAAGACATCTTGTCTTGCACTGCAGGATACGGCTTCTGTAATGCCGACAGGAGCAGCAGTGCCTGTGAGGCTTTGCTGGGGGCTGTGGCTGAGCTGCCGTTCTTGCAGTTGGAGGCATAAGCAGAGAAATAGTTCATCCTGTAAAGCTCTGCTCGGCTCTTGCAGCAGCCAAGTTTGCTCATCAGCAGAAAGAAATCCCTTCGAAATGCTTTGGTGAAAATTGCGTAGAGAAATGGGTTTGCACAGGAGTTGACGGGGTAGAATAAAACCAGCAGGATCTTGGAGTTGGTCACTGTGATGAGAGGAACTTTAAAGGCAGCGGATATGGCAAAAAAGGAAATGGGGGCCATGCAAGTAAAATCTGTGAAGATCAGTATTGCCATTCTCTTGGCGACCTTGGTATCTTTATTGGCAGCTACTAGCTCTGGATTCTGAACAGCTATGTAAATCCTAATGTAGCAAGCGCAAATGACAATGAAGGCGACAACATTCAGCACCAAGATCAACAGTATGTAGGCTTGGGAAAGACCCGTTTCAATATCCATGGGCAAACAAATGCTGACCTTCATGTAACTGCTGACCCCGAAGAGAGGCAGCACTGCTATGAAAATGGAGAATATCCAGCCCCCGAGCATGATCGGCACAGCGTGCCGCAGCCGCAGCTTCCGATCCAGCTGCATGGCGTAGGTGATGGTGTGCCACCGTTCCACGGTGATCACTGTGAGTGTGTACACCGAGAGCTCACTCGCAAACACCGTGAAAAAGCCGGCAGTGCTGCAGCCGCTGCCCGTCTGCCAGTCTATGGCATGGTTGTAGTACTGACCGCTTGTCTGGGCATCCACAGAGGCAATGAGCAGCAGGTAAAGTCCCATGCAAAAATCGGCAAAGGAGAGGTTGCACATGAGGAAGCGAGGGACAGTGAGCTTGTAATGACTGGTTATGAGAACGAGGAGTACAGTGAAATTGCCAGCAATGGCAAGGATGTTTATAAACCAGATCAGGACTCTGAGAAAGCTGTATCCCAGGATGTCTTCGCAGGGATTAAATGCATCTGGTTCTGGAGTGCATGTGAGTACTTTTGGCTGACAAAAGTCATACTCAAAGTCAAAGCCGGTCATTTCACTGTCATCGAAAATGGCTGAGTAGCTGTAAGGAGAGTTTTCTTCATCTGTGAAGGAATGCATTTTCTTTTCTGCTGACCACAGCAATGTGTTGTTAGAGTCATCTCTGTAACCGTTAAAAAAAAACAATCCCCCCCAAACAGAAGTGAATTATTTGTTACATGCTGCTTGCACTCTTTTGTAAAATACAACAGATAATAGTTGTTTAACAGTGACTTCCTACATGTGTTTCTACAGGGTGTTTACATATAATGAAGCCTTGTAAGGGTCCTTTGTGTTTGGGTAGCAGCCTTGGAGAACAGCAGAGGTCACAGTCACATCCATGAGAATGCTTTCTTATGCAACTTACTTATTTGTAAGTACTTTATTGTGATTGCTTTGTAATCAAGCCATTATTTTCATGCTGCCAGTAGCCTGTAGTCCGAACCACAGTAACACTTCAATTGATGGATTACAGGTTTGATGCATACAGGTTTATCAGACAGTTATAGAAGCCATACTAAAATAACCTAAAGTAATTGTGCACTGTTACCTCTCCTAGGAAAGGTACTTAGCAAATGAATTCCTGAGACTATGTATGACTTGGGAAGTGCTGAGAAATTTGATACTCACAGAAGTGCATGGTTAACTAAATAATTTTGATGACTGGGAGCTTATTAAATTTAGACTGGATCCAATGCATAATTATAAATGTTTTAGGTGTTTAAAATAGGCCTCCTTAATCTCTAGATCATCAAGAGTGTGGTGATAAGCCTTCCAATGAAGAAAATTTTTAAACAAAACACTGCCTTTTCTGGAACTTCCCTGCCATAACTGGTGCCTATTTCACAGCTTCCCAATCATCCTGACTGTGTGTTTGGTGGGCAAACACTCAGTTGGTGGTGTGAGATACAGAAAGAACTTCTATCAAGGAACAACTCTAGAGAAAACTGGTAGCTTTGGGATAACTTAAATACATGCTTAAGCTTCCACACCTACTGAAGCATGTACATTAAATGATATTTCTGGAGCAGGGTCTTAACTGGCAAATGAAACTGAGCTGCTTTTCAGCTATTCCTGTTGGGCAAATAACTTCCCAGTCTTGTTATCCTAACTCTTCTCTTCATATATGAAAAACTGCCCAATGTCTTACATTTACTTGCCTGGCTTAAATGGGAAGAGCAGGGAATCAATTTGGCACTATTTCTTAATAAAAAATGATTGTAATTTTCTGAGAGGCAGTGTAAACATGCTGCCAGGAGCAAGCTGCATTTTTTTTTTTTAAATAATAAGAACTTGGGACTTTCAGGTGATTTCTGCTGTGGTTCTGCAGCCATTCAGCCCACGAACCATGAGCTTACTTCCATTTACTTAATATAATGTCTGCTCAGAGAATTGCTGGGATTGGGATTTACCACAGCAAAAAGCTTCAGGACCCAATAGGCTGGGCAGACTATTTAATGCACAGCAGGAATGCAATAGATGCTAATCCAAAACAAACAGAGAGATAAAACCAAATGGCAAGTGTAGGAGGCCTCACCAAGCAGCAAACAAGATAATGTTCAAGGAAGTCATTATCCCAGTGAATCAATCACATTTCAGCTGTATTTAGCTGTTGGAATTTTGTGACCATAACCTTGTTTTTTCTAGACTACAATGCTTTGATGCCACGTCAGGGCTGCTGAGAAGTCCCCAGGTCTCTCTTTTAGCTGTAGAGGGATGAATAATGGCAAATTCTCAAACATCTCTCTTGAATATGGGTTAGAGCCTTTGTCGTACAGCATGGCCAACACAAGAGTTTTAATATTAGCCTTTCTCATTGTCACACTGAAGACTGTCAAGCAAAACTCCCATGATACAAAATGACATGTTTAGACTGAATAAGCCACTGATGTGGGGTCATCAGACTTCTAACGCAGGGACTCTATTTTTACCATGGAAAACTACTTATATACAGATTTCTAATTATCCTTTCTAAAGACAAAAATAAAAATATTAACAGTAGCAGTTCTTCTTTGACTCACACTAACAACTGCAGTTATCTCAGGGCATGGGAAGTCTTCATGTAGGCCATTAACTTTCATAAATATTTACTAACTTTTGAAAGTCTTTCAAGAATTCAGAAGAGAAACTGGAGGGAGTAAAGCTTGTGGAATTGTGAGCGTTTTTTTTTTCTTTCTTTTTGAGCATTAAAATCACAAATCTTGGTTTAATGATAGTAAAAGTACCACTGTGCAACTTGTAAGGCTGATTGAATTGGCAGCCAAAGACATGCTGTTTGAGAAAAAACACACGAACAGCAGGAGGGGGAGGTCCATATTTGCCACTTCCGGCATCTGCATGCAGAGGGGTACTCACAATATTTCATTAGTTGGTTTCCTCATGGTGCTTTCACACTCTTTGGAGAAGTTGTCAAAAATGGAAAACAACAAATTTTGTCTGCAAGAAGAATGAAAAAAGAGTTAAGTTTCAGGTTGAATGTTGGCCAAAGTCTTGTCTTCTCTGCAAGCAGTCTTCACAGACATGTAAGGTAAGCTAGAGTTGGCCTCATAGCAGCACAAACATTCGTGTAGACATCTGGAGGTGGGAAGGAGAAGGCTTCAAATACTGTACCTACAATAGGCAGGACCTCATAATGGGGTGTAAGGATTGATTATTGTTTATGATGTATTCTCTTACAGTGAAATAACTTGAGCTGGAATTAAAAGGTATGTTTTGAAATACTGTATTGAAGTGGGCCAGATTCTCCATCAGTATGAATGGTAGCAGTTATGCTACAGTGCTTTTAGAGAAGTGCCTGTTAACAGCTGCTGGGAAACTGGCCTGATACAGAATCACAGAATGGGTGAGGTTGGAAGGGACCACAGTGGGTCATCTGGTCCATCTTCCGTGCTCAAGCAGAGTTGTCCCAGAGCACATGGCACAGGATTGCATCCAGACAGTTGGTGAATTTCTCCAGTGAGGGAGATTCCACAACCTCTCTGGGCAATTTGTTCCAGTGCATGGTCACCTGAACAGTAAAGAAGTTCTTCCTCATATTTAGGTGGAACTTCCTGTGCATCAGTTTCTGCCCACTGCCTCTTGTCTTAGTGCTTGGCACCTCCCAGAAGAGCCTGGTGCCATCCTCTTGGCACCCTCCCTTCAGATACTTAAACACTGATGAGGTCATCTCTCAGCTGTCTCTTTTCTAGGCTGAACAGGCCCAGCTCCCTCAGCCTTTTCTCATAAGACAGATGCCATTAATCATCTTTGTCACCTGCTGCTGGACCTGCTTCAGGAGCTCTATGCCCCTCTTGTACTGAAGAGCCCAGAACTGGACACAACACTCCAGCTGCACCTCACTAGGGCTGAATAGAGTGGCAGGATCATCTCCCTCAACCTGTTGGCAATGTTCTTCCTAATGCATTCCAGGATCCCATTGACCTTCTTGGCCACAAGGGCACACTGCTGGTTCATAGACAGCTTGTTGTTTACCTGGACCCCCAGGTGCAGAGCTGCTTTCAGTTGCTTTCAGCCTCAAGCCCATACTGGTGCATGGGGCTGTTCTTCCCCAGATGAATACTCTACTTTAAAAACTGTCGTGGATCTGGAGGTAGACTTTACATGTTTGAAGTAAAGCAGTTTGGAAAGTACAAGTTGAAAGATGACATCTTTGGCAAAATCTCTGATTTTGAGGCTTTGAAAGTAAGGGCCAGGTACTCTATCATTATGAATGGAAATGGCTTTCTCTTACCTCATTGCTGCAACAGTAGAAAGATCTATCAAAAACACTAGCTCATTTGTGTGCTCTTAAGAGAATCAAGCACCTGGAAGCTTGTAGAAAGTTTTATGTATAATGAAAGAACTAATATAACAATCTAAGCCCCTATGTGACACTTATAACAACAGGATGGCAACAGAAGTTGTTTTTTTCTTGTAACTATTTGAAGATGTGGTGCACCTGCTTCCATCCCTCTCCTTGCCCCATTCAGGCAAGTGCAAGAAAGTCTAGGGAACTGAATGCTGTTTTCCACCTCCCTTACATGGTTCAGGGAATGAATACACTACAATTGTACCCCACAAATATCAAATAATATTTAGTTTGAGGACTTTATTCGCCTATCTCATCACCCTATTTCACTGATCAGAGAGTGCAGTCTATAAGAACTAAGGAACAGGATATGGGACACTGGTAGTAAAAAACTGGGTGAGTTGACTGTAGACTACAGGGCAACAGAAAGAGGTAAAAGGAGATAGAAACAGGCTGCAGCTCTGTGACCATTATACAAAACCACACAGATTCTTCCCTGTGTAACTTGGGAAGGTCTTGGGAGGTCTTCAGTAGATGACAAGGAAAACACGGATCGCCCTCTCATTCCTTTGTAGTAGCTGGTCATATAGGAAATAACAGCCTGTTGCTGGTATAGGTTTTTCCAGCAGCCAGGGCTGTGTAGACAGGCAATGCATTAGCACTGCTCTGAACCCTGCTGATGCCCCACCTAGGAGAACAGTAATTTCCTGCTTTGCATGGGTTTTTGTCCCCCCAGTTTACTAAGACAACCTTCACTTCATATAAGAAAGTGACTTGCTATAGCACCCCTGTTCTTACGTGGCGTGGTCATGTTGCAAAGTCAGGCACCTGGAAGTTAATCAGAAACGTAGCTGTCTTTATCAGAATGAAAATCTTTTTTTTTTTTTTCTCCTTCTGTCCTAGAGTTGCTTCTGCATTTATCACACTCAGAGACTTGATCTGGGTCTGAATCACAGTTCAGAAGCAATGGAAACCCTTGACAGTAGAAACTTTGCTCTATTCTTGCAGAATCAAGAACCCCTTAGTAAAATGAGGTAGGCAGAGAAAGCATAGCATCACCCCTAATTTCACCATAAAGAATTGTATTCTACTCTGTAACACAGTCCTGAAGTGAAAGCATTCAAGTGACATGGATCAGGCTTCTCACAACTGACTGCTCAGTATGTCTTTTCTGTAGCCTTCATTTGAGACAGATGAGAAGGGAGGCATCCTCATAGCTCAAACTAAGCTCATTTGGGGTTACTTTGGCTGCCTAAAGCCAGCTGAGGGTTGGTTTCTTTGAAACATAAATGCTGAAAAATTAGCTCCAGTTGTTTTGGATTGACTGTCCCAAATTAGCGGATGTAGAGCTCTCTCTGTGCCATGGTTTCCAATTATGGGGAGAACAATACTGTCTAGTATCTGAAATGATTGGAATTAAACCAAGTAATGTCTTTCTATAGACTTGTGTCAGGCCCTAATTTTGGTGAGTAATTGAAAGCCTGCCTTTTCTACTGTCATCATATCACCTGTATTAATTAAGCTACATGGCTAAAGGGTTTCTTTTCTTTCTTTTTTTTTTTTCTTAAGGCAATATTCTGTTGATGAAAATCCATCTTCTGTGTGCCAGTATGCTTTTTAATTCTGATGCCAAGAAAAATATAAGCTTTAAGCAAACTTAGAATAATGTTCCTGCTGGTGGATCGAGGGCACAGGATGGGATCCAGTTCTGCTCCAAAATAAACAGACATGTTTTTCCTGACTTTAGCAGAGATCTGTTGCTTCATGCAAGGCATTGCTACATACCACAGCTCTGCCATTACTGGAATAAAGATAATCAAACCTTGTGTGCTGAAAAAAGCAAGACTGCCATTTTGGAGCTTCTGAAGTACCCCAGTACAATAATATGCTATTCGGACTTACTTTTCTGTCCTTCGATTTCGAAAAGCACAGCAGTGACTGGGATATGTTAGAACAGCTTCCAGTAGACTGCTGAATTTATCCAGTGGTGGCAGTCTCTTTAACGAGTAAGATGATGTTGCATTTAAGACTTGAATGGCTTCAAGCCCGTAACTAGGCAGGGACTCCAGCGCTGTTGAAGAAATATCCCTGTGAAACAAAGAGAGCATTCTCTTTTCTTTTCATACCTATAAAAATACCACCAAAGCAGGGTGGTAGGTAACAGCAGCTCATTTTTTCACAAAGGTCTAAATCTACAAAGCCACTTCAGCACCTGATACCCAGCTCAGAAACATGGTCTGTGAAACTACAGAGCAACTGGATAAGAGCATCCCTGTGGCTCAGGAGCCCCAGCAAGGCAAGGAGTTCACTTTGTCCTGGGGAAACCAAAACCCAATGCTCCAGGCACTGTGTCCTCACCTCTCTCTTTGAAATCCACAGTGCATGGACTGAGGGATGGCTCTTCAAGCCAGAGACAGGGCAAGAAGAAGGCAGGTAAATGTGACTCTCCAGCCAGCTAACAGGTAGGATACCCTCCTGGCTCTCTACTTGGCCCTGAAGGGCTGTTCTAGGTGTTTTAATTAAATGGCTATCAATTAAAGCCCCAAAAGAATTCTTACCAACACAAACTTAAGCAGTTTGGCTTAGAGTAACTTCAGAGGGGCTCTTTTTGTGAGGAAAGGCCGTCAACATGACTAAGGATTTTCAGAGTCAGGCCATTAAACAGGGGAAAAAAGGCTACTGTTGTGGAAGTGATATTAGTAATGCCATGTACCATAAAGTATCAATAAAATTAACAAAAAAGGCACGTGCAGCACAGAGTACCATTTACAGAACAACATGCTGTGCTTTATTGTATGGAGTTACAGCCAGTGCAGCCCTCCAGCAAGTACTTGATTAATAAATCATGAGGATGATAATAATGTGATTTATTCAGCAGAAGCTTATAGCCTGCAATGAGCTAGTTCACTTTTATAACTAAATTATGAAATAATATATTGTACAAATACATCCATCCTACCAAAGAACAAGTTAGTTTGCAATGTCAGAATACGACACAGGAAAGAATCAGGAGGATCTGACAAAAATAAAGCAAGGGCCAAAATATCTAAGAGGTGGAGGTCAATGCCAACACTAGAACTGGCTAATGTGTGTCTGTCATGGTGCAAACTGAGCCTTTCATCCTGTAATTTCAGGGCATCTCAGTGACATGTTTCTGCATCATAAATAGAGGGTAACGGATCAAATCTCCTTCCAGACTCAAAGCTTGTGTTTGCTGTGATGACACAACCCTTGTGGCACAGCACAGTTCCTGTGGGACCCTCAGGTAACAGAGTTGTGGATACTTACAGGACATCTGGCCCTGTGGCTCCTCTCAGAGCATCATTGTGCATCCACCTGAGGTTCTTATTGTCCTTCAGGATTCTGTGGAATGAAACATGAACTTTTTTTACATCTGTATTTTAAAATAACCCTTTTTTGGTTTCTTCCTTATATCTATTTCAATTCTTTCTTCCATCACAGAGGTGGTTGTTGCAATACCTGGCTGGAGAGGACTTTTATTTCCCATGTGACCTTTCCCTCTGCTGATGCTATCAGATCATTAGTATCTACACTTAAATCTGATAAATTCCAAATTTTTCTCACTTAACCCAGAAACAACCAGGCTGTTTCTTTCATTGCAGTTGCAGTGTACAAAAATGCAGTAAAAGTTTTGCCCAAACCAAGAGATTAGTCCCAGAGTGTGTGAGAGAGATTTAAAAAATATTGATGTTTCCAGACATAAACTGTAGGTTCCTAAGTTTTGTCTATGGTTTCATGTTTTTTTCCACTATTGCTGCTAGGTTTCAGAATTTATGAAATTTTATTGAAAATTTTGAGCTTTTCTCATAAAAACTGCAATATTCTAAGGGAGGATATTTCAAGAAAAGCACTAAGTGCTGCAGGATTAACAAGAAAGTCACAATGACTCTGAAAGATGCACTTTTCTCATGAGTATTAGGAAATGCAAGACACAGCCATCTAATCTGAAGGAAGAGCCTTTGACTGTGTTTGAATTATTATCTACTGTTTAAATTACTGAGGAGGGGAAACATACTCACAATTGATTCAGTTTTGTCCCATTGAAGGCATGGCTGTGGATATCTTCAAATCCATTTTTATACAATTTGCTGAGGATTAAAAAAATGTGTAAGGAAAAAATATTTGGAAAAGGTGAGATTATGGTATGTACTGCAAGTTTCAAACCTTAATGCTGCATTTATTTTAATGCTTAGAGGGTCTGCTTATAAAGAATGAAGGTAACTAGAGCACAACTTACATTGACTCTAAAAGAGATGCAGTTTAAATTACCTAAGCACCTTCCTGTTTAGCTGCTGAAGAGAACTTCTGCTGATGTACAGATTCCCCTCTGAGGGGTTCGCCTGTGGCTACCTAGGGCTGAGATCCAGAACTAAGACATTAGACCAAGTAAGTTTCTGGCACGCCTGGAGGCAGAAGACCTGGAGGCAGAAGACCTGGATTTTGTGGTGTCAGCAAGTACAAATCAAGGGTTAGAGAAGTGTCACATGGAAAGCAACTTTAAAGTCTGGAGGGTGTTGCTGGATTGAAGATCCTCTGTGGACAGACAAATCTTCCAGCAGCCCAAGAGACAGCTTTTCAGAGAGGCAGGGGTGAGTTGTGCATCATCCAGCAGTCAGTGAGTTACCAGCTTCTCCACAGTGCTGCTGCCAGGTTTGATTTGTGCAGTGGAAACCTTGCTGTCCCCTGCGCTGTGCAGGGACACTTGATGCCATCCTGAGTTCTTGGTTCCCCATCCTGGGGCCAGATACCTAAAGGCTGGGCTCTGCTGCACCTGAAGTCCAGTTTTTTTCCTTCACTAGGAGATCTAATGTGTGGGTCCATTAATATGCATATGTAATATAAAGTTCATACAAATTCAATATAGTCACTTGTATACAGTATTTTTTCTTTAATATTAAGCCATAATAGAAAATTTGACACAGTTTATAAATTAAACATTTCTGCTGTTGCTTTTCCACTTGCTTTTGGGAGAGCACAAAGTGAGCCTATGGAACCTGCTTCCAAGAAATACTAAACTGTGTGGAGCACCTGGTTACATTTGATAGGAGAAGGTGTCTGTACCAGAACAGTGCTGAAATTAGTGATTCCCTTAAAAGCCATGACAATACATAGGATTGATTTCCCTATCCACATGAAACATTAGCTGTTGAAAAGGCTAAATTAGCTATTTGTAGTGCAAAGTATTACTGCAGACTGGCTTTACACCTGCATAGATTACTTGTGTTTCACCAGACCATGCTGTAAGAAGAGGAATTAATTCAGCTAACTACAGCTAACTGCATGGGGTGGAGTTAATGTGGAGCTCTACAATTAGGAAGCTGCACAAAAGTATGGGAGAAAAAAAAAGATTGTTGGCTGTTTCCTGACTTAGACTTGCTCCCATTTAATACACTTTAGGGTTACAGTAAAAACTTTAAACACCCTTCTCCATCTCTTTTATGTTCATTTTCTTGCACCATTAGCAGAATCATAATTTTTCTGAAGTTATTTTGAGAACTTGTTGGGAGGAAGGAGGCTCGTAAGATGAAATGATGCACTAATCTAAGCAACTGCTCCTCTTTAGCATAATGTAGGAGTAGCATTCAGTCACATTTATGTCCAGTTCCTTCACTGGTTTCAGAAGGTATTGGTCACTACATAAAATTTGTGTTGAAATTACTGTCATGGTGGAACATCAGCTTGATGAAGAACCTGGTCCATCAGCTGCAGTTCTTGTTCATGTGCACAGCTCATGTGCAGGTGCAGTTTTGTGCAGGGCTTTTGGTACATGCTTGTCTCAAGACAAAGCTCCCATTTTGGATGTGTACTGCAGTTTGGTCCACAAGGGTTGTTGACTTTACTGGGCTCCACAACACAACCGTGATTACAACATGAAGTGGGTGGCCTGCTCCTGTCCTCTATTGCTCAGCAGGTCCTTCCTTGGGAGACCCAAATTTTTTTTGCCACATCCTGCAAAGAGGCTCAGTCTGTGATTTTTCCTATTTCAGCACTACTTTGTGGAAGTTTTTGTGAGGACAAGAGCACTGTGAAATCCATACATGGTTCATGCTGTGGTGGCAGAGAACATCTCACCTTGGCTTTCTGCTGCTTTCTGCATTCTTCACATGGGGTATCAAACCCACCCATCTCACAGGTAGCTGTAGCAGTGAATACACAGTTGACTAAAAGGAAGGTCTTGGGTGTGGAGAGTTATCAATGGAATCAATGTAAGCAGAGTCAAAAAAAACAGGGTAAGAAGCAGCATTGGTACTTTGAAGCAATTTCTTCTCTCTCTTTGTCTTCCTCTTCAGAAGGACCCTGTGCAGCTGAAGCTCAGCAGCATTAGATCAGCTCTCTCAGTCTGCTCGGTCCCTGAAAGCATTATTTCATGAAACTGCATCCCTGAGCAAAGAAGAGAGACTTTGGCCTCCAGTGCAGCTTTTGGAGTTTATATCCTGTTGATGGTATTTTTAAAACAACATTGCATTGAAGATGTAGATCCCTTGTTTTATTTTCTTTCCTATATGAAATAATCTTCTGGATAGAACTCTGTTCTTCAGCTTGAAGAACACTCCTATGTTTTTTAAGCATTTCAAATTTAACTCACAATACAAATATATATTTTATGGGGCTTAATGTCAAGTTTTTTATTAAGTCAACCTGCTTTTCTCAAACAGAAGTGTTATACTTGCAGAAGGAACTGGAGCTAGGATTATTTTACTCACAGTGTCAGTGATTCATTGTTCATCCCCTGGAAAGCATTTTGTGGTATAATTGTCATATGCAAGTTATCACAGAGCTCCCTTTGGAAGGAAAAAAAAAGGTATTTTTGTCAGCGATCCAGGAACAAGATGGAAAAAAACTCCAGCTGGATTAGGTTGTGTCTCTACTTACAGAATAAAATGAGCTTCCAATGAGAAGATCTGTGTCAGGTCTGGAAATTGTCTTATCCCAGTGTTACAAATGCTCCTAGAGAAAAACATAATTCCTATTTATAGGAGAAAATATTACCAGAGTGGATGCAACAAGAAGCTGACTTGGTAGATTTGAGTTTAACAGTGCATTTAAAAGCAAGTGACAAATATCATAATTTTTAATTAGGCTCCAAATGTGTTTGTAAGGCCTGCAGAAAACAAGTTTTGTAGAATTATCAAGCAGTGTCCTGGAGAAGCAGTGTATGTTCTCTCTACATTAAGCATGAAGAAGAGATTTTAGTTACCCCTTTTGTACAGTACCCTGTCAGTTTGAAAGCTTTATTCTAGAAATAAGCACTTACCAGAACGACTTTGCAGACTTCTGTTTTGTCCATCACTGCCCTGCCCTGCCCTGGGTTACTTTGTTTTCCTGCCTATTGAAAGACCTCACTATTGGTGAAGTATACATTAAAGCTATTGTAAATGATGTATGTACTTCCATTATACTGTAATGTGTGAAAAACTTCTTTTTTCCTTACACTCCTTTAAGTGATTTGTCTACTCTTTTAGAGAAAAGAATAAATAAAGCAAAGAGAAAAGGAAGAGAATGCTTTCTTACAAGTATTTTAGCCTTGGAAGATTTCTGAATGCTCCATCCTCAATGTGCAGCAGATTTTTTGTGTTCAGGATTAATCTGTAATGAGGGAAAAATATTTCAGTGTTATAATCATTATAGATTTGGGAGGGTCCTGAATTTTGCTTGTGATTTGCTTTCTCAGAAAACAGTCTACAAATATGCCACTGTGTGCATTTTGAAGCATTGTTGGTAATAAAAATGGTCTGTAATTGTTAGGTAGCCAACAAAAGTTCTCACAGTTCATTGAGCTGAGATGATCTGGTTTAGATACCCGGGTCACTGGTGGGAGTTAGCATCCGCTGGTTCTTTGGGATATGTGTTCTGGACTTGTGACATGCCTAGTGGAGTGAGCTTCTGCCTTGCTGCAGAGGGTCAGAGGCACAAGTGTGCAACCAACACAATGGCTGTGCCTCCAACAGGGGGGCTTGGAGGTGGGGCTGAGCCCGGACTCTGTGTGTGTGTGCCTGGTCCTTGCCCCGCAATCAGATCTCTTTGCATCATCCCTCATTTCCATTACATTACTGGTGCTCTTCCTAGCCAGGAAAGGCAATTCCTTAGACAGTTTACCCTCTTAGACCACCATGGACTTCCCTAGAGCACTTGTTGGTAGTACCAGGTACCTGCGTGGATCTGCAGAAATGGAGATGGAGAGAATTGTGTGAGAAATCCTGTTTGCTAGTGGTCACTCAAAAACCAGTTGGTTCTCTTAATCAAGGAGTACTTTCTGCACCTATACTGTCTGATAAACCTGTTTGCCTTGAAGTCCAGTAATGGTAGCCCAAGTCTCTCCCTGTGCATGATTTACATAATTAAAATATTTTAGCTTATGAAACTCCAAGAAAAGTTGAAGTTCAGCAATGCCATTGAACAAACCTACCCCGATTATTCATTGAATTTTGACTTGAGTGCAGCTTGGGACATCAAGCCCTTGCAATGTGAGGCTTGTAGAGCGTTCAAGATTGAAAGAGGTTTTCTTGCTAGCCTTCTGTAGCTCTTTAATGGTCTTGCTTAGCTTTTTGGTTTTGGAAGACAGGCATATGGCGAGCTATCCATAAACTGTAGGTGAATGCATGGGGTCAAATCTTTTATTCCTTCCCTAAACCCACCATTGATTCTAGTGGAAGTTGGACCCACCAGAAGTGGACAAATATGTATCTCTTACTTATGTAACTGGCTTCAGTAATATTCACATATAAGATTAAAAAAAAAAAAAAAGATGGATTTGTCCTCAGTTGCACAATTTTAGGCCACTCACTGGTCATGCTGTGCAAAAAAGGCAGTAATGAGATATTCAATCAGATTTATAGTTTTCAATTTCACTAAATATTTCAGAGCATTCTGCTAGTCATTACTTTTACCTCTCTCATATGTCTGTGCTATGCAGGTGAAGTTTAAAATCAGTACATGTTCTGTTTGAGTAATATTTTCATGCTCAAAAGAAGAGCTATGCATACTAAGCAGCTGAATTTAAATACTGTAGGTCTTTGAAAACCACATCTTCAAAAAGAAAGAATTTTCTCATCTGTTGTCATCTCAGAATGTTCCCCTGCTTAGAAAGCTTGACAATGCCAGCAGAAGTAGACACAGAGCTGTGCTCCTGTCACTGAGCTCACTGAAAGCAGTGGGATTTTCTGGGCATGGATCTCTCTGCGTGCGTTAGATCTCCAAGTCCAGACCTTACAGAATGCTCACTATTTTATATGGTACTTTGGAGAGAAATGTTTCTCATCACAGATCTCAACCAAGGCCATCCAAAGTAATAGAGACATATTTGATCCAAGAATACTTCTCTGCAGACTGTTTACTCCTTGATGATCCTTCATGACATGGATGCCTTTTTTTAACTGATGCTTACATTTCAGACAAGGTGGGAAGGCTGTCAAATGCACTTGCCTCTATCCTCTCCAGGGAGTCGCTCTGAGAGATTTCACTACAATGAAAATGGCAGACACAAAGCAACGTATTAACAGAAAAGACACAGCAATTGGCTTTCCACTCTGTATTTCCTTTGTTTATACACAGCTGTTCAACCCCTCCTACCAGTCTTGTTTGGCAGCAGTGTTCATGCCTCCACATCTTGGGAGCCTGTGCCAGTGGGGTTTGAGAGAGACCAGCCTTTTGCTGTCTTGGCAAAAGGGAATGCCAACCCTTTGGAATTAGTATCTCTATAACAGCCAATCTCCATTTTCTCAGTAAATTGTAGGCAAGGTAGAGACAAAGGGCCAGAACTAATGTAAATAGAGTGAGCCTAAGCCTGTGAGCTTTTTGGTCCTGCTTAGTAAATTTATTTGCATGGGTAAGGATATAGATAATGTTCACAGTGCTTCATATGCTATTATCAATCAGAATTATGGTCACCTAATCCACAGATGTAAAAATGCACAAATATGGATTCAGCACACTTTATGAATAATTTTTAGATTTAAATGCCATTTTCATTACATACATGCAAACTGAAAGGAAGTGGCTCTTTTTCATCATTACACCAACCAATATTGCTGTTTTTTAGGCATTCCTGCATTTTGATGTACAGATGCTCCTATTCCACATGTGTGCTCAAGAATAACCAATACTGAACACAGAGAAAAAAATCCACTTATTAGATGCTTGTTAAATGCCTGTTAGATTCAGATTTATAGGGCTATGCAAAACTGAGCCTGAAAGTAAATAGTATATATTGATGCATATATATGGAAAAGATCTTCAAAACAGTGTTTTTCTTGACAGAATTGACTAGAAGGGCACACAAAGTAAACCTAAGATTATACCCTGTCAAGAAGAAATATTTTCTGAACAACTGGAATGTATCTACACAATCAGTCAGTATTGTCACAGTCCTGAGAGTTAGCTTATTTCAATTACGAGAAAACTTCTTTTGCTGTTGATAGAGAATTCGTTCTGCTCTAAGAGGTCTTATATTTCATTTATAGTGGCAAAGGAGGATGCACACTAGAAATCATATAGTAAATATGTATATATTTCTTACAGAAATATTAATGACTTTTTCATCATCAGAATTCAGTGAGAATGTTATTTTTGGTATTGCACTAGTTACTTATAAATGAAAGATGGATGTAGCATAAGTGGCCTGCTGGGCACCTGATCCTCAGAGACGCACAGGCTGGGAGGGTTCAGTGCCTGCTCACAGAACTGGAAGACTCAGGTTTGGAGTTTGAAACATGTTTCCTCCATGGGATCCCCGCTGTTTGCGACTGGTTTTCCATTTATATATGTTGGAATGACTTATGGCAGTGAGAATAATTTATCATCTTATTTGCAGAGGGTGATGTACTGCCAAATAGATGACTTAGAGGTTTATAATTTAAAAATATGCATTTTTTAAAGTAACATTAAATCTCAATAGAATTATGAAGTGTTCTATAGATTTACTTCAGAAAGATACATTGATTTCTACACTGTTAATTTGAACAGATTCATTAAAAGAACACAAAGAAATAAATTTTCTTTATGGAAGGGAAAGTGTCAATGAACAAGCCATTCTCTGTGGAGAGTAGGTCATGCATACAGTTCGGGAAAGTTTAGCCCGAAGTCATAAAGGTAGGAGAAATTTTGTGGGTTTAAGTTGGTCTCCTGTGTGAAAATGGTTAAGTTCTCATTAATCATTCAGATGCAAGTGAACAAAAGAAAATAGAACCACTGGATTCTACTATAACCCTGTACTGCAGTGGGATACATGCAGCAGAGAAGTACAAAAAGTGCACCTCAAAAAGAAAGCAGCAGTGTTTGTGCTGCTGCTTAGGTTTTAGGGGAGGTCATTCCCTTGTTCTTCACTGCACTGGTGTGTCATCAAATTTGTCCTTTAGAGGACATTTAGTGAAGATAAACTAAGAAATAATAAATAATGTAGACTCAAGCATGCCATCTTTCAGCTGGAATAAGAACAGAAATAAGGGCAAGTGGGATAAGATGAGCTTCATGTTTTGAGTCCTCAATATAAAATAGGTATAAGCCAAGGGTTGGGAAGCAACACCAACCCAGTGTGCAAAATTACAGCACTTGCAAACTGAAAGATCAAAGAAAGGGTTCACTCCTGATTCCCTGCCAAGCTTATCTCTCACTGCAAAATGTGGAAGAAGTATCTTATTTGGGTATTATATAATGCCAAAGCTATCACTGCAGTGGTAATCTTTGATGATAGGAATCTATCTCCTCTGCTAATCAAAAGCTTCTCTCATCAGTTATTAAGCTGTTCTCTCCAACAAAATTAATATTTGATTTTATGGTCTGTTAACTGTCAAAAATTGCACCTTTTCAAAGGATCTTTAATGTTTATAAGAAAAGAAATACTATGTTTATCCTTCCCCTGTGTGTTTGGGTTTTCTCATCAATAGTATGTTTTAGCCACACATTTTCATATTATTATAAAGAGATGTTGTTTGAGATGGAGGTTTATGATAGAATTTCTAGTAAGAAATTAAGGACAAGTCTATGGAAAATACTGACAACTTACATGATGAAAGCATCTCTAAGTCCTTCAAATGCATGTGATGGGATTACTTTTACAGGGAGATGAGTAAATGATCTGAAAAAAAGAAGAGAGGGAGGAAAGGACTGTAAGGCATGGGGTTTGCTTGTTTATAGATTGTACCATTATGGTAGGGAGAAAACCAATAAAGGATAATGTCTCTTCATTTTTCCTGCAGTTCTCTTTACCTGTGGGGCCTGATCCATTTGTCATTGATATTGGTTAAATGGACTTCAAAGGATATTGGGCCAGTTCCTCAACAGCATAAATTTGAGACTAATCACCATCAAATCAATAATAATCATAACCTATTAAGTAAATTTATAGCCTGATGAAAATGGGCTGCTACATTCACAGTCATAGGAAGCTATAGGCTATTTAAAATTAGATCCTCAGAAGTGGGTTTCATATAAAGCTTTCTCTATAAAACAGTATCTTTGCATTCACTGGACCATGTTATCTGCCCAGCAGTATTCCTGTAATGTTGCAGCATGGCATCCTGAATTCATTGGCAATGCTTTGGCTGTATACAAGGTGTAGAGGAACTCCAAATCAGGCCTGATATGGTGGATCTTTCATTCTTTTAAGAAATTCCATCAGTTAGTTGATTCAAACTAAGTGGATACTTTTTAATTTTTAGTTACTTTAACTGATAAGTTAATAATGATGTGGGGGGCAGAGTTGCATTTTGCCACTCTAGTCCACATCTGAACCACAATACTTTTACCAGCCAATTTATCTAGCCATGACCAGAGTCTCTCTGATAATAGCCATGGGAAAATATTTAACATATTTCAAGATGTTATCTCTTTGCAAACAGATAATTGCTCCATTTTGCATTATAATTACAAATATCTAGTAAGAGACATTTGTTTCCCATTCTTAAAAATCCCCCTCAAGGTTTTTTGACTGAAATGTTTCCGCGCTATTAATGTAATTTGCTTCTTTGTCATCATAATCCTTTTTATGAAGACATATGTTTATGCTGATCAATGTTTATGCTAAATGCTTATCAAGCTTTATATATATATGTGTGTATGTATTTTTTCTATATGTACATATATGTCATACCCATACATTGTAATGGCAGGTTGTCATACATACATATGTCTAGGGGTTACAAATCTAGATGCACTAAGGAGCCTGGCAATCACTTCCTACCTATGTTCCCAACAGCCTGTATGATTTGGGGCAAATCACTTAGTTCCCTTGCACCTTGTCTCCCTGTCAGTAAACTGGGAATAACAATGCTCCCCTACCTAATAGGAATGTTGCAAGGATATACATGTTTTTCACACCATTGTGATTGGGTCTAGATTGATTCTGGCATGTTTTGTTGTGTGTGAGGTTTGGTTAAATCAGAAATGAAACTGTCAAACGGCTTGAAGAAAGTATTTTTCCCTGAGGGGAGAGACAGATAGAGGTAACCTGCAGTAGGGCTTGACACTCTGAGCCAAAAGAAAAAGAACTTCAGGAAGAAGTCAAGAGTAAAATCTGAGAAATTCCTGCTCTATAACCCTGGCAGCAGGAACTTCTCATAATTGCTCCATCAGCCTGGCTCCTTGGAAAACAAAGCATACCTTTTGTGAAACTGCTTGCAAAAGCATTATCATTTACAAAAGAAATAGAAATGTGGCTGAAAGTGCCAAAAATAAAACCAAGTCTTTGCTTTTAATTACATCAGCCCATGAGCCTCCTACCTCCCTGTGATGTGCTGGTAAGCAGGGTGCTGGTTGTAACAGTGCATGGCTCGGAGTGACCTGCTTCCCCAGAGCACCTGTGCCCCCTCCTTGCCTACAGAAAATCTCTGGGAACAGTGATCTGAGCTTAGCTACCTCAGCTTTGTGATTAAATTTAAGTGGGATGACCCAGCACTTCTAATATGTAATGTAGTTAAACTGCATGACAGCACTTAATCCATTCTGTATTTCAACTTCATTGGTTTTTGTTTTTTAATTCTTGTGATTCACCTTGATAGCTGGATCTGTGAACTCATCTGCATTGACATTGCCTCATCCCATTAAGCATCTCACAAAACATCAAGAACTAAGGAAAAAGGCAATTCATAATCAGCTTTCGCTCCTAATCCTCAAAATACTGGTGTAGCACAGATAGGCTACACCACATTGACAAAGGCATCTTAGATTCAGCAAAAGGTAAATGTTCTGATACCCATTCTTGTCGACTTCAGATTTGTGGTTTGTATTTCAAAATTTGCCTGTGCTAAAGATGTGGCCTTGTCTGGCCTTGCTCTAACATGTCCACATCCTTCTTATGCTGGGGACCCCAGAAATGGATGCAGCACTTGAGGTCTCACAAGAAGGGAGTACAGGGGCAGAATCCTCTCCCTTGACTGGCAGGCCATGCTTCTTTTGATGCAGCTCAGGATACCATTGGTTTTCTGGGCTGCAAGTGCATATTTCTGTCTCATGTTGAGCTTCTCACTGACCAACACTCCCAAGTTTTTCTGCTCAGAGCCACTCTCAATCCATTCTCCGCTCACCCTGTGTTTATGCTTGGCATTGCCCTGGCCCACATGCAGGACCTTGTACTTGGCTTTGATGGACTTCCTGAGATTTGCATGGCCTCAAGTGTCTCCCACCTCTCAAGCCTGTCCAAGTCCCTCCTTCCAGCATGTCAACCACACTACACAGCTTGGTGTCATCACCAAACCTGCTCAGGGTGCCTTCGATCCCACTGTCCATGTTGCTGGCAAAAATGTAAATCAGAACTGGTCCCAATACTGACCCCTGATGAATGCCACTTGTCACTGGTCTCCCCTCATATCAAGCCACTGACTGCAGCTCTGAGTGCAACCATCCAGCCAATTCCTTATCTGCTGAGTGGTCCACCCATCAAATCCATCTCTCTCCAATTTAGAGACAAGGATGTCATGCAGGACACTGTCAAATGCTTTGCAGTCCAGGTAGATGATGTCATTGGCTTTTCCCTTGTCCACAACTACTGTAACCCCATCCTAGAAGGCCAATTTGTCCAGCACATGATTTGCCCTGACTGCAGCCATGTTGACTGTCATCAATCACCTCCTTAGTTTCCATGCACCCTACCATGGTTTCCAGGATCTGCTCCATGATCTTGCCAGGCATGAAGGTGAGACTGACTGGCATGTAGTCCTCTGGGTGTTCCTTATTTTCCTTGGCAAAAATGGGGATTATGTTTTCCCCCTTTCTTAGTTTCAGGGCTTTAGTTTTCCTAACCTGATCCCTGGAGGAAATCTCTGTACTACAGAATTGGCCTTTTGCAAAAAGTGGTTAGTTGAACTGATAATAATAATTAATAATAATAATAATAATAATAATAATAATAATAATAATAATAATACCACCACAGGCCCAATAGCAATAGGTATGAACGAGTTATTGTATCTGGGTTGGCTGTTATATTTTAGTGTCTCCATGTTATAGGATTACTTAGATTTTTAATGCCCAAAAGGTGAACATGTAACATAGACTCTTGTTGGCAAGCATTTTATTCTGTGGTGTCCTTAGACTTAACTTGAGAGGATAGAGAATTTTGATTGAAACCATGACTGGAAACACACTGTTTTCCTACGATTTTTATTAGCGTCTGAGTGGCAATGTCAAGGGTAGGCACTGATTTTTTAAGCCCTGTATATCAGACATTACCTACCTGAAATGCGAACTATGATGCTGGATAAATCACACAAGTGTCCAAAGAGTACCTTCCACTAGGTGATGATGGGTGATAAAATATCTCCTAGGAAAGACACTTTGGCCCTGAAACTGAATTCTATTGACAATCCCAAAGAGCCAAATATGCTCCCAAGGCAAACATGGTAGAACTGGTTACTTCCTTAGGCTTTTGCTACAAAGTTTTGAACTTTACGTCTCATAATGTGTTGCCTAATCACATGCCACTCACCCTACTGCAGAAGCTCTGAATACAGGGGCAAACACAGGCACAGCAAAGTCAACCTCACTAGGAAATGAAGTTTTGAAGGGGCAGAAGGGTATTAGGTATTCCATGCCCAGTACTGTAGAGCTGAAGTTGGGTGCCTCTCCATCTAGACTTCGATTAAAAACCCAAAAAGTACACGTGAGACTTCAAAAGAAAGAAAATCATATTTTGTTTCAAAATATAATGGTATATTAAAGATTATTTTTCTGCTGAGACTAAGACGACACATAGCTGCTATAGCTAAAATGGCATACAAAGGTTTTGAATAATGGGAGTTTTATGGTGTTTGTGTAATGCCCAAATCAAAAACAGGAGCTTGAGAAAAATATGGTTAATTCAGGACTGTATAAAACACATAATTCTGCAACCTGTCAGAAGTCTAATAATTTTGAAAACTTTTCATCAATAATATGGCATGGCAAGAATAACTCAGGTAAAGAAAAATGGCTGAAATTTCCCTATAGAATACGTACTGGGGATATCAAAAATTATCAAAAGTACATTTGGAAGCACAGGTCATTACAGCATCAGGGCTTGAATTGCTCAGATATAGCTGGATTTACATATTGAAGTTTATTTTTTTTAGTGACCATACTATTAAGAAGACCTTTTCTGAGGCCTTGTTTCTGTGCTTTAGTTGCACCAGTGAAAGAACATGGGCACCCAAAGAACTGTGCTGGAACAACCTGCAATAGCATTTTTTCCAATATTATTAGTGCACTTGCAAGCACCACACTGCAATTCCCCTGGTGCACATGTGACTATGAGGGGACAAAATTAACATTCTCTTGCTTTGTCTCTCATACACAGAGCTGTGCAGGGGGAGAAGAGAGCTAGAAAAATTGGTGAAGTAGGGAAAGAGAGGGAGTCAGTAGTAACAAAGCTCAAAAAGCTGTATGAGTAAGAGATAGGAAAGACAACAGCTAAATGGGTAAGAAGACAGCAGTATGAAAAGTCAAAGAAAGAGATGAAAGGAAAGTAAAAGAGGTTGAATAAGAACTAAATAAAAGAGTAAGAATATATGTGCACCTGTAGCGTTAGCAACGACATTCATCTGTACAGCTTTGTAATTGCATGATGAACATAATTAAACCC
>VWZF01001886.1:0-344985 GCA_013396755.1 Sclerurus mexicanus | reverse complement strand
CCAAAAATACAAAGAAACGGGTATTTAATAGTACAGTTTCAGGTTCAATATAAATCAGGTTGGATGATGCCTGGAAGTAGAAGGAGCTGCATATATCTGTGAATGCAGACTGAAAGACAGGGATTTTTTTTACTAAGTATAAATAATTTTCTCTATAGGAGTATTGAACAGAATTTTGTTTGAATTGTTTTCTGACTATAAAGTTGGTTTCTACATCCAGCCTAGTAGCTGGACTTTGTGTACAATCATCAAGATTAAACATGATATTAAAGGTTGAAAGGAAAAATTCTTCTCTTTTTGTCCATTCCTTAGCCCTGTGTGTCTGGGTGAAGCATAAATAGCAGCAGCCCTAAACCCATCATTTGTCTTAACCTGATCACCGAGGTTGAGATGTGGTTTCTTCTTGAGGTGGCAGATGCAAAAAGGAGAAATAAAAGAGTAAACCAAAAAAAGAAAGAATTACATCATAGAAGTTTAGAGCTTTTGATAACCTCTATGGGGTGTGACTTGCACTGTCCCAATAAACATGCTAAATCCTGCAAAAACTATCCTCTCCATTTGTTTCTGCTGCTGCAGGCATCCTGGATTTGACTGATACCCTGCTTGCGCTATGTGTGGTATGAATACTGGGGAAGAAATGTGCTTGTTGCAATAACTGTGGAGAGTGTCTCCAGCTTTTACAGGCTCTGCTTTTTCTGACACTAAGGTTACACATGAAAATAGGGAGAAAACAAATTCAGGACAGAGATTTTTCTAAAATCTCTGACTTTGGAGGAATGTTTCACATGGATATAGATTAATACAAATTAGCTTTTCTTGCTCCTACCAATTCTTGAGCCAGGCAGAAAGGAAAGAAGAGATCAGGGTTAGTATCATCCCTGGGGAATTTCAAGACCATGTTAAATTTACAAACAAATCAGATGAAAATAGAAAACACAGGCTTTGTTACCAAAAGAAGCACAATAAGAAAACCCCAGCTCCATTTGTGCACAGATAGCCAAGGGATCCTAGAAATGGCAACCATCCTATCTGCTGCTCCACTAATCCCATATTTTGACGCCGTGATTGTTTAGATCAGTGCTGTATTGAGCCCCATAAGCAAAAAACTCTCTCTCCAATTTAGAGACTATAGGATCTGGATATAACACTTGGATACATACATATATTTGGTCTGGTCTATTAGATCATGAGCTCAGAGTATGGTGTGGGAGCAGGGAAAGGGAATGCCTGTGATTCCTTGTTGTTATAATGTAATCCTAATTCCCAGAGAAGGGGGTAGGCACAAAAGTATGATGGACCACCCTACAGAGATCTAAGGAGCTGTCAAAACTCCCATCAGCTTTTTTACTAACAGAGAGGGAAAAGAAATTAACCAATAAATTGTCAATGAGCTGGACTTCAAAAAGAGGCAACGAGCACAGTGAGGAGGATTTTCATGCTTCGGGATAGGAGGAACAATTAATTGCACAAACTTCAGACGAGGTTGCAAGAAGTCCAACAGATTTGTGAAAGAGAAAAACAAATCCCAGAACTGACAGAAGTTTTAAGGCCGTATCTCAACCTTTTAATTAGGTTTCTTTGAAGCTAACCATGCCACTACAAAGCGCTGACTTTGGAATGGTTAAGGCAGCTTATGCCTCCTGCAACTGCGGGAGAACACAGAAAGCCCCAAAACACCTGCATCCTTTTCCTCTGTCAGTGAGGCCAGTGGAGAGCGAGGCATTCTGCCCACAGAGAAAACGTCCCGAGAGGATGTGCGCCTCCTTCCTAAGGGCGAAAACCAAACTCCGCGTCTGGGTTTGTTCGAAGTTTGCAAGTTTGAAAACTTCAGCCCCAGCCTCCCCACCTCCGCGGGGTGAAGGATGCTCCAAGCCCGCGGGGCCGGCGGGAAAGTTTCCGCCGTCCCTCCCGGCCCCGCTCCGCGGTGCGTGCGTCCATCCATCCATNGAGCAGCAGCACAGGCACCATGGCCGGCTCCCGCTCCCCTCCGCCTTCTCGCTCTCGCCTCTGCCCGCCCGCACCCTCCGGGACGCGGCCGCCGCCCCCGCCTCCTCTCTCCCCCGCCCCGGGGCGGGCTCGCTGCCCTCCACCCTCCCTCCACCCCCGGCCCCCAGGGCTATCCGGAGGGCATCCTGCGTCGGTGTGTTCTTACTGCTAAAGTTGGCTGCAAAGCCTACAGGTGGCTAGCAGAAGGTCTCCTTGGATTTTCAGAAGTTCTGGTCCCCACGGTCCTGCCGCAGAAGGCTTGGGAGGGAGCACAAGCAGTGCTCACCGGTCTTAGAGGAAAGCTCCTCAACGCTCCCCATTCCTAGTGTGGAAGCGGGTGATGTGGAGGTGTGGGCCCTGGAAACACTCATTTGTCTGTCTGTTAAGTGCTTTGTTTCATTTTCCTTAACTGGGTAAATGCTTATTGTGCACATATAGCAGCCTTGTTAGAAGATGGAAATGGTTGGGATATAAATGTCCATGTCAACCGCTCTCTTAAGGCTCCATGCACCATCACTGTATTGCTGATGAAGGATTACAATTTGCCTGCTGAGTGATCAGAAAGGCATTTCAGAGTGTGTGGCTTGTTACTTTATGATCAATTACACCCTTTGTGTAAAAGCAGTAATCATGTTCTAAAGACTATTTATCTTCACAAAGGTCCATTCATTTTGTCAGGGACTGTTTTCATATAACTATCATTATTGCTGTTGTTGTTATTGCTGTTTATTACTACAGCTATAGCTTCTGGAAGCTATAATTAGAAGTACAGACCCTTTTTCATAGCGAGTGATGGAGCAAATGACCAAAAAAGATACTTGTTCCCCAGAGCAGGATTTGTAAAACAAGTATAAGGGTATGAGTACATCACCAAAAGTTACCCCTTTCTTCAACCATACCCAGGAAAAAATGAAAGTCGAGGGAATGACACAGCATAATATGGGTTTTTCTTGACACAGTACTTCCAGCTGTTCCTTTAAAATCATGGAATCAATAATATAGGTTATATATGTTTTGGTGTTCAGGAATAAAATGCCAGACAGGAATGAGGCACGAGACATGTGACCCAGGGGTGTCCCTGTATTCTCAGCAGGGGCTGGATGTGGAGATAGTTGGCAAGTGTTAAGCAACTCCTCTGGACTGGCCTCAATAGCATGACCCGTGTCCATCCGGATCAGGAACTGGAACCAACTCTTGCACAGGAGAGTAGGGTGGCAAAGCCCTGCTTTGTTGTCCCTTTCATGAGCCCTACCATCCACTCAACCTTCTTCCTTCAGCGTCATCTGCTCCACTCTAACTGATAGTGATGTGAGCTTTTATTCTGACCTTACAATGGTTATGAGGTGCACTCCGTCACTTTATTCTGCTATTCTTGACATACGCTTTTATCCGCCAGTACGGTAGGGTTATTCTGATGGATGGTCTCCCTAATTCCAGCTAGCATGTGCCTTTTTATTGATCTGTCCTCTTCCTTTCCCCCTTCCCATCACCTTTCAAACCAAGGAAAGCGATGAGATTATGAAATTCAGGGACCAACTGAACAATTTCAGCTGACAAACGTGGGATAACATTGTGCCCTTATGAGGACCTGCAATTTCCTTGAGATCTGTTGTATGTTACTGTTGACTCTTTTCCGACACTCAGCTGCCAGTGTTGAGCAGTAACTTGGTTTCTTACAGGAGGAGCAATAAGTGAGGAAAAGTCTGGTTATATTCTTGCATTTTTTTGCATGTGCTCATATACGTTGATTTGGGAAGGAAACAGTCAGAGGGCAAGCAAGAAAGTCCCTTCTCCAGACTTCTTCTGCCAAGTTACTGGTTCCCAAGGAGCAGCTTGGTTTCTGAATTGGTTTCTGATGTCAAGAAGCAAACTCCCTGCTGCTGGAGAGCTTCTCTGTCTACAGAGCTGTCTATACTCCCAAAGTCAGGCAAAATAGTGCATCATCAAAAAAGAAAAAGAAAATTTCTTTGACAAGCCATCTTGGAAGAGCATGGAGAGCAGCACTGCTGAGTGACACCTGCTGTCACTCTTTGCCTGGCAGGTGCCGTGGGTTGCCCGCATTATCTGAAACATTTGGTGGTTTGCAGGATTTCACTGATGCTCAGATGCCTTCAAGGATATTTTTAACAAGGGTGTTATTTTGAGGACGTGACTACTTTTCTCAGCACAGTTCCTGCCAGGAGGACAGGAGTGGTGGCACTGCTCTGCGTGTGTCATGTCTGGGAGACATGGCACTGTGAGCGGCCCCTGTGGCCTTCGGGGCTTGCTGTGCTTCAGTTGGTTGCGATGATGAGTTGTAGGGACAGGCTGAACTTGCTTAGATCTAGCCATTCTGTGTTAAGGGGATTTTCTAGGCAGTGGTGCTTGCAGCATTCAGCCTGCCCTGAGATATGCTGCAGTTGTATGAGAGCTGACTAGCTCAAGTTAGTTTGGGTAGGAGCTGCAGTCTACATAGCACAGGTTGTAGGGGCATTTCTCTTTCTTTACCTGCTTGACTTTTGCCTACAGCATTCTGACCTCCAAGTAAAGTACCAGTGGCTGTGATGTGTTTTGTGACTTAAGGCTCCCTGAGGGCTGATGTAGAAACGTATCTCTGAGCCTCCCCTTCCCCCTTTTGGCAAGTTTGGCAGAGCATCACAATTGGCCATATAATTATAAATCAGTTTGTTATTTATGTGTCTTATGCTCATGTACGTACAGAGTATATATATCTTGTGATCAACAGCAAAAGCCATTTAATAAACTGTAATAATCATACACCCTTAATTGGATTCAGCCCATTGATTTACATTCAGTCCACTAACTAACCTAAGCTGTCACAGGGAATCTTGTACACATAGGGAGAAAAAAATTTACCTCCCCGAAAGTGTGCCTATCCGTGAACACTGTGCCCCCTGCAACTGAGAAATGTTAGCCATGTGTATATAAATGCTTTGATGCCCTATTATTTTTAACATACCTAAATTAGAATTGTAAGCAAAAACCTATATTTCTGATGGAAAGACAAAATTATTACTCATGCTGTCTTGCACATCTGGACCTGAGTTAATATCTGTCCAAAATTAAGCAGTAATTATCCATAAGCATATAAACCCATGGTGTTTAACCTAAATTAACAGATTCAAGAGTAACTGCAGTTCATACACGGAGGAGCTTTGTACAGCTCTATAACTGCACATACAAAGACTTTTACACCTACGTTCATACATGGCTATATAATCATAATGAATAGCAACACATATTTAACAGTTCAGGGAACTATCTCTGTTCTGTCAGTACTTAAGTGGGAGCTTAACTTTGATGGTTGAAGCTTCACTGAAGTCACAGGGAATTAAAGATATGCCTGATGTTACTCTTCTGCTCAAGTGCTGGCAGAGGCAGGGATTGCTTTACACATGTTGGAGTGCTTTCCTGAATCCTTGCCTCAAGGCCACTATGCAGAAGTGTACGTGAGCCCTTCTGCACACAGAAATGGCAGAAGTGATAACAGCTGCTGGGGCTGCAGCTGGGGCTTGTAGGTTTGCTCTGCACGGGCAAAAAATGCAAACAGGAAAACCCATTGGATCTCCCACTGATCTGAAATGTGGGGTTGATGGAGCAAGGACTGAGAGATCGGGCTTGGAGAAGTGGGTACAAGGTTTCTCATTCAGGGCTGCAACCTGTTAGCCCGTCTTCCTTGGAGGCAGCCCAGAACTTGCAGTCATGGTAGACCCAGTTTAGGCCAGTTATTCTGATTTACTATCTTTCCTTTTCTTTCCCTATTTATTAACCTTAACATGCCTTTTTACAGTTCCTCGGAGAAGTAGTGCCAGTGGAATACTCACGTGTAGAAAAAAATTGCTTTTGAGATACAGAACACAGCTCATTATGGTGCTACAATTAGCTGAATGCCCTTAACAGAGTCCAAGGGGGGGAATCATACTGCGGCATCTGCTGTAACATATGCTTTTCTAGCTTCCAGAAGATAACAGTGAGCATGTATGCTGCCATGGATTGTGCTTTCTGCCTGAAGAGCAGAGCAGCCCACAGATGCTCCGATATTTCTTCCACCCGAACTCCGTTAGAAATGTCTGATGCTGCATACATCTGTCATGAGGAATTATGCTTTTTTTTTTTTGGCTTCAGACTCCTTCATGCAGATGGACTTATAATGACACACTGGTAATTCAGATCCCATTGTTCCTGAGTGCACACTTTATCCTAAGGGTAGATGTCATACCAAGAACAGCAGAGAGGTGACAGGCAGTGTGGCATTGCAGGAGTTTGTGCTCAGCTCTGAGGTGTTTCTCATTGTTCACTGAATTAGCACATAAACCAGATGAACTGCTGCTTTCTATGTGATGGTTTATTTCACTCTGTTATCAGAAAGCTGAAGTGCTTTTCTGTGTACTGTTAAGTGAACTAAATCTAAAATGGCTCATTATTTTCTATGCTATAAATTAACTTGGCCTTGTCCAAAACATCCCAGAATAGTTGATATAGCCCTGCTAGTACACTGCTCAACATGCTGAGTTGTGTTAATTACAGTTGAATTAGAGCTGACAGTGATTGGGCCAGCTTCGTCAAGTACTGCTTCAAGTTTAACACAAACCTTCAGCTCCTTTCCATTATTTATTTTTTTATTGCATTTTTAACATTTCACTGTCTTTTACCTTCACCAGGTCCAGAACTCCAAAAAGAAATGCATTTGTAAAGATGCTATTAAAAATATGTCACTATAGTTGCAAAGCAGCAAGTAGTAAGTAACTTTGGACCACATCCATCCTTCTGAGTCCTGATTAATGGGAGAGTTTAAGGAATGTGTGTCTCTGTTATTTAGCCAATTACTTAATGATCAATTCTTCTTCCCAGTTCATCTAGCAGCCTTGCACTATGATCTGTGGCAGCTCCTGATAAAAAAAATACTAAATTTTTGGGAAAGGCTTTGGATGGGGCATATAAACCTGTGATTTACCTCCTGCAAAGCCTTGAGAAAGGATGCTGAGAGAGAAGGAAGCTTGTGGCTCTTCCATAAGTAGTTGGAAAGGACTCTGGTTCTGGTCAGGTCTCTGTACCGTTATAACTGCCCCAGCACTTTACTGTGTGTTCTTTCAGTGTAGTGCTAGAGCTATTGGTTCTTCATGAATATGGTGTCATATGGTTAGTGCTCATGCCTTTATGAATTATGTCTTGTGAGCATTATGCATCCTTATGTGGAGGCTGTGAGTGCAATGGGGAGTTAGCCCTGGGGTCTCAGCGGTGGAACCAGAGCTGCAGTGGAGGGTAAATTAGGGGAGTCAAGAAAGTGGGGATTTTCTCACTTGGGCCATAGCATGTAGTTCTCTGACTGATCCATCAGTTAAGTCTTACTTATTTATAACTCTGTGTGAGTGTACACTTGCAGGTGTTAAGTGAGACTAGTGGGGCACCTTGTTTGCAAGAATGTCTGAGTGACTGAAAGGGGCACAGAACTAAAAAGGCAGGCTGTGAATTTATACATGCAAAGTTACACAGCAAAGCTTAAAGGGTGGATAAGCTTTGAAGCAGGATGAGTTGTAAGCTTTATTCACTAGGTGACAAAACCCCTGGTCTTTGATCCAGTAATCCATGTGTCAGTTGGATGATAAATCCAATAATTAAGTACAGTGAAGTTTTCCACTCCCCTTTTTGAAGACTTTCTTTCACATTCTTATTTATTTTTTGTCTGTTATCTCAAAATGTCAAAAGAGGGTGGTACAGCCATTTGCAATCAGGTTTGAGCCATCCACAATGAGTTCTGAGCCTGATTCCTCTGTCACTTTTAGTATGTATTACGGACTGATTTAAAGACTATTTTAAAATAAATGAAAACCATCATGAGAAATGAAGGAAGCCCAGCACTTCTGAATTGTGTTTGATGCTTACCTCAATGAATTCAGGAAGAAGGGATTATTAAAGACATAAAAGCTGTCTCTCTATCAGCAGCTTAAAAACACTTCAAGGGAAACAAAATCTGTTGTGCTTAGCTGCTGTAATTTAAGAGCCAAATTCTGCTCACGTTTATAATGGCATAAATTTGAATTTGATTGAACTCTGGATTAACATTGCTGCAAATGAGACCAAAATGTGACTTCCAAAGTTCATAAGGTAAGAAGCAGTTTTGCATCCAACCTTGTTAATTTTATCTGTGTGTATGCTCTTAGTAACTCTGTGCTGTGGCATGTCACCCTGGACAAAAGTACCTGTGGCACATTTGATCTCTTTTTAATGGTCCTAGTCAAAATGAGTATTTTTATTTTAACAGTAGATGTGGCCAGATGGGTAAAATTCCTCTGAGTTTCTACACTTTGCCACTTCCAAGATACTTGGATACTGTGTGAGAAAATAATGGCATGCTGCCTAGATCCTGAGATTTTGTTTCAAGTATTTCATGGACTTTCAGGTTCAAAAGGGCTGCAATTACATCGAGTTTCACTTGCTACGTAATGCAAGTCAGTTTGTGTGATTCTGACAATGCAGAGACAGATAGGGGAGAGCCTAAAAAGACTGTAGTAATTTCAATAATTAAATATTGGTTTAATATTTAATACAAGTTCATTATATAAAAATAATAGCTCACAATCTGTTGATAAAAAGTCAGAGCTGCCCATACTATATTAAGAAAATACTAATTTTTTGGTAAATATTATGAAGCAGTTTGGAAAGCAGGTTTGTTTTTTTTTTTTCTGGGAGTTCATTAAGGTGAAAGTTCTTGAATTAGACAAATATATGTAGTCTTAACAAAGCCAAAATAGTGCCAAATCTTACTGTTCAATTAAAAAAGAAATATTGGTAGCCCTCTTTAACTTGTTCACTTTCTTACCTCTTCCAGTGACATCCAATTGACATTATTTCAAGGTCAATATTTCCAAGCGTAATCTTCTCCAAGGGTGTAGGACATTGTGTAATTTGCCATCAGTCAGAAAATGCATTAATAATGATAAAGCACGGGGCAGTGATTTCTGCTTGGCCTTATAAGACTTACAAAGTATACAGCTTCGCTCTCACCCCAACTCAATGTCAAATTAATGGAGTTTGTCAGCTGTTCAGGTAATGAGCTAGAGCAGATGTGTTTTTGGAGATGTGTGTCTTGCATTGTGAGGCCAAAATTCAGAAAGGTGGATGTTTTCAACCATCTTGACAAGCAGATTATCTCCCTGAGTATACAGTGCCTAGTATAAAGAAAGACTATTTTGTAAAACCTTTTAATGATTACTGGCAGAAATACAAGAAAAATGAAAGACGTTTTGATTTACACCAACATGAAGTGAGATCAGAATCAAGTTCTCAATGACAGGCACTTTTGGTTTATTTGTGATTAATCTCATATGCCCCTTTTTTTCTTTTTCCTTTTCTTTTCTTTCAGTAATGCTTCATTGGTGTGTATAAGGCGGTAGTGTAATGCTTGGGAACAGGAGGTGACTGACCCCAATTCTTTTGTGTCTTACCTGGGCTTAGCTGTGACGTGTTTGCAAAAGTTAATATCACCTGAGACTGAAGAACTGGGGCTGACACCAAAATTCTCTGCCTAGCTCTTACCTATCCAACCACTGCAGCAGCAACAATCGTCTCTGAAGTTTGGTCTGTAAGCTTCTTGTAAAGCTCATGGAAGGAACTAGACACCTCCAAAAAAGCAATCCCAAATCAGGCAAATTGTATAAAGAGCCACTCAGAGTAAGCCAGGGAGCTCTGGGAAGAGTGATGAATATGAAACCCAGTTCACACTAGAGCCAGGTTCCTGGAGGCAACAGCTGCATCTGTTCAGAACACAGAGCTACAAATCCCTACACCTATCATTTGGGAGGAAGAAACCCTTGCAAATGCATTTTTTTTTTATTTTAAAACATTCCACAAGGGGGAAAAAATACTGCCTCCTGTAAGAGAAAGGGAGCCTGGGTTTGGTGCCTTTCCTGTTCTAAGGGGATTTTGGATTTGTGCCTTCCACCTCCCAGATGAGTGGTGCAGTGCTTGGTCGGGGCCTGAGCACCTGTAAGCAGCTGCCTTGCAAAAGGAATGTAAGTGGTAATTTTTCTTATGTTGTCTAGTTTGCTATAACTTTTGTCTGCTCCTATTTTTTCTCTACAATTTCTGATTCAGATTAGCTGAGAAGTGTTTGCTGTTGTGGCATTATTGCCTTTCTCTGTTCATGTTACTTTTGCTAATGTCCTTCTGAGATGTGTATTCCACCAGTTATGTCTGGAACACTTTTCTACAATTGTTTTTTTTTGTTTGTTTGTTTGTGTGTGTCTATGAAAGGGGAATGCCAGGTATTCATTGATTTAAGGATGAAAAAAGCTTCCACTTAAATTCCTCCACTCTTTTCTCCAGCAGACTTCACCCTTTCCTTTAGTTTCTCAGCTTGCCGGGTTGGAAGTCAGGGCTTCTTGTATGGACGTTCTTTCCTTCCTTCCTTCCTCTGGGTTAGAATGAAATGAGAGCTTGATCACTTGCTCCAGATCGTCTGTTAAAGACCTTCACACAATTGCCTCCCCTGACTGGCAGGGAGGTAGTGTGCTGGGTAGATGCTCTGTATATGTCCAAAGGGGTTTCAATTCTCAACCCTGTGGAAGGCAATGGCAAAACTTTCCCGGGACAGGCTTGCTCTTGCTTTAGAGTAATGGTAGCAGCTACTTGATCAGCAGGTGCCACATGGTCACAAGGCACTTGACTACTTGTTTCCTTATCAGGCTACACTGTTGTTCTTCCACTGAGTTTAGCCTATTGTAGATGAATTTTTTTTTCAGGCTCATTAGGGCCAGAGTCTTTTATGAATACCAGCCAAAAGAGGATAGAAGGAAGTTCTTGAGTAATGGTTCACATCACCAAAGTACAATGAAGTGGAGAAGGGCTACAGTTTACATCTTGGTGCAGCATTTCTGATTATTTATTTGTTTGGATTTGGAGTTATTGTCTATTTTTATATGTTAATTTGAGAAGTCCCACTGTGCTTCTTGACCTCTCTTCTCCCATGTACAACCTCCCACCTGTGCATTCCCTGATGTGCTCCAGACCCTGTCCCTAGGCCTCCACTGACCTGTACAAAGGTCCCTGCAAAAGCAATCCTTGCATTTGTACCAGCAAATCTTGCCTTGGCACGCTTCAGCTCGCTTCAGTCCCATTGCTCCTCCCCTGGCCCTGCCAGCCCAAGGTGCCCAGAAGGCCAGGTCTCTGAGGCCGATGCGGCTCTCCCAGTACATTCACTGCCTCCCTGCTGCTAGCAGACACTGCTACCCTACAACTCTGGCATGAAGGGAATGTGGTTTTTCTTCCCTACTTCCAGCCTCTCTGCAGCATCCTTTCTTATTCCTTTTTGTGGTAGTTTCCCACACTCACCTACCTTCCTTTACCTTCACACACCAGCCCAAAAAGCCAAAGGCATCACCAGCTGTAGGTCTGATGCTGTCCTGCCATGCCTTTTGCTGGCTCACCCATGCAGAGATGAAGCACGTGTGGGTGTGAAGTGGAACTGGAAAGAGCTCTGTCTTAGGCAGCCAGCAGTTGCTGCAAGCCCAGATCACACAGCAAGCACCCTTTGGCTCAACTCTCCTGCCTCTACCTTGTTCCTTTTGGCTGAGACTAAGTGTGGCACTGTACACATGGATGCATGGCTGCCAGAGGAGAGCATTTTCCAGATAAAATGAAGCAGAAGAGAATATTGGTGGGATAAATATCAAAAAGACTTTTCATGGAGCTTCCCCTATTTTCATTTTCCTCCTTTTCCTCAGGTGTGTTATGTCCCTTGCTGGCCACAGGATCCTAATCTTTCTTTGCTCTCATTAGGACAGCTTGGTGCAGCTGCTGAGTATGGGGCCAGGTGATATCAGTGTGGGATGTCAGTTGCTTTAAGCCTCTACTTTGGCTTATTTTTGTTAAAATAATTAGGAACAGGGTGCACTGTGTGTGAGTTTGTAATTGCTGCAGCTCCACAGGTGAAATTCGTTCAACACATCTCTTGTTTGTGAAAAATGTAGAGGTCAAGATAGTTCCTTTTCACACCTTTTCTCATTACTTTTTGAGTTGCCACGTTGTTTAGATGAGTAACTGAGAAATTGAATTTAAAAAAAGCAAAAAGTCTCTTAAAAAAAGTTTTGTTGCTTTGATCTTTGTTAAATAAATAAATAATTGATTGATTGACCAAATCCTAAAAGTAGAAGAAAGCATTCACTACTCCTCCTTTATCCATGAGACTTCTGTATTCTGCTGAAGTGAATAAGGGACTCAGAATGAAAGTAAAAGCAAATATTTTAATTTGTGATGAATAAAAACTGAGGGAGATGAGTGAGTTTAATTCTATACTGTTTAAATATATGAGTATTTGTGAGGAATGAAGTACTATAACAACAAGAAGTGAATGCCTATTTTTAATTTGTCCCTGATGTCTGGGATGTCTTTCAGTTGTTGAAATTGCATGGGTGTGACCAATCTCACATGAAACATGTTGAACACTCATAGGACTGAAGTATTAATCCCAGAGTCTAAGAAGAAGAATGTTGTAAGTACAGATACTTGTGGCTCTGTGGATCCATGGAGTAATAGCTCCTGACTTGCAAAGATCTGCTGAAGGAGTAAACACCTGCTGAAGCTGCTACAGGAGATGGGCGCATCTCTCATCTTTCATCTTTCCATGAGAGAGTTAAATCCAATTTCTATAACTCAGTCCATTTGTCTAAGTTCAGTTACTCCAAGTTCACCTATCTGCTACAAGGTGGTATTTGTCCCAGGGTGTAGCCATATATCAGTCTTTACATGTGATTTTACTTCTATATAATAGTGATGCAATTTAGATATGCAAAAGAAATCTGTTTGAATTATGGGTGGTCCAGGAAACTTCATTTTGAGCCATCACATTTTTGAGAGAGCACTGGTTTAATCAACAGGATTTGTGCCAACCCAAATCTAACCAAAGTTGAGGCAGATGGTTTATGAGAAAGAATGGAAAAGAACAGCAGGAAATTTTGTCTGGTTTGGAAAGGCTCAGTCTTGATTCAGAAATTGTGTTCCAGAAGAGAAGTACAAGCTGCTATGGAGAGGAAGAGGCTGAGGCTCTCCTGTCCACTCTGCCTAATGCCTTGGGAAGTCATGAGGGAGCTGCATCTCAACACAGGGGATTCAAATGTGGTATTATTTCACTTGTTCCGCATACCAAAGGTGCAAAGGGAACACCCCTCTGTCACGTCTCAAATTCAGGTAGAGTGGATCTAATTTGGTTCATTTCCCAAAGGAGCATTTCATGGAAGATCACTGTTAGTGTACATGACAAGTACACGTGGCAGTATGGACCAGTTTCTGGCTGACTGGAGAGTGTAATTCCTTGTACATCCACTCATGATCTGTGGTGATGACTGTCGAGAGGCATAGTTCATTCTCATTGCAATCAAAAGCACTTGATAGGCCAAGATATATCTGAAATGGAGAAATCTTTTTAAGTCCTGTAAGATTTATAGTCCATCAAATGAAAATTAAGTCTAAGTTCAGGGCTTAATTTCCCCTCCTCCTTCTTTGCTTACTAACACTAAGGCTGTACACAAATGTACATACTCTGTGGCTTGGGGCCAGTCTTTACATAAGTTTAACTTTTCAAAGAGTGAGAAATGCACAGGGCAGAAATGTGAAGACAAGATGTAAGATGCAAATAATTAGCTTCTAATAAGTTGCACCATTCACTGCCTCTACACTGTATTTGTGATCCTGTTGCCATTCAAATTGGCACTCACAGGACTGACAGGACAGATATAATTTCCATAGCTCAAATGTCAAGGTGTTCCTGAAAACAGAACTTCCAAGCATGGATCTACTGTTTCCACAGTGCTGTTGGGATAAATCCAACATCACCAATATGTAAATAGATGGGAAAACAATAGCAAAGTTTTACATAATGCTTTTACATTTAGCACTTCTAGTACTTTCCAGTACTTTAAGCATCCCTCTTCATAGAACAGTGTTGCTGAAAATTAAGAGCTGAGGCATCTGGAATCCAAGTCATTCATCAACATCACCTGGGGTGCTCAAGTTAATTTTCATCACTGATCCTTCCTTCTTTTACAGGGGTAAATACTGATTTCTGTGTGAGCTGGTACTTTGGGTGCTCAGCTCTCCACCTGCAGGCCCAGAGATGATGCGGCAAGGAGTACATCCACAGCTGAATCTGCTGCAGTTCAGCCAAGTCTCCAGAGTAGCCCACTGATTCATCTGGTTCTCAAGTATTCAACTTCCCTGTTTGCTTTTTGGATTAAGAACCTGGTGTTTAGATAATCTCTAGTAATTTCCTGGCCAGTAGTCAAGGTCCTTAATTCCCTACTCAATGACACTGATATTTGTGTTTCTGCACAAGCAAAAAAATGCACTGAGGCAAAGAAATGTGCCCAAATAAGTTTAAAGGATCAGCCAACTCTGAGTATTTATCCACAGTACTGATTTCTTACAAACTATCCTCTGTCTGTACATCTGCACATTTTGTAAGGACTAATTCTGCATCTGAACACCCTCAGCTCTCTTGAGTGAGTTTGCTTTACACTTTCATGCTTCAGAGTTAAAGCACAGGTGTGGTCACTCTTCTGTGCTCATATTACTACTCTTGCAGTAAGAAAAACCCAATACAGTGATATTGGGAGACAACATTCATGATGTATATAAATATAAATGCTTCTAAATCCATTCTATATTCTGCTAATGGGAAAGTGATTTTTTGTGTCTCCTTGACTTACTTGATTTTTTTGTTTTGCCTTCAGATCTTGTCATAATACAAAAGTTACAAATGAAGGCACAAATTAACAGTTTTGTCTTTTTAGATTTTTTTTTATAGAGGCCCCACAGTGTAACATGCCTTAATTAATGGAAAGCAAGAATGGATTGCATAAACTCCCAATGAATATTGTGTTAGCAAATTAAATCTGATTTAATGCTTTAAGCCAAAAACATATTTGCATAGCTAATGAAACTGATTAACTTGGAATTAATTTGCAATGTTTAGTCATAAAGCTTAAAACTAAAGTGATGTTAGTAATGTGTTGATTATTATTAGTACTCAAGATAATCAGGCTTGCTGGATGATTAAATGTAAACACATAGTAAAAAAATTGGTTCAGGTTAATAAACAATTACAAATAGGAAAATGCACCATAATGATAAAGTGGAACCAAGGAGTGTTAATTGTACAAGTAGAAGTTAAGAAAACACGAGTTCTCTCTTGTCTGCTGAAAGCAGGTGAAAAGCAGCTTCTTTTTAGCTTCTCTTTGATTTGATAATGATTTCTCTGTGATCTGTGTTACACTTGTGCCTGGGAACAGTCAGTATGTGCCACGGACCTGACGTACCCAAGTGCTGTACAAACAGATCTCGGTGAGCTCGTGGAAGCACGGACGGGAAGTAATGGGTAAAGGAGAGGGTTTGTGGGTCAGTGCCTGAGTGCACAGACAGCATGGACCTTGGTTCATCAGCAGGTTCATCATAACTGTGACTTTTTTTTGCTTAGTTCTGCAGGCCTTGTACTGAAATTTTGGGATGGGCTTGCAAGGAGGACCATATAGTGGCTTTTGGAGATGTATAGGAAAATATCCCCTTAAGATAAGGTGTCTGTTGGAGAAAGCATGGAAGTTTGTGCTTAGAAATGAGGCAGTTGTGGTGCTAAGAGGTGATACCACTGACTTGTAAGCATGCGGAGCTTGCTGGTCATGAGCCTAAAGGGATGGTGGGTAGATAACCTTGGTGTAGGAGGGAAAGGACATGGAAAGTGAAGAGGAGCAGTTAGTACTTGGTAGGATATAGGCTTCTATACCATAGAATTGTCAAGGTTGGAAGAGACCTTTAAGATCATCCAGTCCCACCATCTACTTGGCACTACCACTGTAACCCCTAAACTACTAAACCATATCACCCAGCACCAGGTCCAGACACCTCTTGAACACCTCCAGGGATGGTGACTCCACCACCCTGGGCAACCTATTCTAGTACCTGACCACCCTAACAGTGAAAATTTTTCCTAATGTCTAATCTGAATGAGCCCTGTCTCATTCTAAGGCCATTTCCTCTTGTCCTCTCTCTGCGGGGGCGGCACAAGGGACTGGCCCCCACCTCACCACACCTCTTTTAGGGCAGTGCTAGAGAGCAACGAGGTGCCCCCTCAGCCTCCTCTTCTCCAGACTAAACAAGCCCAGCTCCCTCAGGCCTCATAGGGCATGTTTATTAGACCCTTCACAAGCCTTGTTGTCCTTCTCTGGACATGCTGCACCACCTCAGTGTAGTTTTTGAAGTGAGGGGCCCATATAGAGGCATCTAATAAAGTACCTGTTCTTGTGCTGCTGTCCAGAGGCTCAATCAGTCTCTAGAGAAACTGAGGACAGCTAAGGAAGCATCTGCTTTATACCATTTTTTGAACAGGCTTACGGGGTTTCTCTGAAGTGTGGAGTCACTGCAGCTCTTTGGCAGTGTTCTGGGCTTAGTGCATCCCAATGGATGGTGCTGGGGCTGATGGAGAAGGGCTCTCTGTCCTAGTGCCATCCAGGAATTCCCAGAGCCATGTGAACCTTTCTGCTCTTGTGCAGCAGTCTGGCTTGTGTCTGTGGGCATAGGGTAGGGAGGCAAAGCTGGAAAAAAGGCTCTGTCTCATAGGTTTCTGGGAGTTTGAGTTTAACCTCAACCTGTAAATTGAATTTTTATCTCCAAATAAATAGGTTTCATGGCATGTAAAAAGGCTGAAATTTTGTCTGTAAATCTGATCTTTAGGTTTTTACTTTACAGTGCTGTTCATTGCATAAAATTGCCTATTTAAACAGGAATTTTTTAGTGCTTTGAATTTTCATAGTGTGAGTCAGACTGGAGTTGACTAGACAATTTTTTCACTTGGTTACACTAATGTAAATACCAATTAAATGAATGTAAAAGTTTGCTTTCATAGAGCTGTGAGCAGAATTTGACACAGAGTATCATCCTTTGACCCCACTTTGGCACATTCTTATGTTTTGTCTATAAATTAGGAAAAGAAGTATAAAACAAACTGATATTTTATCCACCAAGAAGAAAGAGTTGTTTTTCTGTGTGAGTTTTCTCACTCTTTCTCAGGATGGAGAGTCCACAGAGCTTATAAAGAAGAAGGACAATGTTGGGGGATGGCAGATTTCCTCATCTCAGTCTGATAAACATGCCAGCTTTGACCAACTGATTGGCATGACCAATGTGTTGGAGTTTACAGCTCATGCTGGACAGACAATGTGAAAGATCATGTGAACTTTCCTCATCCACTTAGCTGTGAAGTCTGTAGTAAGCTCTACCTATGTGGCTGAATAAAAAACAATGGTCATATCGTCTTTCTGGCTTCAGAACGTGCTTTGGAAACTTGCAGGAGAAGGGTAAAAAGCATGTGGCAATGCAGACATGGTAGTTGTTAGCAGCAGAGTTTTGGAAAGTGCAAAACTACCTGCTTCTTATACCATTGTGTCTCCTCATCATGTCTCCTTCATACTTCAGTGACTGGTTCTCATCCCTCCGTGACTCTTGCCTTCCCACTCTCTGAAGATGTGTGTGGTATGGATTTTTTCCCCTTCTTTTTATTTTACTCTTCTCCCTTCATATCTCTAGATTTTGGTTCAGATCATTTTGACCTAATTCTCTCCTTTGACTCCTTAACATGAAGTTTTGCAATGCCTGTGGGTTATAATCCTATCTCTGTTATGGCTGGGGAGGTCCCTTGATAACCACAAGAAAAAGGCTGAATTTAACTAAACTGAGCAACCATTCCTGCACAGTATCACAGTGTGCTGCCACTCCTTCCCTCAGGAGACCTTCCACATAGGATAGCATCCCTATTTCCCCATAATTCAGTAGGATTCCAGGCTGCCAGTAGTTAAACTGCATAAAGATGATAGTGTTAGGCTAAACAGTAATGTGTAGCTCTGTCATCTCTGTAACTTAGCAGGCCCTCTGGTCCCATCCATATCATATAGATACACTTCCTGATCCCTATATCATCCTTTAGAGGTGACAACGCTATCTCCCCAGATAATGTGAATGCATTCATGGGATGTTTCAGGAACTGATGTTTGTTTGCTGCATTTTTTTATGTAAGTGAAGAGTGACTTGTAGCTGAATAAGGAGAAGGAGGCACATTCTTGTGTGAAGGCAGATGACCCAGATCGTGTTGTGTGGCTCTGACAGATGCTTTTGGTGTGGTCATCTTTGGGTCTGTCATCTGAATTCTTCCTTTTTGTCAAATGATGGTAATACCTCTTTCTTTGTGCCATCGGCCTCAGGATTTTTATGTTATGGTTTTAAAGCAGCTACCATGCTGATGCCCTGGCTTCTGCTTGGCTATTCTACATCCTGCTGTAATAAAATATTTTGGCTTTTGTTCATCATTCATAAGTCCCACCAGCTTCTGTACGTCCAGGGACTTCACATTGGGCAACGGGGAGGATTGGAGGTAAAGGGGTGCCAGCAGACACCTGTGAGCCATGGTGGGGGTGCCATGTGTGGTAGCCTTGTTCCATAGAAAGATATCATATTCTTAATATTGTTCAAAAGCTGTCACGATATATAACTCACATGTACACACATGTATGTAGCTCCCAAGGGGTATTTAGGTTTACTTTTCCAGAAAAAAATTAAAGGAATCTTAACAAACCCAATCTAATTCAGGGCAGAATCAGGTCCACTGTGAGGTTCAAGATATTGTTGGATTCAGGATAACTCTCTACACTGATAATGTTATTAGAAAAAACCTCCTCTATTGCCTCCATTACTGCATAAAATATCTAACCTTACACTGTGTATAATGCATGAGAACAATGTTTATAGCACAAGAGTTTTCCGCTTATAATGTAATAGTGTTCTTGGTCAGCATCTCTTGATGTTTTACAGCCAAATTGTAACTCCATTTAAATGATTTATTACACCACAGCCTGGTTAGTAAGCACAGGTAAACAAGTTCTCTGTTAAGATTTAAACTGGAAGGACACTCACTATAAAGTCTATCTGAAATTCATTGCACTTCACAGATGGAACAGATTAAAAAAAAGTCCTTAACTACAGGCAGCAGGGAAAGAAAATCCTAAATTATCAAGATGCAATGCAACCCTGTTGCAGGGTGCCATACAAACGTCTTGGAAAACAATTTTTATTGAGTCTTTAAAAGAGTAGATGAAAACTGCTCTTGGTGGCTAGCTATTTTAAAAATTCCCAGATGACCTGTCCCTAGCAGGCCAGCTTCAGAAGCCAGGGTGGTTACATTTGGGTGGACAGTGAATGGGCACTTACTATAATGACTTTTTGCGCTGCCAAAATCTGCCACAGATCTGCAGACTGAGGACTCTGTGTTCTGATAGTCCTAAACAGTTAAAAATCACATGTAGCTTTCCTGCAAACCACTCCACCATGTAAAAAGAGTAAATGTCAGGATTTTTTTTTCTTTCTATTATTTGGCTCTTAGATCTTGCTTTCTTCCTGCTCTCCCAAGTCCTCTCTGTGACCCTGAACACTAGGGGCTTATTTTGTAAATGGTCAGTTGAAAAACATATCTATTGAAAGATTTGCCATTTAGTCAATCAAGGTGACAACACAAAACTCAAAGGGAAGAAAAACAACCACAGTCACTGGCTATGAGCATGGACTAGAAAATTTAAAGCAAGTGATAATTTTCAGAGCTGTGATATGCCAACAAAGTACAGAAAAGCATGGCACAGCAGGCAGAGAGGCTTGGAGCTGGAGGGAAGGAGCATCTGTGAAATGGTTGTCAAAGACACAAGTTTTCAAAAGAAATTTTTGTAGCTCTCCAGGCTTCCAGTGAGTAAAGCTGTGCCAGTTAATGCTCACTCAAGGTCTTAGTTGTCCTCCTTAATTAGGAGTCCCCTTGTTTAATGAGGATCTCCTCTTACAGACTGGCTAAACTGCAGCAGTGACCTTGCTTTTGTGCAAATTTATTGGGTAGCCTGAAGTGACTCCCTGAAGTCAATGAAGTTGGTGCCTAAAATCAATGCTGTATCTGACTCAGAGCTGTTGGCTTCATCCTCTAGTTTTGTTGCAAGCCAGATTTTGAGGGACAGGGAAACGGAACAACAGGGTTAACACAATAAGGTTTTAAAAGAATTAAAATCTCTTTGTGCTTTAATCATGAAGAATTTGTGTTTTTACTATTTTGCACTGAAGGATTTTACTATTAAGCAATGAAATCAACCCAATAGCATTGTTTTTGCTGGGAATTGCAGTAGCCTGCATAGTTGTATTATATTTAAAGGAGAAACTTTACTTCACAGACTGAATTTATCTTCCAACTTTGCCTTTGCTCTGGGAATATAGGAACTGAAGTGCCACCTGCTATCAGTTTTCCCTCATTCTTTATACAAGCACACATTGAGTCCTTCTTTTGTAAAGGCTTTTCTCTGACTTTCTCTGCTTATGCAGGGAGGAAATGAGAGACTGAAATATTTTCTTGCTTCATGACCCCATCACTTGTCTAAAAAGAAAAAGAAATCTTTTGCTATCTCTCTTTCATCCTTCCTCTTGTGATACTCAGACAATAGATGCACATGTTTTGTTGAGTTCTGAGCAGATTTTACCCACTGTGAAAATGTACGTAATGCTCAAAGAGATCGTGCAAACAACTATACTGACAACAGTGTTAAATGTTGTCTGAATTTGGACTGTCCACTGGTTGTGTATTGACTTTGTGCAGATAAACAGAAGGCTCTTTCCAAAACCTCCTTGTCAGTCACCTACAGTGCACTGCTCCCTCTGCTGCAGTGGTCCTTATGTGAACATCCCTGCCATGTAGGAATATTAGACTGAATTCCTATCACTTTTTTTTTTCCTGAGCTATATGAAAGTACATATAATAATGTACGTGTTAGGAGTGATTTGCTTTACTTCTGTGCTCTGAGCAGAGCTTGCCCTCATCCACCTATGCACCATAGCAGGTCAGAGGTGGCTTTACATTAGCTGGTAGAATGCCTGTGCTCAGGAAACAAGCAAAAAATAGCATAAAAAGATAAAATAGCATAAAAAGGTAAAGGCTTGGAAGCAGAAATGTTAGTAGCTAGAATTTTTCTCCCTGGTTTGCTTTGACACATCTGCAGCTTTCTTGCAAGTGTATTATCAAAACAAGGACAGAGAGAGGTCTACCTTAAATTTGACTCCTTATACCCAAGTCATAAAAGACCTCCTGTAGTTGCAGTCCACACTAAGTGTTTATGTTGCCAAATATAAAGGAATCTTTGATGTGAATGACAGTTTGGGTCTGTGATTGTATGATATGTGCAAGAAAAGGCCTTGAGCACAGAAAAGGTAACAATAACTAATAATTAAAACTACAATCTATAGAAATTTGTAATTCTCATTTATACCAAATTGGATTTTCATTTCATATTTTTATTATTCGTAATGAAATAGATAGATTTATGCCCTCACTACACCAATCATGACCATCCACCCCTTGCCCCCCCACCAACCCATCACACATCAAAACACTCCATCATTTTGAAGTCTGCAGCAGGCACATGCATTTGCTTGGCTGTTCTTGCTTCCAAGGAAATGTGCTGCAGGGACAGTGAGAAAGTTCTGGTTTTACTGCTGCAGACAAACACAATTTGTGAAGGTTGCAAAAATTAGCTGGCAAAGCAGCTGAGACACTCTTTCTTTCCTTACTGAAAAGAGGGATATAAAAGTTCATGCTTGTTTTCATATGCTTTGTAGATGTGGAGGTTCTGTTTGCTAAAATTTAAGAAAGATAAGACAGTAGTTGACAGCTGATGTGGTTGGATCTTGTTTCCACAAAGCTGTTGATTTTCTTAATGCAGTAGAAGTTATGTTATCATCCCATGGTCATTTGTTTTTGGCAGTCGGGATCTTTGGCATTGTGGAGGTTAGATGGTTTTCATCAAGAGAAAGTGGCTAATGACTTTTTCATGACTGGCCAGAAAGGAATTTAAACTGTTGATAAAAATATTCCTTGCCTGCTGAGTGAGCAAGGTGCTTCCCTGTGCTGACTTTACAGTGGCCCAGGTCCTGCCCAAGGACCACAGCCTGCAACCCTCCTCTACCTCCACTTGGCAGGGCTGTTTGCCTCCTGGATGGTGGTTTTGGTAAGCACACAGATAGCTTCTGTTTCCAAGCTGCTTTCTGCCTTGCTTTCACCGTTTCCTTCCTATTCATTACCCTTTTCTTCCAGGGTGGCATCTCAAGAGTTGTACTTTGCCAAAAAGGTCTCATATGTACAGATATATATTTTGTCCTTTTCGGTCATCTGGGGCAAGGTTGACTTACCACTTGTACAGAAAACATGTAGAATTGACTGCTGCAGGAATTTCCTAAAGTCAGATTTAAGGAAAAGTATAAATCCTGAATATTTCATGCCCATAATGTGATGGTCACTTCCACATGCTGGAATTGGATTGGGAGGGTAACAGTTCATATTTCAACCTGTAAAGTGATGTGCTTTGGCATCAAATCTAGGTGAGTGGAATACACAGTTGATGTATTGCATCACGTTTATGCTTATTTCATGCCAGTGCTCCTTTGAGGATATCCAGAGCACAGTTCTTGCTTAGTAACAATAGTGTAGCAAGAGAACCTGGTCGCTTACAAGTGGTATTCACTTTTCTTTTAAGTATTTTACCATTTCTACTGCTAAGGACAGGATAGTGAATGAAAGAGTTCAGCAAACCAATTTCTCGCTGATGTCTTTTCTAAGTAATCACAGCATTTCGGTTTGATTTACCATAATTTTTTTCTCCCATGAAAAGATTATAAACTAGAGCATATTGACTGGAAGAAAATAGCTGCTAATCTTCTGAAACTAATGTTTAATCAGTGATGGAAAGAAAGAAAGTAACTAAAAAGCTTCATCCAGCTAATTAAATAAAGCTGGTTATTCTGCTGGAAACAGTTAATGAACCTCAAGTAATATAATTATTTTCAGAATATTAAAGCAGGAAAAAAGTGATTACTTATTTAAGACTAAATAATTACAATGTATTCTTCACTACAAGAGGTTATAGATGCCAAAGACTAAATAACTGCTATGCTTCTGATTCTCCATAAAAGGGTATTTTGCAGGAGTTATTACATTTGATATCTAGCTCGTACTGAATTTCCTTATCTTTTCTAAGATAATCTCCAATGATCTCTAAGGGAATTTGCCTCCCTTGGTGCCTCTTATTATTCTCATTTTTAGGACTTGCTGTATTTGATTGCCCTTAAAATCAGCCGTGATTGTATTAAGTGTGCAGAAGCGCGATGATTCTGATCACGGCAGTAACAGCTCCGAGCTGAGCCCTGTGCTCTCTCTGCTGCTGAAACACCACTGGGGCAGCAGAGTTCGGCCTCGTGGGCTGAAATCCTTCCTCTCGGTTGGAGTTTCGCTTGTCTCTGAAATGTTGCACATCTCTTCTCTTTTGAGATTACAGACAAAGGGGAATTTCTCTTAGAAAGGCAGGCTGTAGCCTAATTATCCCTGCAAGTGCTGGGAGCTTCCATTTGGGAGCAGAGTCTGCTTAATGCTGGGCGCTTCAGAAAAATCCTACCTGGCTCTGTCCTTATAATCACTGTAATTTTTTTACTCTTAGCATCGGAAAGCTAGTATGTGAGGTGGTTAAAGAAACAAAATACCAAACCCCGTGAGCTGGGAGGGAAGCTCACGCAAAGCTGCTATCCCAGCCAGCTCAAGACAAATGGCTTTTATTTATGAGGCAGATCCCTGAGGAAGGTGCAGTTCAGAACAGCCTGTCCTGGGAGGCATCCCTTAAGGAAAGCATTCCCCTGTCTGCCCTGCTCCCCTGCTGGTGCTGGCATTGTTGCACCTCTTGCTGTCCTCCTTGTTGATTTAAGAGCCGCCCCTACTTCCTGCCTGGAGGCAGGTAAAGCCCAATCCCTGCAACACCCCTCTGATGAGTTTGTCTGATTTGTAAAGGCTCTTTGGTGAGGCTGGAAGGCTCACTGGTCCTCCAGCTCTCTCCTGTTCATCTCTGCAGAGGTCAGGCTCAGTTTGGCGGAGGAAAAGCCTGAAAAGCTGTGTGCATTTGGAGGGAATGGGACTGGGTTTCCACCTGCCTCCCCAAGCCTGACTCAGCTTCCTTTCTCATCCAAGGACATTAGACGAAAACTGGAAATTGCAAAACATGTCCTCTTGTTTTCACTCCTTTCACTTATTTTATATTCAGTGCCCCATACCACACATGCTCTTACCAAATGCTCCTTTCACTTTGCCAGGAGCAACCACCCTAAATGTGGATCTGGCTCATATGATCATAGAAATAAACATCTCAGCCATTTAAAATTAGATCTTACACTTGAGAGAGCCATGCTGAGGACATAGAGAAACAATAGATTTAATTAGCCTTTTAAAATGTGGCACATCCATTGTATGTTCCATTACAGCTTTTAAAAAGTCTCAGCTTCTGTATAGTAAATCTTACAATAATACTACTGTTTAATTAAATGAGAGTCAGCACTGGGAACAATTAAAATGAGTTTATGCACTTTCAGGGAAACCCTATAGCCAAATGTGCAAAATAGCATACAATAAAATGAAAAATTAAACCCTTAGTGGGTTTGAGCTGCTGCATATAAGAAATTTGAGGAAAAGCATTTTAAGAAAGTGTAGCGAGTAGTCTGTTCTGCCTCGAAGGTACCAGCCCATGTCCCTTGGATTTTTGCCATTGGCAAAAGACTCCAGATGGATTTATGCATCAATACTAATAAGTGAAATTCATCTCCCAAAAAGCACTTTCTTTAAAGCCCTGAATAGAAGTGGATGTCACCTAGCAGAAAGTTTGCATAAATAGGTGAAAAAGATATCTTTATTCTGAATAGTCTCTGAGTAGTTTAAATCAAGAGTTTCTCTGCTTGCGGTATTTAGTGAAGGCCATTTGATTTTGGGATGTATTTTGTATTGTAACATATGTAAGCAAACAGTGACTCTTAACTAGAACACGATATATACATTTTATTGCATATTAAAACCCATTTCAACATTGCATTCGGCACAGAGTTTCTACTGTTTCTCCCTCTCTGCCTCAGTATAAATAAGCAGCCTTGAAATGAACATCAAAACTAAATGACATTGAATATAATGAAACAACATTGAGTCTAATGAAGCAGAATTGCTATGTAAACAGGGATGCTTTTATCTCATTGGAATTTTTATGTCCTTGTATGTCTCTCAGCTACATTTTTGTAACCTGATTCTTATGAAATGTCTGATATCTCTATGATTGTTAACAGAGACCAAGACAGCACTGCAATGTGGGCTTAACTGAGTGGTGTGGAAGTAACATCAAATTTGCTTCTGTGGAAGCAAAATGTTTGTTGTCCTCACCTTATTACAGGGGATTGACTGTAAAACTTGGTAAACTCGAAATGTGAATAGGTCTCCTAAGAGAAACGGGAAAGTCAAGATTTGGGTAAAAGTATTGCTTGGAAGCTCCCTGCCTGTGAGGATTCCAGCCCTTTCCTTGTCTTTTAATGCCTTTATTCAGATATTTGCAGTAATAATCTGAGCAATAACAGCAAACCTCATAAAACTTTGGGCTGAGAACCATGCATTTCACTTTCTTGCTGTAACATAAGCCTTACCAGGACACTAGCTGACCTTCCTCTGCAAAGGAGGGGTGAAACACCCAGACACTGCCTGCACACCTGCTCTTCCTCACCTTGGGAGTTTGCAGGAGCTCTGAGAAAGTTCATGGTTCTTCCACTGCAAGTTAAAATACTATGAAAGACCTTCCTCACATATATTTTTATTATCACCTTATTTTGATTCTGTACTTGTAAGTCATGCACTTTAATATATTTGTCTTGCAGCTGAACATCTTCCACTTCCTCACTGATATGAGCTTTTTGCCCTTTTGGAAAGCAGCTCCTTATATAGGAGTTGGGCTGAGCAGAAGCATGCTAATAAATGCTGCTACTCAGCAGTATTGAGCACGGAAGTATTTCTGATAGTACACAAGGCCCTTCCTAGTTCTCCATAGACCACTTGAACTTAAAAAAATATGATGGCAAAGTAAATTAATGATTTTTTGCCTGAAATAAAGTCACTGGAAGAAAGAGAGGAAGCCACTGTGTTATCTATCCCTGTAAACTGTCCTGTTCTCCTAATAGCTTCTTTATCTAAAGTCTTGCAGCTGTGGTGCTGTTCTTAAATCTCCTGCTCCTGAAAGTTTGTGTATGGTTTTGGGTTTTTTCCCTGAGAATTTTTGTTTTGCTAAAAATTCTTTCTTGTTTTTCAGCCTATTGCATTTCTCTGTGTGCTGCTTTTAATGGGTGCAGTGCACAGAACTATGGCATAAGGCTTTCCATACCTGTACATTTATAAAGGCTGAGGACTTGGGTCTTAAAATGCATTCTTTTTTCATGGGTTGTTAAGTCTGTAATTAGAAATTTAGGGGAATGGCTAGCTGGCCTAACTTCCAAATATTGAAAAACCTCAAAGTAATGTAGCATGTAACTGAAATCACATAAAGTTTGGGTGTAAGGAATGAAGCTTCTGACACCTCATTTTCATTACGAAGATGGTAACAAGAATGGAAAATGTCACAAGAATAATTCACATATGTTTGGTCTTTAGTACCATAATTATCTAGTCTTTCTTGCTTTGGGCTCCCCTTTTCCCACATAACTTTTGGGAAAAGGAGGGTTTGGCTTTTAATGGCCTAATAAATACAAGTAATAGCTTGTGATTTGTTTAATATTTTGAACTGAAAGGTCAAGGGTAGGAAGATTAAAAAGTCATTGGGGGAAATTCTCTCAGTAAAAGCCTTCTCTTGCTGGAAGTAACATAGTTTCTTAGGTAAGCATAAAATAAGTTTAAGAGGGCTCCAAGCCCAAATTAAAGCAGAAGTGAGAATAATGTTAGTGTATAGATACCACCAGCCACAGAAGGGTAAGTGAAATGAAAAACTAGGCAGGAAAATGATCCTCAGTATTCCCCACAGAGTCTCTGTGGCACTAATTATGATTTTTTTTGTTGGATTTTTGAGCATATGTAGAAAATTGATCTGAAAGTCAGGGAGTCCGAAGCAATGACTGAAGTGCTATTGAGCCTAGTCTTTTAAGTTTGGCTTTTGCGAATTAAATCAGAGCTTTTTGTGACCTTTCCAGGTAAATGATTGCCTATGCAGTAAGTAACCAGTACCCCTTTTTATGTGTATGGACCCTGGGACAGATGATTTCGCTCAGATAACCCCAATTAAGCAAATACCCCACTGCAGTGAAGTATATCAAGCTTACTGCAAAGTTAGCTCTCAATGAGGGCAATGTAGTAATGTATTTTAAGACATATATAATTGCATGTGACAATTTGTGTGTGTGCTGTTTAGTCAGCAAGCACTGCTGTATTCTTGTCTACTTGCCCAAAATCTGGTTCCTGCTGCATGTGTTACAGCATACCAAAATGGGCTGAAGTTTGCATGGCCAGCCAAAGAGATCTGTCCCAACTAGAAAAGAAAATGTGTTATGAGACTGACTTCATGTCCCTCCTCTAATTTATGGGGATTCCTGTGCATGAGCTATATTTTCTGTCTGTGCTTTGGTCCTTTAAGCCTTCTCTCCTGCTCATCCATGCCTGCACCACAGGCAAGGAAATCATGGTATCACCACCTCATTACTGGCTGCAGCTCTGCTTGCAAAACCCCAGATGAGGCTGAATCAAGGAGTACTTTATGAAAGGCTGCCTGCTGACAAACAACTGTCTTAAATTCCAGCATCTTCACACATCCCATCTCCTCTCATCCTCCAGATCTGAGGAGCCCCCTTCCCTTTTGCATGGGAGGGTTATGGAGGAAAAATTCAAGGGCTTTTTCCCTGCTCTGAAGGTGCTCAGTTACAGAGAGTTCTGCCTTGCTCCACTTCTCTCCTTGGCAGTGCTGCAGTATGAGTGATGGAGAAAAACAGCTCCCATGATTCAAGGCTGCTTGCAGAAGTGGCTGAAATTGTGTGATCTGTGCATTGTGAGAACTGAAGACCTGAGACAGATGGATCCTTTTCTTGTCTTGGGAACACTGGGGATTTTTGACATTTTTATGGGGCCCCAGGCAAGTTCCCTTCTTGCTTTCCTCCAAAATAGGTTCTTTCCATCACAGAAAATGGGGCAGTGTCTGCAAAGATCTTGACATATACTGTTAATTTTGCATATTTGTTCAGAATGACAATATGGGAGCATTTTCTCTCGAATGTCTTCTTTCTATTAAAGCAAACAGGCTGTGTGGGCACATGGTGGAGGTGTCTAGCTGTGTATTTGGTAGGCAGAAGGCATTTTATCATTTTGGTGAAAAGATAGCAGTGTGAGGAATGTGGTCTGGAACATAACCAGGAGTTTACTGTGCATTTGAGGATATCTGCATTTTTATAATATGACTCTCTTGTAGCCCTGGTGAACATGGAAGCACAACCCAGCTGTACAAGGCTGAAAGCTCAGGAAAAAAGTTGTCTTTGCCACTGCCACAAGTCATATTGGGTCCCATCAGCTGGTCCTGTGGAGGGTTGAAAGACACTGGTGGCTACACACAACTGTTATGTACTGAAGGTGTGATTAATACCAAGTGTGGTAATTTCTCTCAGCATTAAAGGTGGAAATGTACCTGTAATCATCATCAAAGTTAAAAATGTTACTGCAACACTGCTAGGTCATTCTGACCTTCTGCAGTGGAAAGAGAAAACACTATTAAGTACTTCTTTTATAGTTTCTTAACAGCCCCTATTTTTCCCTGGGATGTTCTGAGCAGTTAAAACCAGCCCTCCCACAGAGAGGGATCATGCTCTTCTTATTTAGTTGCAGAAAACATTTACCATATACTATGGCAAATCACATAATCAATCTTCATGCTAATCATTCTCTGCTGGAAGCTATTTACTACAAAAACTTGTGAAATTTTCTTACTAGCTGGGAAGCAGGGAGTCACAGCCAAAGGAGTGATTCATTTTTGCTTTTTAAAAAATAAAACCAAAATTGAGTACTTTGAAACAGGTTTGAGTATTTCAGATTGGATGGGTAAAGAACAGAGACACTCAGAAATTGTCTTCTTCATTAGGGCTTCTCATTTAATCCCCCCAGATCTAATTCTAGATAGCCTTTATTTGCTCCCATGCTGCCATTTAAATTACAGGCTTCTGATGATTTGCATTGATTTGGTTGCAGTGGTTTCAGTTGTGTTAACTCTGACTTGCACCAGCACCCATGGTTGTGCCACCCACATTCTATGGCATGGCAGCAAATGGACTGAAGGAGTGGGATGCATCAGTGCCTAGCTTGTAGAAAACCTGTTGTATGTGCAAAAGGTCTCAGGGCCAAGTGATGTTTCATGCTTTTTGAAGCACTGAGGAGGAGCACCTCGGGGTGTGGAGAGCCTTATACCTGTCACTGTGCTCTGTGGCTATTCGACTGTGCTTATGAGGCAGCTGAAGAAAGTATATTGAGATTCATAGAGTTTGGCTTTGAGGGAGTTGCAAGAAAGTAGCTATAATTCAAGAAAAGAAAAGAAAAAAAGAAAAGAAAAAAAGAAAAGAGAAAAGAAAGAAAAGAAAAGAAAAGAAAAGAAAAGAAAAGAAAGAAATAGCAGGCATGTAAAGCTATTAGATGCCTGGAACTTGTACATCCCTTCAGGAAGGAAATGGACAGATACAACACAGCTGAACAGGGACTCAAATTGTTCTGGAAAGGAAACAGAAATTTGCTTTTAAATATGTATCTGGTATAGAGCCGCAGCATGCCTCACCCTCTGCTGCACTGTATATTTGATTTGCTTTCCAAAATCAAACAACTTAAGGTTTGAGTCACCCTCCATTAAGTTGAACAAAATGAAAATGCCAACACTTTTGGAACATGTTGGCGTGGGCCTTAAATTGGAACACAAACATAGCATCAAACTGCCTTCTCAGTTAGAATGGAGAGAAAGAAGCTATATAGTAAAATGTGGAATTTGGAGGACTGGGTCTTTTACAATGTCCTCTGTTTGGCAAAAAGCACTGGACAACAGAGAACTTCAGTTTTTGTTGAATGAGATCTGCTCCTTGACTCGTTTCTGATGTTACTGTTCTTATTTGTTGCTTGTTTACCTTGTTCAGTACTCAAAAGCTGACTCACAGGAAGAGGTCTGATAACTTAAAGCAGAATAATCTAGGACATTAGTGAGAATAGCGCAGCCCACAGTGAGGGAACATGAGTTTCAGCTTCTCTTACCGTCTGAGTGCATCTTGTCTGGTGGGAGATGGAAGAGAGGTGGGAGAGGGTTTGTCCTAAAGTGTTACAGAGTGCAGCCTAGAATGGAGGGCTGTTATGGCAGGTGCTACACCTGCAGTCTCACCATTACCCATTATGGGCTTCCCTTCTCACCCCCTCTATACATTGCCGCAGCAAAGCGCGCAGGCAGTGGGAGGTCTGGCCATCAGAAAGCATCAGGGAGGCTAAGGCTACAGAAAAATTATATTAGATTGTGTGTCTGAAGGCGTCTGGTCAGAAAAGTGCCAGAGGCTACAAGTGATCCCAGAGAAATGTGGGGAAAGAGTGAGTGGGATGTCAGCAGAGGCATGCAGTGCTGGGTTTTGCAAATGGGATGAGGTACCTCACATAGTCCCTAGTGCAAAACACGCTTAATACTGTTTCAGCAAGGTTGTGATTTACAGCTTAATGAATTTAAGATCCACAATGATTGACTCTAAAAGTAGCTATCAGTTGTCTCCTTGCAAACAATAGTGCAGGCAGTGCCTGAGTTGTAGTGTTGTCACACTTGGTGTGACACTGAGTGCTCCCACTGTGACCAGAGCACCTAAGAAGTGCCACAGGACCACATTTGCTTTGGATGGTGATACAATGCAGGAGCTCCTGTAGTTCTCAGGGGGATGCTAACAGGACAAATCAGCCCTTCCTGGGTCCAGACAGACTCCTCAGGTAAGGAGGGCAAGAAGCTTGTACTTCATCTTTTTGCTCTTGCCACAAGAAATAGAGGAGCTATGGCTGAGTCAGGAGAAGCAAAACACAAGAGCAAATTGGTCTTATTTGCCCAGTACCACAACCACCAATGTCTTCTGATAAGAGTCACACAGACTGCACAGCTTTAAGAGCAAGGCAGGTGGAGGGTGGCCTGCAGGCAGATGCTGTGGTGACTGTTACTGTGTGGTGTTTCCCAAAACTTACAGCACACTGGCTGTGAAGGCTCCTTTGAATGTCTTCCCTCGCTTCCCTTTTGATATTCATCACCAAGAAAGATGGTGGCACGGGGATCTGTGCCATTGCTGGACATGTTCCCTGATTGCCATTGTGACATGTTACCCCCAACATAGTGACAAAGGCATGAGATAAAGAGGCAGTTTATCCATTTAAAATAAATACTGGGTCCTATCTTTATTTCCGCAATATAAAGTGTAACAGTGATGGAAAGTCACTGCAGTCTGATATAGTCATGGACACAAGAGTAGATTTCTGCTCTGATTAATGATTTCTATCACTTTAAAAAGGGCATTTTAATGTTTTAAATACCCATTTCATAAGGATCAGAGTTTTCATGTTGTACCGTAGGGCTGATTAATGTGCACCTCAGGTGTGCCAGAGGCTCACGTTTATTACACACACCATGCACCCATTAATCGGCAGTGCAGTGCGGTCTGTCATGCCGTATTGCTTAATTACACTGTCTCCCCCCGCCCAGGGCTTATGTGTATTGTGCAAAGCCATAAATACTCCAAGAGCCCCATTTCCACTGAAATCAATAAGGAGTTTTGCCATTGTACTGGGATGAGAGCAGGACTTTGCTATTAAACTAAAATAATGCAGCTAACAAGGACTTTCAAGTGGGAAGAGAGACAGCAAAGGACACATGAATTATGACAGATCAAACTCAAAGGTGATCTGAAAAAATGACAGGATAAACTGGAAAATGCTAAAGGAAGCATAAGAGTAGGAAGATGGAAGGCAAAATGAAAATTGGACAAGAGGTAAAAATAAATAAGAGAGACTTCAAGTTGATAAAGAAGTGAATGAGGCAACAGGGATTCTGCAAAATGGAAAGGGTAATTTTGCAGCAGAAGCGGCAGACGTTGTTGAATAAATAAATGAATTATATGTCTGTTTTCATAGAGGAGCTTGGGAAAAATTCAATGTGTCTGAAACAACAGTGTTCCTAGGGCAGGGTGGGGAGAACAAGAGTAAGCCCACCACTGAGATACAAGTGCTGGACACCATGGCTCCCTTTCTGGTTCTGCTGGGAATTTGCTCTGTTATGTGTAATTGGTCTGCTTGTCTCTCTGTGTCTCAGCCAGGGTGGGGGTGATCTCCTGGGACAAGGTCTGTTCTCTTTGTTCAGTGGTTTGGTCAGAGGCAGGACCTGTCTGAGTACCTGTTCTGCTTCTACAGGACTACAGTCGCTGTTCATCACAAAGAAACTGCCAGATAACTCTCATTTCTTCACTGCTAGAATAACTGAAAAGGCAGGAAATTTGAACAAAAGAAAATAATTTTATTTTTGGCAGCAATACCTTTTGCTTTCATCCTGTAGAATAATTTGCCATGATAGATATTTGACAGTGTTTAAGTCAGTCCAGCCCTAGATGTTTATCTACTGTCCATCATAGGAATCTGTTTGACTGTATAATAGCAAAAGGTCTGATGGTTTTGATGGGCTAAATTAGCACTTGTTCAGTTTATGAACACAGTGGCTGGCAGGATTCAGAAATATATTGGTCATTTGGCTTTCTCTTGTTATGAATACAAGTTAAGTGCAGCAGTATAAAGAAGGATGCATCAGATCCCAATGGGTATAACCATTTAACTCAAGGAGACTGAAATCCTAAAATTCAAGGTGTGTTATTTTGTATCAGTCAAGGACTGCTAAATGTTGTCATCCTCCTTTTTACCACTTAGAGCTAGAAGGAAGAGTGAAAACATGAGGCATCCTTAAAGAATTTAGCTGAGAACAATATGATGTAATAGCTGCAGAATCCAAATATTCATATCTAGATTAAAGAAATAAAAAAAACCACCTAAACCTTATAGGTTAATATAGCAAGCTCCAAAAATTAATTTGACAAGCATACAAACTGAGTATCTCTGATTCCATATAAATCAAAGGTAAATAACTACGCAGGTAATGCTGGAATTGTTTCATGAGATTAAATGAACATTTGTTGGGAGGGAATGAAAAGAAAGGGAAAAAAACCCACTCAAACAAACAATCAGACAAAAGAAACAGAAAAGGCCAAGCCTTGCAGGTTCCCGCCTCTAGCTGGAGTGAAAACACAATGCAAGGATGTTAATGGAAGATGATCCCAGGAATCATTCAGCTTTAAATACTTGTTGCCAGAATGTTTTAGGACCACATTAACTCTCTTCTTTTTGTACTGCTGTTGAAATAATGTGAGAAATTTGATGTACAAGCCAACCCTGTCTTACCATAGCTGAACAGGGAGCAGTTCTGGCTCATGCCAGGGAAAGAAGGCATGGTGAGTGTAATGCACCCGAGATGCTGTGGGTCCTGCCAGACAGGGTGGGACTGAGCCCCCTGGAGGAGCCTGGATGATTGTGGGCACAGGGACATTCCCGGATAGAGACATCAGCTCCAGCGATGAAAAAGCACTCCATGTGAGATAAAAGGATGAAGGGAGCCAGTACCATCATATCCCTGCAGGCTGGAGAGACAAATTCAAATGTTATGGACACTTGAACATATATTCATGGTACACTGATAAGGCTATTATCATTTTTCTCTGTTGAGTTTTTCCTTCACTATGGATGAAAAAGTATTGAACGAAACCATGCTATTTATCTGTTTAAAAAAACTATTTTGACAAAGACCTGCTTACAGCAGTAGGAGTACTTTTTTTCCCCCTCTTTCCAATAATAAATCTTTCATAAAATTAAGGCATTGACATTACATCTCTGTTAGGGTAATTTACTCCCCACAGTAATTTTGACTTAGTTTGTTCTACATGGAGTGATATTTTAATCATCCTTTCAGTGCTTATTGATGAGGGTTTGCTGCAAAAGATGAGAAGATTAGTTTAAAATTATCCCTTGTGAATTTAAAACAATAACAAGGAAGTGAACACAGTCTAAAACAAATTAAGAAATGCAACAGACTTAATAAAAGGCTGATATTTTATTCCATGTACAGAATTACTGCAAGCCTTGCTGTGGTGGGACTGCACATACTACTATGAAACCGTGTTTTATTTTATTATTTTTAATTGAACATGCACTAATCTTCACCTCTATAAAGGTAAATAATAAATTAACTAAATGGTTTGTATTTTGTCCCATAGTAAAAATGTGTTACCTTGACTCAGGCATCATATAAAAATTGTACCTTGTTCCTATACCAGTCACCTGGGAATAATTTGCATTTCCTCACCCAGCACCAACTCACTAGTTTGAAAACTTTCCCCTCATCAACTCTTGGCTCTTCCTCAATGTGTGAGGGGGTAGATTTCTTCAAAGATTAATTAACTGCCAGGTCAGAGGGAGTGGAATTTCTTCCTCGGACACTAGGATCCCTGCAATGCTTCAAGGATACCAGAGGGCATTCATAAAGGCTGAAATTACATCTTCAAACAACCTTTTTTTTTTTTTTTAAACTAAGCATGACACAGTCTCCACAGTCTTCAGCATTGATGTTAAGTGGTAATCAGCCAGATGAAAAAACCCCATGGTTTCAAAGTCCTTTGATGGCTGAACTGTCTCAGAGCTTCGAGACCGTAGCCAGCCTCCACCCAGTGAGAAACCTAGTAACTACATGCTAAAAAAAAAATATCACAGGACGTTTTCACTAGTCTTTCTCAGGCATTGAAAAAAATGTGGGTTTTAGAAAAGTATTTCAGCTAAAAAGCTTTTTCCAAGGTGGGAACAGTTGTATGGAACTCATTCTTCAAGAACACTGGTGACAGAAGAACCTGAGATTTTGGACGTGTCTGCTCTGAGGAGCAGAAAAGAGCCATGCACCATGGCCAGATTCTTTCTTGCATTGTGTCCCTAAATCCTTGGATACAGATGGGGGGTTTTCATGGGTTCCTTCAGCTCTTTTCATCTTAAATTGTGGGTGCATGTTGCAGTGTCTTGCTAAATGGCAGCTGACCGAAATCCATGAAATGCATGCACCGATACCTATGTACGTGTATACAAACTTGGCATAAACTGTTCTGGGTCTGCTGGGGTCACTTTTGCCAAGTTATGAATTCTGGCTCTTTGGCCTGTTGCACAGCTGGTGGGTTTTGCTGAATTCTTCAGAACTGCTTGGGATTTAAGGCCCTATTTAAGTGTTAAATGTGATTAGCAACAGTGAAGTGACTTTTTATCTGGGGGATACACCTTTCTTTCAATTTAGTTGATGAATGTACACGGTTAGCCTGGTCACAGCAGATTTCCCTTGTGATCCAAGGAAAGCAGCTGGTGGGACTTCTGATGCTGATACAAAATTACTCGCTCTTTCTACTGTCTATCGACCATGTGTTCGTTGTTATATGCTGGACATGGATGTGAGAAGCAGGGTCATCAGAGAGCTGTAGTGGCGAGAGGTGTCACTTGCACACTCACTACAGCAGCTGGATGTTTTGGCTGGGGAAGGATGCTGATCAGTGGAGTAGCGAGATCTGGGAGAACTGGCATATCTTCAGTGCTCGCTGGTCAAGCTGCAATTTTGCTCTACCCTTTGTGTCTGGGTTCAAGAATGAAGCTTTGCATTGGTTTAATTATATCTATTTCCCTTGTGTGGGCACTGCAAGGCTTAATTAAATGTTTATGTATATGCTTTGAGAGGTTTGCGTGGAAAGTAGTTCAGAGGAGCTACATGCTAATCCTATTGATTCACATTATCGTGCCCTAGTATGATTAATTTAATCATTTGAGGGCTCAAGGTCCATTCCATTGAATTGAAAGACAATACTGGTGCTTGTTAGATGGCCAAACAGCATGCAGTGTAATGTCCAGCAATCCTGGTCTCTGTGGGCTGCAAAATACAACATTGTAGTTACCTAAAGCCTTCCCTCCATCAGCTTTTCCATGGTAATGAGTACCAAGAAAATATTTGCCAGATATTCTGTGCACTGCTTCAATTTAATTATGTCTTCTCTGACTTGAACAGAAGGCATATAAAGTGTGCTTGTATACTTCTGTGGAAGTCTTAAATGGAAGGAATTGGTTCTGCCTTATTTGCATAGCCTGTTGAGGATGGACCTCAGTGTGCATATGTTGACGACAATAAGATGATCATTATCCAGCCCATGCCTCCTATATAGGTAGGGAGGTATGTCTAGATCATCTGTGCTACTGCTGGGGAGCCCTGAGGGTTTAATTCCCAAACTTTCATTTCCTTCCTCTATTTTCAGCTGCTATTAACTTTAAAAGAGTTTTTTTGCACAAGGAAGGATTATGCACAGCACTGGCACCTTATTACTCGGCTGGGTTCTCCAATTGGGTGAAACTCAAGTCTTTACTAGTTAGGCTAAAACATTAAAAATGTCTTTTGATAGATGATCTGAAGGGAAAATCAAGCAGATGGCTTTTAGGCCCATCTCACGATGCAACTTTTCAGAGAAATAATAGTTTCAGTAATGGGCTGTAGAGTTTTATTTAAATCACTCTATGATTTAGTGGAAAGGGGTAAATCATTTAGGTTGGGTTCCCCCCCTTCCCCCCCTCCCCCCCCTTCTGTATTTTCAGACTTCTCTCCTTGAAATGAACTGAAGCACATTTTATAGTGCTGGGAAGTTATTCTTTCTTCACTTTTTTGTAGTTGGTCCATCTGTTTTCTTCTGTTGTCTCTGATTTTGTATGGGGGATACCCTTTGACTTTCCACAGTCTGCTTCCTGATGGACTCATTCACTATGTGTGTTGTAGGGACAGGATTTATGCACTGCCTACAGCTAGACATCTCCTCTGTTATAGTGAGTTTATAGGGTGAATTACAGCTTCTGGGAGGCTTTGTGGAAAACTGCAGGGAGGTTAGAGTAAGTGTTTCTAACCACCTCATTTGGCCTCCAGAATGGATTAGGTAAATGCAGGCTGGGATGGGCAGCTCCTCCATGTGTGTGCTGGGAGGGCAGGGAATTGCAGGGCTCCCTTCTGCAGAGCATCAAGGTGGCCAGCATTTGTGTGTAGGCATAAATATCAACCCCATAGTTCAGATTTAAAGGCAGACGTGCAATTGTGGTGTAACTGGAAATTTGTGTTTATTGTATGAGATGCAGAGCTCTCAAGCTTTTGGAAGGGCAGGAGCTGCTTTTTGGAGCGCAGATGAAGAAATGTGTTAGAGGGGCAGTATTTTAGACATCTATTTTATCACCCAGTCCTTAAGAAGCAAAGCCCTTTAAGCTGTTTCCAACTGAACACTGAAGAAATCAAATGTGAAAGGTCCTTATTTCCTTCTCAACACCTAAGAGAAAAATAATATGTTGCATTTGTGTACATTTGTGCTCATTTTCCTAGTGATAACACCTTCCTCCTTGACACATGCACTCAGTCCTGTACTGTCTACTAGATATTAGCAAAATTTTTGGAATAAATATCAGATGTAATTGTCCAGATGCTCTAATTTCAGCTTCTAGCAGAAAATTAGGACACATTTAATATGGACAACTTTTTTGTTTTGTTCAAGTCAGAAAATGAGAAGGAAAAGTGTGTTTACTCTGGCGTGGCACTGATTCAGTATGGGCTGGAAGGCAGATTTTGGGTGTGTCCCATGCTCCAGCACAGTAACTGCTGGGGATGATGTCTTTGTTACTGTCTTTTCATAAATCAATGCAGTAACCTGTCAAGAACTAAATGTGAAAACACTGAAGTGGCTGTGTTAAGAGGGCTGGGACTGTAGTGTTACAAAGAGTCTGAAATCAAAAACGCTAAAAACAGGGGCTTCGAGCTGCTAGCAATTTGTTGTCTTGGGACATTAGCTCTTCTGCAGACCCCTGTCTCAGACAGGGGCACAATTTCTTATGGGAACTTGTCCTGTGTCTGCTGGACTACAGTGCCTCTCCTTGGCTGCCTCAGCAGAGCCAGATGGATCTGTGCTAAATGTGGAGGAGAAAGGAAGAAAATGAAATCTGAAGGAATGTTGTGTGACAAGTAGGGGGTCAGTCAAAGCTGTCTTAGCTGTCCAAATTGTGCTGGCAGAAAGAGTAAAGATAACAGGGTTTTGTCTAAGTCTTGTAATATTACAATGTGGAATAAAATGTAAGTTACTTCTCATCTCTGCTCTGCCAAGAAGAGAGGGAAAATACTCCAGTAAAAGAGGTACAGGTTGTGAAACAGTGAACATGACCTCCTATGCTAATGTCATATGCTAAAATGTGGTCTAAACATCACTGTTAGTCATTATGATCCTCAGCAAAAGGAGTTTTCTCCTGAGAGATGTCAGCTTAAAATACAAGGTCTTGATCTTTAATTCTAATCCCTCTGGGCAGACCTTTCTGTCAGCCTGAACCCCTTTGATTTCAAAAACCCTTTGTGGTTCTGGACACAGTAGTCCAGCTGGGAGTTTAGATTCCTAGTACACACTAGTATAGTAGCTTTTCATACATTTTGAAAAGAAATGTTTAAACCCCTAACCTCAAAATTATTTGTTTTGTTTTCTCTTTTTTTCTTCTTCTTCTTTTTTCTTCATATTCTGCTCTCCTTTGTGTAGTCCTTAGTCCCTGTCTTTCTGGTCTTTCTCAGGTGATTGCAGACATTGACATTTTATTTTTGGATCATGTAACAAAAATAAATACAGTAGGGTGGTAAATAAAACTTCACAGATTATTTCAGACTGTAGACTCCAGCCAGCATCTCTTCTTTTAAGGATAGAGCTCCACTTGACCCATGAGGGCATCTCCTTTTGTGTCTGTAGAAGATGTCAGCTTGGACAGATATAGAGCATCCCATGGCGCATAGCACCCATAAATACCCTTTGCAAGGTAGGTTGGCTCTGTAGCATAATCCCCCATTTTGCCTTCAAAGACTGATAAAAAGTCCTTGGGAATGATAACTCTAGTCAGGAGCAAACTTTGGAGATAAATGGTACATTGACTTTGCCATTTGCATTTACTGTGCAGCTTGAGATGACTTTAATTATTCAAAAGAGGCAGAATGTTAGTCGCATCTGTCTTTGTTCCTCCCCCTAAAGCAAATCCACTCTGTAAATTTTCCTGTGACCACTATACCAATATTTCCCTGGTATAGCTCCTCTGATTTTCGCCTCAATTTTTTTCTTTCTTTTGAATTTTTTGTTGGATGTTTGAGATGCAACAGACTTCAGCTACATTGAGGTGTTTTCTTATCATCTGTCTCAGAACAGATTGTTCAGGTCTATTCATGTAGCAAACAAGGAGAGGATCATAAACACTTTCCAGTGCTACAGGCACATACCTAGAAAAATGATGTAACAGTTAGTGTCATCAACACGAACATCCAGAAAACTCCATCATATTTGTTCATATTAGGAAAAACTAATTTTAAAGTTCAATGTCTCATATACCTGACAAGGGAGACAGGAGGGCAGGTAATTCCCCAGTGTGTTTAGAGACATGATCTCTATATCTCTTCCCTTTGGCATCCACTTCTGCCATCAGCATGGGCACCTTTCTTATTTCTTTAAAAGACATGAGTTGTTATTCATTACAATATTAGCCCATTTTTTGGAAGATGCTCTGTGAGAAATATGCAAAGTTGTAGGGAAATGAATATTCTTGCTATCAGATTACAAATGATTTTGGCCAGTAGATTTAAGGACAGAATGGCATTTGCTTTTAGGGGCTTTGAAGGAAATAATGGAAACCCTACAACCCAAAGTGAGAATTAAGGTTTTGATTGCTCAGGAATGAGGTATTTCATCTTGCACATGCTCCAAGTAGGAAATGGTTTCAAATTTTTATTTTATATCTGTGGAAAATCCTGGGGAAGAAAAAAGGGAAAAAAGAGAGGAAAAGGAAAATAAAATCACCATTTCTTAACAGGAGTTTTAAACACAGCAAACCATGTGGTGGTGCTAAAGTTACAAAAGATGAATCCTGTAAGAATTCAAAATGTGCAGAATGTGGCCAGATGAGATATGACAAGAAGTACAAATTATAGCACTGGCAAACCAGTAAACATGGAAATCTGAGTAAATCAGTCATTTCAAATCTATTTGCCAAACTGTGTTTATCCTCTGCAAAACCTCATGATCTCCATAGGAAGCACTTTAGAGCAATCTCTGCAGGGCATTTGCTGGGTGGGGTAAGGATCAAGCTATTCCACAGCAGCTTTTTTGCAGACATTACAGCTCATCTTTCAGCCTAATTGAAATGAACAATGATGATACCTGCATTTTTTTTTTCAACTTGAGTACTCACTTCCCACTTTGAAATTGCTACACAAGAAGACATTGAATACTATAGTTAAATAGATTAAACACGATTTAACAGTTAAAAACTGGTTGCATTATTTTGTGTGTTTATTTCTCATCCCTAAGCTACATGGATATATCGGTGTTTGCAACAAAAAAAGTATTTTGTACAGATGTCAGGTTGGTTTTTTTCCCTGTAGCTTCACCAGTACAGTCCCATCAATTTCAATGCAGTCCTTCTTGCATGTGACAGTGCAGGATTTGTCCTGCAATCTGCAATCCTTTCCTGCTTATTCTTGCTGGCCCACATTCCTCAAATTGAGAAAGTACTTCGTTTAATGGTGAACTCTATGAAAGGCCAAGACTAGATTTTGTAAATTTTCTTTCTCTCTTTTTTTCTTCCCCCCCCCCCAATCTGTTTTAATCACATAATTTTAGCCCTGGGTTTGTGAGCTGGTTACAGAGGTCCTCAGCGATGAAAAGTGACGTGGGCCAGTTAGCCTTTTAAAATACATTCTGTAACTAGGGCAGAATAATTGCATTCCAAATCCATGTTTAACATTCATTTACAGGCTTACAATGAGGCACACTGTATGTGCCATTCCCTAATTTGTACCACTGCGGGAACATTCTCCTTGTCTCAGCACTTCACGTTGGGTTTTGTAGATAGAAGTTGAAGATCTGAGTGCAGACCTGTTTCTGCCTCAGACTTTCCGCATAACCTTGGGCCAATTACTAAACTTCTGTGTATTGGTTTTTCCTTCTATAAAGTGACAACTACAATACCTGTCACAGAAGTACCTCAGGCTGAGCAGATTGAGATGTGGATGGAATATATGTTGGTGTTAACATGGTATTTATTTTTCAGTAGGCTCACCAGAAATCTTCCTTTTTTTCTGTCCTTCTTCCCTCTGGTTCCTTTCTTCTTAGGATAAGCAAGTAATGCCTCATTTGCCTCTTCAAGGTGGAGCGTGAAGGAAGGTTGTACTGGGTCACTGATGTCCATTTGGCCCTCATTCACCCTCTGCCATCTCCTGTGCCATTTATGATTTCATGAACTCCTGCCACATCCCTTCTCAATCTCCTCCTTTCCAGACAAATAGCACTATTCTAATGCCATTGGCCTGTGCTGGGGAGCTGTTCTGTGGCTGTGGTCAGCCTTGCTGAACTTCTCTGAGGGTTTGCTATGGCCTTTTCCTGACAGATGGCCTAGAAATGTATGTAGTGTCCAAGATGTAGGGGAATCAAATATTTTTTTTATTCTATTCTTCATATTTAGCTACTTAAAACAAACATTGAACTGTATTTTCACCAGTCATCTGTGAGTGCATTCTCAGCAAGTTTGCTGATGACACCAAGCTGAGTGGTGTGGTTGACATGTCTGAAGGACTGGATACCATCCAGAAGGACCTGGACAAGCTTGAAAAGTGGGCCCATGGGAACCTCATGAGGTTCCACAAGGCCAAGTGCAAGGTTCTGCACTTGGCTTGGGGAAAACCCTGGTACCAATACAAGCTGGGAATGTGGGGATTGACAGCAGACCTGCCAAGGACTTGGGAGTACTGGTGGGTGAAAAGTTGGACAGAAGTTGGCAATGTGCACTGTGCTCACAGCCCAGAAAGCCAGTTCTGGGCTGCCTCAAAAGAAGCATGGCATGCTGGTCAAGGGTGGTGATTCTGCCCCTGTGCTCTATCCTTGTGAGACATCACATGGAGTACTGCGTCCAGTGTGGGGGGCTGCAACAGAAGCAGGACATGGACTAGCTGGGGTGAGTCCAGAGGAGAGTCACAAAGAGGATCAGAGGGATGGAGCACCTCTCCTGTAAGGAAAGGCTGAGAAAATTGGGAATGTTTAGCTTGGAGAAGTCTCCAGGGAGAGACTTTGCAGCCTTTTAATACTTAAAAGGGACTTATAAGAAGCATTCACTGTTGGATGAGGCTCTGAGCAACCTGACCTAATTGAAGATGTCCCTGCTCATTGCAGAGGGTTGGACTAGATGGTCTTTAAATGTCCCTTCCAACCCAAACCATTCTCTGATCTACCGGGAACCCAAGATCTTAGTAGTAATGGGGAGTAAGCTCAGCTCGGAGATCATAATTTTTAAGTGAGGCTAGGATTGTGTGTTGTTTTTGTTCACATAGTTCACTCCACGTGTATCTACATTGCATTTCATCTATCATTTTATTGTTCGATCACTCAGTCTGCTAAAGGCTTCAGAAAAGACTCTTCATAGATGATTCACCCTTACTGTGCTGAATACTTTCCTTTCATAACTTATCTGAGTTTCTTAACTTGCCTGAGTTCTTCAGAAAACTTTACGAATGCTTTGCTTTTCCACCCCATCTCTCCTTCCTTCATCCCTTTCCCACAGCAGTTCTGAACGCTGGACAGCACAGCCCAGGTTCCTGGAGAGCTCTCCTAGTGACTTCTCTCCTATATGAGCTGACCTTTTGCTATCTGGGTTTCCTGTTCCTTAATCAATTAATAATTCAAAAAAGGGGCTTCATTCTTATGCAATTGCAGCTTAGTTTCCATAAAAGCTTGTGGAGTGGGACTTTGTTAAAAGTCATTAGGAAGGTAGATTATATCAGTGGATCACCACTGTCTGTGCACTTGTCTCCTTCAAAGAGCTCCAGTGGGAGTTTGAGACTTGGTAGTACTGAAGCTTGAATAGATGATATCACACAAATATCAACTATTAATACTGCTGTAGTAGCCTTAACAGAGGGTCTTTTTTGTTTTCCTTCTTTGTGCTGGTGTCTTTTTTCTGTCTTTGAGGATCAGTGAAGAAGTGTAGACACTGCTTTGCCTGCCCTGCAGACACTTGACCGTCTCTGTCTTGTATTTGTTTCTGCAATCTCAGCCTCCACACTTTGAAAGTTGCTCCACTCCTGCACATCTCCCATCCTATTAAGAGGCTCCGAACCTCACTGCAAGAGGAAATGGACCACTCTGGGAAAAAAAGGTGTATTGTTTTGGGTTTTGCTTGTTTTAAGTAAAAGGGAGAGAACTTGCCTGAAATCACTGGCTACCCTTATCTCCCATTTAGTGAATGATGAGGTGTGAGGTCATCACTAGGTTCTACTCCAAAACATCATTTCAGATGCTGATCAGTCACTAATATTTCAAAAGATGATGCATGAAATCTGTCTGTGTGCATAAACTCTGCAGGTTAACAATGTCTTCCTAATACACAAATCAAAGATGTTGCAACTAGGCAGGATCTATCTGAAGAAGGAAGTGGAAAAGGGAACAAGATTTCTGAAACTTCAAAATGCCCTTCTGAAGCTTGATGCCAAGATGTAGTGAAATCTTCTGTATTTGTGACCTCAACAAATCCTCTAGATCACAAACTCTGATGGAAAATCTCAGAATATTTGAAGTTTTATATCAAGCACATGAAGATATTTGTTACTGAAGAAAATGCGCTTATATATTCTTTTTGTGTGCATATGTGAGATTTTAATCTATTCTCTCATATAAAAAACTATGAGGAAGGACCTCTAATTTACCAAAGCACTGCTTTCTTAGATGACTGCTTTGTTCAGTTTCCTAGCTAACCTCCTGTGTTACAACCAACACTGAGAAACCCATCTGTGGAGAATTTTTGAGTCAAAGAACTCATAAAAAGCTGATCTGAAAAGCCTAAACATGTTTCTGTTTCTCTTTGATTCTTTGATGCCCAGTTTCCCTACCTTTCCTCTGACGCACAGTAACAATTACTGGTATTTTCCTGGGGAGAAGTGAAATCATCACTGGAGCCAGATCAGACCTTTCATAGCTCCTTATCAACATCCCATTTACAAGTTTCCTTTAAATTAATTTCTATAAAGATAACATTTAGAGACTCAGACCATTTCTGCTAGCAAATGATGCTATGCCCCCGTCTAGTGGGAAGTTTACAGAGGGGTATGATTCACTGACATTATCCTCCAGATTTACACCTGCTGGTTTCTGTATGGTACCTGCAGCAGAGACCAAGCCTCCCTAGACTTCGATGTGAGCAAGCAAGCAGCAGAAACACACAATCACAGAGCTGCACATTGCCTCACGCAAAATCTTCATACTCATGAGAGGTTTCTTGCAAAAAACATTTGTTCATAGAGGTTTTTTACTGTTTCTAAAATGAGGATTTAATTCCTGATTTGTTTTTTTCCCTTAGGAAGCAACTGTTTCACTGACAAGTCATTATTTCCCTCACCCTTGCTATGGGAAGGCTTTGTTACAAATATGGACTTCAGTCTCCCTGCCTTGCCCAGACAGCCTCTAAAACCATGAGCTGCATGAGTAAGTAAAACAAATTGAAGTCATAAAATGGAGTCCATGTCTGGCTGGTGAGTGCCAGTCGCTGTATCAGCACCTGCTGACTGCTCCGATGCAAATTTTTATTGTGTTCCCACACATTGCTAGCGTTTGGCTTCTGCTGCATAATCCTCCCGGTCCTGAGCCACAATGAACCTCCTGTGCTCCCTTGCACTGCTTGCTCCCAGCAGCCCCAAAAAGCAGTTCTGCTTCTATTGTCTGGCTGACAGCAGCTCCATGATTTCTGCACTGTATATTTAAACAGACACAGACTTACAAGCCCATGGATTTTTTTTTCAGCCATGAACACGTATTAATAAAGTGGAGTTTGTTATTGCTGAATATAGCAATGACATTTGTCTCATGTTTGCCGCTTTGATTGGAAAAAGCCCTGGCAAAGGCCTCTCTGAAATACATCTCAGGCTGTGCTGAGCAAGATGTGTGCTCGGCTTTGTGCTGGGGCACCGCGACAGAAGAAAGAAACAATTATCTCAACACTGCCAATGTAATAGCTTTGCTTATTCTTCAGTGAAAGGATAAGGGCCAAGTCCCCAAACCCTTGAAGTCAAGGGAAGGATTCCTGTTGTTTCACTCAGCTTTGGATCAAAGCCACTGTGCAAAGGCACGATTTTTCAGTAGGTTACAAAGAATATACTTTTTTTTTTTTTTAATTTAAAGAATAAGAGCATGGATATGCTATTTCTAGCCCATCTATGCTGAAATAATGAAAGTGGAGAAGTTTAGAGAAAATTCACATGAAGACGTTTGGAAAAATAATTTGCTCATCCAAACCCACAGTTTTAGGGTGGCTGAAACTATTCGTGAGTATGTGATGAATTTGAGAAATGGGCTAGGCAAAGAAAATAGCAAGGTGGGGGGGCATTTGTCTACAAAAATTTCTCAGAAAAATAGAATTTAATTTAGAAATGCCACATAATGCAATTTAAAAATAATAGAACAACATTGTCTTGACCCAAATATACTATAGTAAATACTCCCCCTCCCCCAAAATGATCCTTTTACCTCCTTCTCCGATTTCCTGACTTAGCCATCAAAGGAAGGCAGGAGTCTAATTGCCCAGCTGTGATTGTAAGAAAATGATTCAAACACCACAGTCGCTGTTGCCTCCTTTGTGGCTGAGCCAGAGAAGTGAGCCATGTGCACTCCCATTAACTGGTAGGCTAATCATTTTTTGCTGCTTGTTGTGGAGACCAGTGCACATGGATGTCTCTGTTTAATCGGATGAAGTTCTGAGAGTGCTTTTTGGTTCCTGTGGCTTTCATCCTTGGTGCCAGGGTTTTCAGCCCTCAGTGGGAAGAATTAAGGTGCTTCCTTTTCAGGCTTTCCTGAAAGGCAGATTGTTTATTACACCTGGATGCAAATTAAGCTGTCTGCCTTTGTTAAGACAAAGAAAATGAGAGCGTGTTCCACTGTAGGAAAAAAGCTCCCTGAAGTTGGAAAGACTGGTTCTTGATACATGTGCAGTGGGCTGAAGGTGTGAGTATGTGAAAGCAGGCTGCCTTCTCATTGAACCAAAGGGCTCTCAGACCATCTTTGACCATGCCATAACTCAACACTGCTATGGAATGCTCTTGGCAGTAGTGGAGAAGTAACATCTCCATTAACATGACCCTCGCTGTGCTGTCTGTATCATTTCGTTTCACTCCACATCTTCCCTTTTGGACATGCTCTGACCAGTTCAGTCCAGTGCCCTTCCTCTGCCAGTGACTACAGCAGATACTTAAAAAAACATTTTGAGGAAAAAATATAAATCTATTACCTACCCAAATTCCAAATATCAGGAAGGCAGAGATACCAGCTGCCTCTCAGTGCTCCAGTTTAATACTCTCAGATAAGCTTTCTACTGTGGATTTGCCTGGTCAGATCCATTTATACCTTCAGGTCTTTCAGCATCCTACAGTAATGAGGTCTGTGTTTTAATTCTGTATTATGTAAAGACAATATTTCCTTCTCTGTGTTTTAAACCCACTGCCTAATAATTTTATTAGGTGCTCTTTAGTTCCTGGATTATAAGAAATAGTTGTTAATCTTTCCAGATTGGCTTTACTGTGACTGAACATGATTGCCAAGCTTAACCTCCCATATGTTCCCCCTCTGCCATCCTTTGTCCAGGCAGAAGTCTGACCTATTTCACAGGTCCTTTGTGAGGCTGTTCCCTGCTTGGGCACAGCCACAGACTTTTATGTTCTTAGTCCTTCTTCTTCTAGGGAGAAAAGTGGGTAGCCAAACTGCATAATATCCAAGATATGACATGGTGTGAAGCAATATGACTGGGAATAATGCTGCGATTTAATTCTTCTCATCATCTTTCCAAATATTATACCTGCCTTTTTGATTCTTGCTGATAACTGAGTTGATGTTTTCAGAGAACAATGCGGAACAAGCTCAAGTAGCATTAGCCAATATCCTGTTGATTTACATCCATCACTTGAGTTGTTTTCTCAATGTCCGTAACTTCATATTTCTCATGACAATATTATCAGCCCAGTACAGCATTGTGCACAGAAATGCTTCTGAGGTTTTTCTGAGTACTTTGTTTTTTCTCAGTGGTTTTGTCAGGAAGACTAAAGCACATGGACTGACCAAAGCATGAAGTGAATGAGAAAAGCCATCTGAGACCATTACTCCCATTCCTGAGGTTGACAGGCAAAGTTCACCACAATTAGCAGCGTGATTGAAGATATATCTGTAGGAATTTTTTTTTTTTTGAGAAATAGGTTTCCATTTTGTTTATTTACTTACTTTTTTAAGCAGCCTGAAAAAACCAGTGGAAGTGTATCCATTTCTCAATATAAGAGAGCTATTTATTTAGGGAAAATCCTATAATTTTGTGTTAAAGTGTTTATGCTAGCTTAAAATCACAATGAGAGGTTTCAGTCAACTGAGTATATAAATATGTTTCCTTCAGGAACAGTCGTTAAAATGAAAATCGATTCATATTTACCCAACTTCAAATGTGATGCTGTGAGAGCAGAATACTACAGAAACCATTCCTCCAGCAGTATAGTCATCAGCTTCAGTCCTGACCTCACAAAGTAGTTTGATCTATGGGGCAGAATCAAGGAGGCCTTTAAGCTAACATTGTACAACGTGTCAGGTGAAGGGAAGGCAAAGATCACTTTTTCACCTCTGTGCAAAGCCATTGCCAACAGTATTTGAAAGTCTACTCTGGTGCATTTTGTGTGAAACAGGCTAAGGGTAAGTGGGGGAAATCACCTTTAGAAGTGTTTCCTTCTTCTCCTCTGGTAACTTGTGGATAATTCTAGCTTGGACTGGTTTGAGAGACCTAAAATAACTAACCCAGGTTGAACTTAGCAAGGCAACACTTAGAGGAGCAAACAGGCACCTCAATTTGATTGACACTTTGGATACTTTCATCGCCATGACTTGCTGCCCATCTTTGCAAGGTGAAATAATGTCCTTTCACCCCATTCAAGCAGTGAGAAAATTCAACTGGATAGAAGTGTGATATTTAGAGCAAGGGAAGGGTTTGCAGGTTTCAGTGCCTGGCACTGCCACTCCTGTTGGAGATGTCACTGCAAGACAGGCTGAAACTTGGTGTTGCTTTGTTTCTGCCTTGATATATGTTGGATTAAACTACACACAGTGGAAGAGCTTCAATGAAACAAACTTAACAAACGCAGTAGCAGCAATGTGTTCCCTTGTGTTATCTGCTTTGCACATTTGTGTGAGGGGAGAGAGCAGGTTAAATGTTTTTGGGCAGAGAGGAGAGCTGCATGTGGTACTTGTGTACCTTGTGTGAGAGCTCTGAGTCCTGAGCTCTTGCATAAATGTGGCAATATTCTCCTCTTCTGCTTCTCTTTTTGTGAGGGGATTGACTCTATCAATGTGCTTTAGCTATCATCAGTGAAAGCAGGCAGATGAACAAGGAGTTTGCTCCCAGATCCCAGTGGGACCCCAATGGAATCTGGGAATGAAGATGTGAAGATGCTCAGTGTTATCAGGGCACATGTCCCTCAGAGGATGCCTCAAGTCCTTAAGGATATATGCTGACAGACATGGAATAATTAAGTTCTGTGAACCTGAGACATTTCCCAGGTGAGATGGAATCAGTCACGAGATTTTGAAGACATGGGTTTCCACTCTGTGAGGTTGAGTCCTTTTGCAGATCTAGACCTAAGATGCAAGCAGTGATGCCCTATTGAAGACCTTCAAGGAGGTTAATGCAGTGGAAAATACAATGTGTAAGTGGGTGCTTAAAGAGTTACACACAGCAAGAACTGAGATCACATGGATAAATTTGAGTTCAGGTTGCCTATCTTTGAATAGAAACATGATAAATTTTAGCTCTATTGAAAATATTTTGTGTGATTGATGCCGATTTAGAGGCAGCAGATAACAAAATGTTGCTGGGTTTGAACATAAGCAATATTTATTGTAATGGCTTTGTGTGAGTTGTGTCTTTTCAGGATAGGATCTTCTGGTTGAACAGCAAACATCATGCCAGTCCCTCCTGTTTTCATTAGAAGTGAGAGCATGATTATATCACTAAGAATAACAGTGTACAACTTGCCAAGTTAAGAGTCTTACAAAGGCCTTTAAAGATAGCAGTACACAGGGGGAAGGGGTACATGAGATTTTCTTTGCTTTGGACAGGCAGTCTGTTTTCCAACACGTCCCAGTCACTTGCTTGCCAGTAGGGACACTCCCAGGGTCACAACACATCTACTGCAAAACATCATCTTGGTTCAGAAGAAGGGAACATTCTGAAAAGGGCACTTATAACAAAGGGTGCATGTTCACCTCTTGCTGCTTGCAGAGAAAAGTCTCTTTTTTTAAAATCTATTAAGCAATAAGAAAATCTGCCAGAGAGATTATTTTCCCGGAAAACAGAGTGCTGAAGAAGGAATGCAACGTTTTAAAGCACATCTTCTACACCTGAGCTGAGTTGTATCACTTCTAAATACCTTGGAATAGCATGGTTGCACGCACCCCATCATTAAATTATGAGTATTAATGGGACTTTCAAGAGTGAATCCCTGGGGAAATGCGCTGTATCCCTCTGTTTGTTCCCTTCATGATGACACTGTGTGTGCACACTGTGGGCTTTATTGGCAACAACTCCTTTTCATTTGAGATGTGTAAAGCTTATTTACAGTACAACAGTTTTAATTACTGATACAGTAGTGATAAAAGGAAAGGAAAGAAAAGGGATGATCCATAATTGCTTGTGTTTCCCTCTGATCAGCAGAACTTCCATCAGTTTCCTCAGAATTGCTCTCCAAAGGAAGGAAACGTGTATCAATATGTAAGATGAGATTTAACCACTGAAAGTGCATCAAAAGCATTACATGTTTCCATGACTGAAACCTTTCCTGGAGTAATGATAAGCATCCAGCGGAAAAATAGGCTACTAATTAGTAAAGAAAGTAAACTATAGTCATGCCCTGGTACTATCCATGCTAATGCAGTTAGAATGTGCCAGTATCTTTGCAAGAAAAAGAATTTTAGGATTAGGGTTGCTAGATGAACCTCAAATGGAAAAGGCTGTGCTCCAGAACTAAATTATCTCTGCAGACCATTGACCTCAGCACAACAGAGGTAAATCCTGCCCTGGTATTGCAGTGGGAGATTTAGGACTAGGTTTTAAGAAATGGGAGGCACTTGTTGCTCCCAGTGAAGCTGTCATTCAATGGATCTGCTTTTCTGTTGGAAACTGGCAATTCACTGAAGCCAAATCCTTCCCTAGATCCTTACATCTGAAGCAGATGAGAAGTCTCTTGTCTTTTTATACAGAAAGGGAAAAAACTCCAACAATCCAACCTTCCCAAAACTTTGTATGATATGGAGGTGTGTTTGCCTTAATACAGAGCAGAAGCAGTTTCTGGAGAGCATAAAAGCACCTTTCGGTCAGAGAAATTGTTTCCCACACAGCTCTACTTATAAATTATTTTCCAGATATAAAGCAGTGTTGTGCCTCTGGGTACTCTGGAAGTGTGGGCTCACTCTCAAAATGTTCATTTCTGTAGGCTTTGTTTGTGTGACTTTTTCTTGTATTTTGTAGTTGATTAGCTTAGATTGATGCAATTAGTGTAATTAAGTGTAATTATGAATTTTGGTGCAAATTCACATAATCGTAAATTTACAATGTGTAATTAGGTAATTACAATATGCAATTTGAAATATAAAATGTAATGTCATTACACAATGCTGATTAAATTTCATATTCAAAAGGATAGCACATGGAATGGATAATCTGAAAAGTTCATTCTTTTGGAATATCTTTAGGAATTCCCTTTCAAATGATCCAATCCCTTCCATTTTCCATATGGAACCAGCCTCCTGCAAAAACCTGATTTCATGAAAGAAACATATTTCCTCATCTCACTGTGGCCAGCTGAAAAAAATGCCCTCACTCTTCACCTGCATTTTCCAACCTCCTTTCTATGTACATACTTTAAAAGAAAAACAGATAAAAAGAGCGCCAATAAAACTTACCAACAATTTGCAGCAGCAGCAAAAGATCAGTAGCAAAGAGATTTATGTTTTGGAATTGTAATGATTTGTACTCCGTTTTATTGAATCCATTTTTCTATGCAATATTTAATCTCCAACCAGAGTATTTAAAATGCAGCAATTAAATGCCTTTATATGTTGATGCATCTCTGAGGACCAAAGATGAAGTAAGTGGTTTTTGCTTGTGGATACTTTGAGGAAGTCTTCTGGGAAAAGAAATCTCCATTTCAGCATCAGCAGTAAATATTAGCTGAACACCTTCATGATTGCCAAGGCAGCTTAAGGCTGAAGCAGTGGCAGCTGTGTATGTCTAGAGTCCTCAGTGGTGTGTTCACAGACACTGTTCATCCCTGTGGATGAGGACTAAATAAATGCCTGTTGCATTTGACACAGATTTGCTCAAGATATTGAGGTTGTTGGTCAATGGATGTGATGATAGGACTAAAGGTCACTCCCACACTAACCTAGCTAACCGTCTGCATGTCTCAATCTATTAGCATATGAAAAACCCAATCCTGTGATTTTACAATATCCCAGTAAGCTTTTTCCTCTGTCTGCAGGACCAAAAGGTTCTTTAAAAACACCTCAATCTCACATTAAGATGTGTTTTACTCATGATGCTCCAAAGTCGTAGGAGATCTCTCAAGCATCCAGAGCAAATTGTTATTGCCTGTGCAGTCTCACAGCCCCATTTCTACCAAGCCCATTTCTACAAAGCACACTATGCTGAAGCTGCTTATTCTCTTTGAGAAAATGTGACTTAATGTTTATTTTGGTCAAGTTAACCTCCAGTTCATGGGAAATAATTGGGAAGCCAATCAGGCACTACAGAATTTCATTTTTAGTATGATGTCGCTGGCTAGAACAGGCACAAGGGGAGATGGTTTCATCTGTGCAACACAACATCTTCCCCAACACTGCAGATATTCTGTAGCTGAGGAGCAAAGAGTCTCATGAGCCTAAAAGGGTCTATGAGGTGCTCTTCAGAGTCTTGAGGGATTCTGGGCACCATCCAGCTTCTGGTACCAAACCCTCAACGTAAATCAGGGTATATCAGGGAAACTTCATACCATCCTTATTAAAAAATTATGTGATCTCCAAACAGGCATGAAGCCAGCAGCTGATCTTGAAGAACGGCCATGTCAGATACTGATCCATGTTGGCAGATTTCCACTGTCATTGACACCTCTGCACAGCTAACACCTTCCTGAGCTCCAGATGCAAGCACTACATCTAACCTGACTGCAAATCCTGCTCAGCTTGTCAAGGAAAATAGGTCTGAAGTTTTCAACAATTGCATTATGAACCATGCTGAAGAAATAGCTTTTCCCATTGGTTTCCAGTGTGGTCTTCTCTACCCTTGAAACAGGGTTTTGAGCAGAATCTAGGCTTGCTTTTTGTTAGGACTGAAAGTGAAGTATGAGCAGGACCATAAGCAGAGAATAAGAACTGCTGAAAACAGAGGGAAACTCATTAGCTGGGACACTCTGCACCATGAAGCTCTTTGGAAAAACAAGATAATTCACTAAGCACCTAATTCACAAAACTCTCACTGATGCACAAGGAATTTGTGCCATTGCTTTCCATTAATGCTTGTGAAGATTAACCGTGAAAATATCCACTGCACAGATGGAAGAATAAATTGTGTAGCTCTGCTATGAAATAAACGTGGATGTTACCAAATAAAGAACAGGTTTGTGCATAGACTGTAAAAACCAGTCTGTGAAGTCTGGCTGTGAAGCAAGTCAGAGGATTAGGTACTGGGAGGATTTGGAACACAAATAAATGCACATAATTGAAATAAAAGGGAAAAGCATATCTTTTGATAGCAGAAGTACATGTTAAGATAGGAACTACCAAACCAGGAATTGCTTTTTCAAGATTCAACAGAGCCCTTCAAAATGTGTGTAAAGAAAATAAGATTATCAGTATGGCCTTATCATTAGAAGAAAGGGAATATTAAAAGACCTCAGTTAGGTCTGAATAAAAAAGATAAATTTCAAGTAAACTGGCATGGAGTTCATCCATGGCTGGGTTTGCAGTAGTAAAGTCAGTGAGGGTATAAGCTGTGTGATTTACAGGCAGTAAGCTTCTGTAAAATTTACAAACTGCTGTTATAAAATGTCACCTTTTATGATGTATTCCACTCAGCCTGCATATATAAAGGGCACTGCAATAGAAAGAGTAGCAAAGGCAAAGCAGTCTTCTACCTAGCCAGCTACCTTTTTTGCTTTTACAGTAGTAACTGAACCATCTGATGTCCCTGGTGCTAGTTTTCCCTTCATTAGTTTGTCTGTTTGTGTAGATACACAGCTGGCCTTGCCATTATTAATAGGAAATTTAGGGTGGTTTAAATGAAAGTTTTTGTAAGATGCTCATGGATGAATAAAGCAAGACTCTAAAAGTAGTGCTTGTGACAGTTGGGTAATTTTCTACTTTTTCTGCATTGAGTTAATTGCTCAGTCTACAGCTATGCAAGTCTTAGGCATGATAGGCTTTAGTAATCCAGAGTCAAAATTAATTCATGAAGCTCTGAATTTTTTCCAGAGATTGAGCATCTGTTGACCTTGAGAACTCAGCATCCATTTCCAACCTCACTCATCAAATCTAGAAAACCGCCAAGAATCCTCCTCAAGGTGTCAAGTCTGTTACAAGGCTTTACTGGAAGGGTGGCCGGGTATTCTTACTGCACCTTTTGGATGAGTTCAGGTGTCCTGGATAGGGATCATTCTGGCTGGTAATATCAGGTTTCTGGTCAGCAGGTGTCCAGGCTGAGCTCCTCAGCCGGGTGATCTATGGTGACTGAGCTCCTTTGGAGTCACAGCCCAATCCCTGCTTCCTGCCAAAACCTCCCATGCAAACCAAGTCCTGCTCAGCCTGAACACATTCCTCTCATTTTCTTTGTTGACTGAAGGGGTAATTCCTGCCCAAAGCTTCACCTCCGAGTGAAAGCTCAAACCTTATGTTGTTGGGCTCTTTGCAGTCCAGTGTGAGTGACACAGCTGCCTCTGATCTAAGGGGAGAGTCCTGGCACTCTTCTTCTTTGAGTGCTAACAAAAAAGAAATACACTTTAAATTAAGATTTTAACAGGGCTGTATTCTGGAAGTTCAGGAAAATAAATCAATAATGATGGTGATAAAACTGCAGTTTAATGGCAGCTGTTATAGTAAAACAATAGCCGGTGCACAGCCATTTTACCACCCTATGGCAATGGTTTCTACAGTTTACTCTGACAGATTTATTGTCACCTTCATTTAATAATCTACTTCTCTTTAGCACAACCACCACCATTATAAGTTTAAAATACGCTCTTTTTAATTTTACTGCACAAAATCCAACAGATTCTATATCTACAGCTTTACTAGAAAAATATTTGAATTCAAACTCTTCATAAACAGATCAAGTACTAAATACAGTTTAGGAACCATCTCTTTTGATGGAAATTGGATAAGCCTCATCAACTTCAGCAGAGAAGTGTGTCTGAGAGCATGTGGGATGGAGAGTCCTGTGGCTGTGAACCTGCCAGTAAACTCCAAGAGTTGTGTGCTGTGCAATGAGTAAGAACTAGCAAAATGGTTTAAATTCCTCATAAAATTGTATTGAAGCAATTCAGATCTTGAAGTTAGGAGAGTACAGGCAACGGGTGAATTTGGAGTGTCTTGGAAGGAGCAGTGTCATACTATGTCTATAAAGAGAATACGGACCGAATGTCATTCTAGTACAACTCCACAGCTTCTGATGCTGAGGAGGACAAAGGGCGAGATCATTTTACAGCACTAACTTTTGTGGAAATACTATGACTTGAGGTGGACTGAGTAACATATGAGTTAGAAAGTCACATGGCCAGGACCTTCCATGCAAGAGGAACAGTGAATAAAGGCAATAAAATTCAGTGGTATTAAAAAAAAAAAAAAAAAAAAAAAGTGGAGGTACTGTGACTTTTGATGTTGAATGAGAACTTCAGTATTATGTGTTCCGCTGGTTGATATCAATACTAACTTTCCAGGCAGGGAAGCTGGTCTAAGGCTGTACCTTTCAGGCTCTCGTGCACACAGAGTGTTTCTTGTCACACCATAATTCAGGGGTGGTTCTGGTGCCTTTCTCTACAAAGGTACAGTGGATAACAGATCAGACTTGGTGAGTGCTGTGTCTGACCGGAGCCAACAGGAACTGCTTGTGAAAGGATGTGTCATGTGAGGAAGGTGGCACAGTTTGGAGGCAGAGAGGTCCCAAAGAAGAAAAACTGGATGCAACTCTTGAGAGGCATTTGCAGTTGGTGTTTCTTTCTGCACTATGCTTATATCCTTGTGTTAGTTGGAATTTGAGCTTTTAATATGTGTTTTGTTCCTGGCCTGTGGATTTGAGTGTGACCACTGAAAGCCAGAAACATGTTAAGCCTTGCAAAAGTGCTTACAGCAATTTGTGGAGAAGCCAGGTGAGCTTATAAAGCACAAGATTAATATTACTGCTCCACAGATTAGGTGACAAATCAGGATTGCAATGAGACTTTGTGTCAGGACTAAAAGTAGAGAACAGCCCTATGGGTCCCTTTTGCATAAAACCATCATTCCACTATGAGTGTGCTTGCCTGGTCCTCTTGAAATAAATCCCAGCAATTCCACTGATTTTAATGAATCAGAGCAGGTCATGAGCACCTGTTCTTTCAGGTCTGTCTCCTGCACTAATATGTAGTTTAGATTTCCTTCTGCAGCATATGTTAAATGCTTGATAATAAAATATTTGAGCAAATCCAACATTTTTCAATGGAATTACATAAATTAAGGATGCATAGATCAACAGAATTATAATATTTAATCAACAAATACAGAAATTTGGCACTTCAAAGCACAAAATATTTTGTACAAATGTACCCAGTTAGAAAGGTAGAGAAAAAAACTCTTGATGTCTGTTGAAGCACTTCTTCTCTGTATAGAATTACTCTACCAAAAGTCTTTGAATACTCGCTATCCTCCTTCAGAAGCAAAGGACCTGGCACATGTCTTTTTGGAACCAAGTCTGTTTTCTGTCTTATTTCTGCTGGTTTGAGGATTAAATAATATTTTGTACCAGCAAACTGAATGTGAAGCAAACTTAGTTATATACTGTTGAGGACTGCAGTGCTGCAAAGCCACAGTTGTGGGTTGGATGAGCACAAACAGTTTTAGGTGTGATGAAAACATGTCTCTGATATAATTTCTTTCATTTCACCTGCTTATCCTACTATTTTAAGTCCCCTTCCTGCAAAAGGAGAAGTTAGAGAATTGGGTTGCCTGCCCAAATCCAATGAATTTCTGTGGAATATGTACATGCCTGCACACCATTTTTCTACCAGGCTCTCTATATCTTCACTGCACAGAAGAGGGGCACTCACAGAATGAGCAGATGTTCACTAGTCATGTTTTCCTCATTCTTCCATGAGCAGACCCATGAATTATTTGCACACACCATTTAAACCTTACTCAGCAAACAGTGGTTATTTTCCCCCAAGGCTCTCCTTTGATGTTCATTGCTACAGTACCTAAATGCTTCACAAATATTAATGCACTTATTTTTATGCCATTCACCTGGACATGCTTTAGCTCCACTTTACTGATCATAAACTGCAACACAGGGATAGAGGTTAAAAATATCCCCATCTGCATACCCAGATGGAGGCATGTGGGTTTGGTTTTCAGCACACCCAGGACTATCCAGCACTTTGCTCTCAGCTGGAGCTGCACAAGCTCCAGCCTTCTGTCAGCATGACTCCTGTGCCTTTCCAGGCATCTCATGGTGCCCTCATTGCCAGCCCCACTGAAGTTCTACTTGCCAGAGTTGGGGAGGGCATACAGCTTTTCAGGGACAGGGAGACTCTAGCAGTCTTGCAGCACTTCAGACTGTCATGATTAATCTATACAACTAGTTGTGATTTTTCTGAAGACCCACAGATGCACAGAAGCAGCAAGGTTTCACCCTCTGGGTATAAAAAGAGCTGTTAATTAATAATAGGACATCTCAGCTATTTGGATGGTAGAATGAGATTTGTGGTTTTGAATACATTTCTCCAAGTAGGACATGAATTCAAAATTGCTTTAAACACATTCTGAGGGCCTGGGCTCTGAAAAGGGTCTGTGTCAGCAATCCTCTTGTATTTATACAACTGTGCTATGAGCGTGGGGAGATTCCTCTGTCTGCAGCTCCCAGCACTGGTGAAGCTGAGGGGTGCAGGTGTGAATATCATGCATTTGAATGTAGCCACAGCTGAAACATGTAGGTGGAGATAATCTCACATCTGCATGGATCACTGTCCCTTCTACAGGAGAAGGAGGGATTAACATTTTTTGGGGACCTTCATTGCTTTTATGCCTTGACATTGCAGTAATGAGTAGCCACTTGGTTTTCACCTCAGTTTTGGAGCCCACCTCCAGATAAGACTGCAATAATGTAAGAATATTTGAGAGGAATTAAAATTAACATACCAAGCTGATGGAGTGCATGCATTTGACGTGGATCAAAGTACCTGCATGTGACCTTGGAAATGGCACAGATAGTTTCTATGGGTACACCTCGCAGATAGATCGGCTCTTGTGAAGCAGCATCTTGGAAGGACAGGAATGTCTCTTTGTGTCTTCTTGTTATACTGTGTTCAGCGCTCAGTGAGTGTATCCAGATGGCTGGCTCCCTCAAAACCACTGCAAAATACTTTTCCAAATAAACAGCCCAGACACTGCTGAAATTATAATAAAAGCTGCAGGCTAACATGGTTATTACAGGACTGTGGGCTGCAGAAAAGCCAGAGACAGGATTATTCAGAGCTGATAACCCTCTGGAAGAAATCTCCCCGTAAGAGTTGCTGGTCAAAACTTAGTATGATAAAACTCATAAAACAAAAGATCCATTTTTGCAAGTTTCACACAAATTCAGACAAGAGCTTAGAGAAGGATTTGGATTCTGTACTATGGAAAAAAAAAGTGAGGAAGATGAGGATCATATTAGAGATATATTTTTTCTAGGTTCTGCTGCTTGCAGGAGTTTCTTCGACAGCTGTTGTGCATATGCACTGACGTATATTCCCACCAGTTACCAACCCAACACGGATTTTGGACTGCAAAATCAGACGGAATTGCAGCACCAGGTGGAATGGCCTGAGGCCAGTTTCTGCAGCCCAGTGAGTCTCACACAGGCTCTGAAGTAATTTTTGTGAGCCTTTGAATGCCTAACACAGAGGATATATTAAATATGCCTTAGAGGAAGAAAGGCAAAAGACTAAATTATTCTAAGACCTGCAGAAATAATATTAAAATGTCTAAGGAGTGCTCTGGTGTCCTGAATTGAACCAGAGCAGTGGACTGGTTTTATCACAGCCGATGGGTCTCAGACATCAGCTACCAGTAACTCTTGCTCCTACACAGGGAAGTCATTTACTTGGCTTAGAAGAGGGGAGGTAGAAACAACCTCAACAGTAATATTTTGCACAGGGCAGCAAGACCACTTGCTAAGGGGATTAAAAAACCCAACAAAATTCCGTGAACATCCCTCCCCCAAAGAAGTAAGATGGAAGAGAGATTAAGGTGCCTTAGGAAATTGCCTAATGGTTCTGAAGACATTATGAAAACCTCTGTCTCTGATATCATCTATTCAAGAGGTAAGCACTTTTTTTCTCCCCTGAGAATGGGCTTTTGCTAAGCTTTCATCCTAACCAGTAGAAGGAATAGCTGTTTCTATTAGTGTTGGAGAAATTAGTCACATGGTTGATTAGTTGCCTCCTGGTGAAGACCCTATAAAGCATCAATGGTCAACGAAGAAACATTTAGTTTTTATAGTTACCAATGGGAATTTGAACCAAACTTGTGAACAGACACAGCTTCTAAAAGAACACATCATTATCTGACCAGGTAAAAGCATAGGGAAGATACACAGTGAGATGACAATCAACCAGTATTTCTAACAAAGGGGAGTTATTGCTAAACCAGAAATATTAAATATTAAACTCAATTTTGAGGTCTTGAGACTGCCAGTCTTTTGCTGGACGATAAGAGGCTTCTACATCTAAGATCTTCGTTTAATTTTTCAGGGTTAGTAGTAGTCACTGCCACAAAAGTAGTAACTAGGCACAGTTACACAGTAATAATATGTATCCACTGTGGAGGATTTTCATCTTTATTGATTTATTTGTTGAGTTACAATCCACAAATATTGATTAGATCAAGGAAAGAGGAGGAATACCAGTGTGAATCAGCTCTGCCAAGTGGTTCAGTCTGGGATGAATTTGAGGGCTAGCCCATCACCAAGGAAAATCCCTTGAGTTTCAGCCTTAGGGCAGCAAGATCCATCTTCTGCAGGATGTGGCAAAGTGAGTTTGTCCTGTAGTACAGATGTTAGTACAGTCTGTAGTACAGACTCTGAAAATAACCCACCCCCTGCAGTGTGATGAGTGCAGGCAGTGTCTGGAAATGTACCCACCTGGCAGCTAATGGAGATGGGAGCAGAGATGTGGTTCTCCTTCTGTTGTTTCAGCCCACTTGTATGGTGGGTAAAAAAGTGGCTTCCCTCCAGATGGGCTTGTCAATTGGCTCCATGTACATTTCAAGGCACAGTCAGTGTCAGGGAATATGCATGTGGAAACACAAGACATGGTAGCTGTGGTAGAGATTGGTGGAGAAATGTCTGGGTGACAATCCTGTTCTGTCATCAAGACTTGCAGCAAAGCGTGTTGTGCCTGTATTGGTGTAACGAATTATATGGCATTACCATCCCTGCATTTTTTCAACCATGACATTGCTGAAATGAGAGGATTTTTCTCTTAATGTATTGTTAAATGTTTTCCAGTCTAAGTGTCTAGAAGATTCTGTGTCAATTTCAGATTGTTCAGTCTCACTGTCTCCTGTTACCTTTGTGTAACAGAACAGCTATCTTACATGGTGTTGTTTCTAGCTTCTGGCTGGATAATTTAAAATTCTTAAATGGGAAGACTGGGAGAAAGCATTTGCTAAATAATTAATTACATATGATCTTGTTTGCAGGTTGAATTTTTTTCTTGTGGAGATAAATGGATGCTTGCATGAAGAACAATCCTTTTACAGTAATCTGCACAGACAAAACTTTGTTGCAGCCAACGTTAAACATCATGGGAAATCAACATGGCTGCAATGAATAGCTGTTAAGAATATAAATGAATGTGCTTAAAAATTTTTGTGTTGTCTGAAATTCAAGCTGAATGCAGCAACAACACTCAAAGAATGATTTTTTTATATATAAATAATTCACTGTGTGCACAAAGCCTGCATTCTAGTTCTATTTAGCTTTGGATTGCTCGAGTTTATTTTTCTGGTATATGGGAGATGTGGAAGCATATTATTGGCTGTATCTTTACAAGCAGAGAGGTAATTCTGGGAGTGGTGGGAGAGCTTGACTCATGCCATGATTTCTGCCACAGAGCTTGAACCATGACAGCCTTCGGTATCCTGTTCTTTCCACTCACCCCTGAAAAAGGCAGAAAGCAAGAAGGATATTACGTGAATAGGACATGGAGGCCAAGGAGTTTTTTCCACCCTGTGATCCCAGCAATGCCCTGGCAGCCCACTGAAGGGAGACAGCAATGGCTCTGAACAGCTATGGGGAAGAGCTCAGGTTGCACTCCTCCACTCCACTGAATGTGCAACACACCTTTGTGTGAAGTGAACAAGCAGACCTCAGAAAGGGAAGCAATATGCTGCCCTTGCTCAAAGTTCCTGTCACCTCTCAGAAAGACTTTTAACTTTGGGAGTTTTTACTACTACTCCAACTTGCAATTCTCTTCACATATCGCTTCAGTCCCCAAATAGCATCTTAGAGCTCTAAAAATCAGAAACCCCTAGACCTCCTGCTAGCATAATAAGATTTGTTTCCTGCTTATTCGAGTGTGTCTGTGTGTGTTTAGAAAATTGAGGCTGGGAGCAGAGGGTAAAGGGAGGCGATGCCAGGCTGAAGTACCCGTTTTCTGGCTAAACTGCTGGGAATACGTAATTATAATCGGCACCTTAAAGTATCAAAACATCTTTCAGAAATGCTTCCACTCCATAGCAATAATTATTGCTGTACAATCATGAGGAAACATCATATTCAAGAACACTTAGTGTAGTGCACTCTATGAGAACATGTATATTCAAAGATTAAAAGAACAATAAATGGAGTTATTCATCTGAAGGCATAGAAGTTCATTTGAGCTGATGGCCTCAAATGCATGTTTGTCAAATACAGGTAATGTTCAGCTACAGTGTAAATCACAGACTACCAGAGTTTGTGCATAGTGATGTTTCATGAAAAGGATGTGCTAATGCTACTTCTGCTTGATTCTGTCAGCTGTATTTAGCCTTATATTTAATGTCTATCTAATAGTGGAATAAGCCAGTATAATTTGATATGACTTTTCTTATTAAATGTAGATTTGGTTTGACCTGTGGCAGAGGTGTGAGAACAGGTCGGTCAGGCAGTTGTCTCAGAACCTGAAGGTTTAGGTTAGTTTACCTTACTTCTATGTTTTATCAAAATTAAGAAATCTATCCTTTTTGCCTGTTCTTTTAGTCCTGAAAAAAAAAGACAATGTAGGAAGAACCGTGCCTCACCAGTAGTGCCGATGGAGACTTTCCACTGTGCCTTTTGTGATCAGACTTGCCTATCTTGCATTGGCCTTTTTAGCCACCAGCATACTTGTAGCAAGCATGGGTAAAGCCCTTGCAAATCTTCGTTCGTGAAGCCCAGCCATGATGATGATGATGATGATAGTCCTGAAATGGTGGTGAGCTGAGCTGATATTAAAAGTCAGGGCCTTAGCTGTCTCTTGCAATAACTGTGGTTTTGCGGACACATAAAACATTTAATTAAAAGGTTGAGGGTTTATACAGACCTCAAATCGGGAGATGGTTTCTATTTTTTTAATCACATTTTTGTAGTAGGAATGGGAGAGTCTATGTGAGTTTATTTTCACTGTAATAAATATTTCTCCTGGGTGATTTTTCTGGGGGCTGAGAAATTGAGTGAGCTGCTATAGGGTCTTGATACAGAGTTTGTATGAGCTTTTAAGATCAATGGGCTTAATAACTGGACTTGATCTTTATCCCTCTACCAGTAACTGTCAGCATTGGCTGGAGCCTCCTGCAGCTTCCAAAGGGAATATTGCTCCGTGAAGAGACGACGTCTGACTACCTGAATCACTGAGATCCTATTTGTGCAACTCCTTTTTGGCCTGTATTTAACCACCACATCCACTGAAATATCTTCTCCTTGTATAAGCCAGTTGGTACTAGGACTGGAACAAACAGTTTCTCTCTAAATGAGTCCTGGGAGGAGTTTGAGCCCTGTCCAGAGCTGAAACACGTAAAGGAAAGCTGAAAAACAGAGAGGGGATTTGATAGGCACTGCAAGGTGTTCACAACAGCTATCATTTTCCAGGAGACAACCTGAATAAGTGTACCCAACCTTTTGAAAACAGCCTGGGAAACTGGTGGAAGGGACTTCAAGAAAAGAATTAAATAACCTGAAAATGCAGCTTTGGCTACAAAGTGAAATATTGATTTTTTTTTTAATTGAAATTTGTTAGTATAATTTTGTCTGAAGTTTTCTTACAGTGCTTCTGCTCTTGGAAGAAGGTAAGTGGGAAAACTAGGTTCTGTCCAAGGATATGAGTTTGTCTGAAGGCCATTTATGAGAGTGCATGTCACTAAGAATGTACTGAGTTCCCTTTTTACCTTCTTACTACCAAGGATGAAAAGCATGAGATATGTTTACCATTTGAGATTTTCATATGTCAGGATTATGAAAAAAAAGGAGGATGCAGAGAGGGACCAGAGCACACTGACTTTCCCTCAGCGCTGTCTTAGCCTGTGCAAATCCTGCAGTATTTTACCTTCAGAAATTCTGCTCCACTGGTCAGTTTCTTGAGTTCATCAGTGCAATGGTGTGGCAAAACCTCACAGGAGGTGACCCTAAAGAAGTTTGGTTTAGATAGTTACCTGCAATAAGTTGAGTAATGTCAGTGAGGTGGTCTCCAAACTATTAAATATAAACTATTTGGGATAAAAGTATAGCTTTTTTTTCCCTTCTTTTAATATATAATTGACTTCTGATTTAATCATTTTAAAGCATTTTAAACATCCACTCTAATGTTAATTGACTCACAATTGGGTAGCATGATGAGCAGATGCCACTTACCTGTTCCTTGGCACCCTGAGCAGATGCCACTTACCTGTTCCTTGGCACCCTGAGCAGATGCCACCTGCCTTCTACAAGGCATCATAAACAGATTCAACCTGTTCATTGGCAATGTGAGAGAAAAACACCTTCTGTATTCCCTGGAAAAATGGGGAGGTGCCACTTGCCCTCTGCTTATTATAATAAACAGAAAGCTGGCATGTACTTCCTGCCTTGTGTCACCAGTAGAGATCAGAGACTGCCATTTATTCAGATGCACTCTTGCCTTTACATACATGTGATGTCTCATTTTTAAAGAACAAGTAGTTGCAGAAGCAATCATCACAACAATAACAGCAGTTCTGTATTTGTGCCTGGAAGTCCAGTCTCAGATCTCTTCATGAGGCTGTTGGATTTTTCCATAACTAAAACTTCAGAAAAGGTGCCAGCTGAGATTGAATACTTTTTCATTATTTAACTTGGATTGTGCATTGAATTTATGGTGATGTTCATACAAAGCTTGGAGGATCAAAAGAGCTGGAGGATCAGTGTTTTGATCATGGCTTCTTGGTAATTTTGAGATTTGCTTTCTCCCTTAAACAGCTGATCAACTGGTGGCCAAAGGAGTTCAGGCTGGAGTGAACATTCTAATGACACATATGTTGGCTGGAATGAGCCACTGAGACTTGTTTTGTAGCAAAGGAAACCTATAGAATTTGCATGTGTTACAATTAAAAGCTTGAACTTGAATTAAAAGCTCTAAAGGTCTAGAGAACAAACCAGAGTGTCCTGGAGCTGTTCTAGCTGTCCTGTGAATTGATGTGAGAAGGCTAGAATTCATCAGGGATTTTTCTGAGTGAAAGATTCTCGGTTTCATTCACAGTCGTGCAAAGTATGCAAAATGGGCAAGCACTACCCTTTATTTATGACTTGAAGGTATAAATCCCTAATGCTGTTGCAGAGAGAATTTTCTTAACCAATCCCTTCGGCTATGTATTTCATTTTGTCCTTCTCCACAGCTCTCCCTTCGCTGTCAAGCAGTAAATATACTTGTTATTTGTCCTTCCATCAGGGAATGACACATCTTACCCTTCAGTATTATCTCTCATTAAGATGTTGCTCCTGTTTCTTTCCTGCCCAAGGCAGCAACCTCCAATACCTTTGCCTTATTGACACTGCAAATGTTTCCCTGTCTTCTACCATGCTGCATTTTCTTCTTGAATAATCTTCCTGTAAAAATTCATGAACTCTCTCATTATTTTCCTTTAAATCCCTTTAAGAAAATCTCTTAGGCAATGATACTCACAAGAAATTCTGGATAACAGACCACTGGGTGTAGAGATCACAGTTCCTTGCAATGACTGAGAGCACCTCAGTGTTTTTTTCCAGCATGTGACAGAGTTTTGTATTGCCTTCATTTCTTCTGTGTGAACAGTGGAATTTTGATATGACCAGGGCTGAGCAGAGCTCCTGCAGATTTGAGGAGATGCTGCAGAAGTATTTGGCTCATGAAAAGGCCATAGGAAGCTCTTCTGGGCAACACCAGAGCCTAAAACAGAGTGACAACCCAGAGAGATGGCACATGTATGCCTTGTTTGAGCTCAGATAAAATCATCTAAATTTGTTTTCTTCAGTTGCCAAGTTAAAACTCAGTTCCTGTGGTTACCAGCTTTCCATTTCTACACAGCTGTTACAATTAGGATCTGGACCTTCTAAACTACTGACAAAGCTTTCATTTTAAACATTCATGGTGCTGGTGGAGCAATGTTATGCTGCGTGATGAGCGTCCAATAAGCCGTGTGGACAACACAATACAGCAACAATAATTTCTAAGGATGCAGATATCTATTTGAGCAACCTCTTGGGCACATCAAACTGTCACATAAGATTTCCATGACAAGCTGGCATGAAATTCAAATTATGGGCAACTATTGCTTTCCACTCTGCTGACAATTTATTGGGAATCACTCTGAGTCTCTGCTGCAGGCCACTCCTTTAGCTTAACATGACCTGACAGACAGTACCCAGCACTGTGTGTCACAACACAAAACATCACACAGTGCATCTGAAGAGAGAAAGGGTCAATCCTGGGAATAGAAATACTTTTTAAAGGTTTTAGAGGGAAAGAGGAGTCTTTATTCACAAAAGCCCACAGTGGAGGCACTTGGCTTTAATTCTTCTCTATACCTTCAGGAAATTGCTGATGCAAAAATTACCACCACTACCATCTTGCACCATGGATGATGCTTCGAACAGCAGGAAATTCAATGACCAAATTCCTTGCTTGCCTTCTGGCAGCACACTGACACCCTCTGCCTGGTGCATTACACAGTGAGCATGCCGCAAGAGCAGCAGTTCTCAACCTGGGTTTGTATAGCTTGCAAATTGAAAAATGCCTCCAGCCCCTTCTTCTGCAATACAAATGTAAATTGCATTTAAACCCTTCTTCCTAATTTAATTTGGAAATAATATAAATCTCAACCTTCTCTCCAGGTGATCAGAACTGCATGTGCTGTGTCAGGAAAAGACGGTGCCCAGAAGGGTAGTTTGGCACAAGCGTCTTCTTTGTGTATGAAATATCTAACTGCGTTTCAGACCTCATTATAATTTATCTTGCTCTTCCCTTCTCTACTTCTTTTCCCCCATATATTAGGTCCTACACAGCCTGAAAACTCAAAGAGCTTAATGTGTGAATAAAACTTTTCACTACACTCTTTTACAGCAGGTTTCAAATTAGATCAAATAAGAAACCTAGCTGACTCTGCCCAATGTCTCAGCGAGCTTGGGTCCTCCCAGAAGGTCCATACCTATAAATACCACATTTCTGCAAGATCAGTAACAAAGCATAGACATGTAAGTATGAGCTGTCTTCCCTGAACCTGGCAGTGGCAAGTATACCAGCTGCATTTGCAAAATTAGAGGCAGCTGCCTTGCATAGTGAATAGGTGCTTTGGAGCAGACCCATTTAAAATGATCTGAGAAAGTCACAGCCCTTTGCCTGACCACTGTGCCAAAAAAGACGTTGGTGTGTCCCTGGAAGGAACTAGCGTGCCTTTTCCAATTTCACCACAGCACCGTATGGGCTGCAGAGAGAGAAGGGCACAGTGCTTTCTTGGCCAAGAAACTGCCAGCGGTTCAGTGGGAGGTGATCACGTGCTGCTGGTATGATTGCAGCGAAGAAAGTGCAGCATCAGTGGTCTTGCATGCAAAAGGCTGCAGGGATGAAAGAGGAATGGAGTGCTATACAGTTTAGCAGCTGTGCTGCTCTTTCTGTGCAGAAAGTTAAGTGGTAGCCTACAGGTCCAGGGATGTTGGCTCATGATCCATTCAATTCAAAAGCAGAGTCACAATAAAGTGATAAGGGAATCCAGAGGCATGATTCAGACAGAGTGGAATTAGGGTCTTATATGGATTTGCATTCATTTACCAATTTCTGATTTTCAAGACATGTCTTTTCCTGAATTGGAAAATTCCATCATCCAGCCTTAGCTTTTCACTTTGCAAATCAATCCCTCCTTCTCTCTGGTGGGAATGAAATAATTATTTGTAAGGGAGCAGTAATTACCATCCATATTTTCAGTTCATGCTATGGCATGGACGAGAGGTCCATGTAATTTCCGAGAGTTTTGACAGAATCACAGAATTACAGAATATTCTGAGTTGGAAGGTACCTACAAGGATCCTCAAGTCCAACTCTTAAGTGAACAGCCCCTACAGGGATCAAACCCACAACTTTGGCATTATTAGTACGATGCTCTAACCAAGTGGTAATGAGACGTGCCAAAATCCCCCACAGACCAGTTTCTCCAGTTGGAAAGTCCTGCTTATTTTATTGTAAGGAGGTGATAATCTTTGACTATTTGATGCAGGTCCCTGCCTGCTCACCTCTTGCAGCCCCTTCCTCCATTCCCCACTCTGACCCCAAGGGCTGGGTCATCTCTGGCCAGAGGAATTCAGGTGGTGCTGAGAGCAGAACTCCTGTTTCCTTCCTGATAGGAATGTGCCATAGCTAGAGTGAATGCCAGCTGACTAAGTCTCTAACCAGGAATGTGGTTCAGTTGATCATGGGCATAGGAAGAAAATAAGAAACACTTTTTCCTGGAGGAGTGTGGGTAGGGGCTGTACTCTGGACACTTCTGATTTCTACAGCTCTGGAGTTGATTAAATGCTGCCTTTTGTGGTCTACAGCATCTGGCCTTTAAGTAGAAAGGGCGTTTGGGAGGTACATGTAATGCCCCATTTGACTCCATGTGATGTGTTGAGCTGAGAGAGAAGAGCCCATGTCAGCTGCCCCAAACAGTAGGACCCCCTCCATTTGTCTTAGAGGTTTTCTGAGCTCCTCTCACAGCTTTCTCCTTCCCCTCTAACTGCTGTCTGGGACTGTGACAGCTGTGACATTTGAGTGTCTCTAGTATTTGCCTCAGTTCAGTCTGCTGGGGTTGGTGGAGGCTTGAGTGTGCAACTCAGTTCTGGCACACATCGGAAAGGATTTTTCAGATCTAAGTCTGTGGGCCTGCAAGGATGGGGTTCAGGGACCTTCCAAGAGTGGGGACACATCACATCTAACACATACAGGACTTGAATATAAGGTCATATGAATATGCTTTTGCACGTTCCAGCTCACAAAAGGAAATAGAAACTTCCTGGATTCAAGGAAAATGACATCCCAGATCATACAAGAAAATCCCATCCTTTAGTTCACCTGTTAGAGAAAAGTAGAACATGAAAGTTGGTATGCTGCTATTCTTCCTAACTTCCTCAGCTACCTACCCTCACATTATTTTTAACTTCTTATTACCCTTATGTCCACCCCTTATGTCCTTTTTGTGAGTCTTCTCTTTTTCTACCTGCCACAAGTCCTATTTCCTCCTTGTCCCCATCCCATGTTCCCTTTTCCTTGCCTAATCCCTCTCTGCAAGAATTTGTCACTTTCTCTTTGAAAATGCTTCTAAGCATCCTCTGTTGTTCTCATGTCACTGCTTCCTGTGATAAAATTCTATAATAATACCTCTTTTGACAGAGTCAGTCAGAGTAACGTTTGTTTTTCTTTTCCAGGCTCCTGCCAGCTCTCTGATACAAGCTGACACTGATGGGGTGTAGGTCAGATTTGGTGGCTACTGCGTGTCCCTCCGAGCTAGCCAGTGGATGTGAAATCTGGCAGGCTAGACAGCCTTTCAGCTACTTGGCCTACACACATACTGTGCAATTTGTTTGGTCTGTGAGCATCAAGCTCTATCTTTATCTCTCCATGGAGCTTAACTCTTCAATGGATGCTGTTGGAAATGGTGCTGTCATCAGGTGTATTGTAGATGCCATTAACCAAAGTAATTGTTATTTGACCCCATTGTGTGGGAAGTGTGAGAGTTCAAGGAAGCCTCCCAAGATGATTGGGCTGTCATGGTGACAGATGGAAAGGACGAGATCTGACTGCCTAATCATGCAGCACGCAGGGTAATGTGTGAGTGGTGCCCAACTGCACAGTGTGGCACCGTCCTGTGCTGCTGTGCTGAGGAGCATTTGCAGCAGGGGATGCTGGGGACAGTAAATGAGAAGGAAAATAAATGTAAAGGGATGGGGAATAGATTTTCCTGAAGAGCACTAATAGTGGGCAGTGTGGAAATCTTAACAAATGCAGCAATTATGTCTTGAGAGGAGTTTGGCCATCTTCACATATAAACCTCTGTTAGTATAGTGGCCCAGGGTTATGTAAATGCTATTCCCTGGCTCTTCCTTAAGTCTTTTTGTTACTAGTATAAAGATATCTTAAACTAATCAGACATGATCTCACCATTTTAAATAATTCTAAATAAGGTAAAAATTATTTCTGTTGGCTACTGTCCAAGACAGTCAGTCCTTTCCTTGTTTGATGGATTAAAACCTCCAGCTCATCTCTGCTTGGATTTTCCAGCATTTCCTGGGCATAAACTACAACTAGCCTGTCTAATGCTACACTGACACAATCTGACTGCTGTGTTACTGTATGCTAAACTGATATTTGTCCTTACCCTATTCTACCTGTGAAAGCTATATGACATCTAAACCATTTGCATCTATACCTGTACCTATCTGTTCTTGCATGCTTAAGTATTAATCCTAAGACTATTTAAGAGAGCTCAAATTAAAGGATGGCTCTATACCACTGACCAAGATGACCACCTTGAACATTATCAGAACCTATTTGAGACTCTGGTTGGTATTAGCATGACAGTGTGATGATCTGTCTACCTGCCAGTCCTTTCAGCTGTGCTCTAATGTCTCCAGGTTGAGCTCAAACCCTGCCTTGTACAGCCCCCAAGTGAATTAAATTAACACCTGAGTACTCTGAATACTGACTTTAAACAGAAGAGGTTGTTGCCCTTAACTTGGTTAATGCATCTTGCCTGTCTCTCATAGCTCGTGTTTTACTGTAGTGGTACCAGTCAGGCTTAGTTGGTGAGCTGTGCTAGGTTTTGTGAGCTGGGGATCTTTAGTTGGTGAGCTGTGCTAGGATTTGTGAGCTGGGGATCTTTTTGCTGTTGTGGTGATGGTTCACATTAAGGTGCTGACTTTGAGAGAGAGGTAAAATGGTGGAGTGAAAGGGACAGGTAACACTGACCTATCAAAGGATATCTGGATGGTGATATAGCTCATTTTTTAATTGGAGTGGTTGGGTGGGCACATCTGGTGCCCAAGGCAGAGCCTTAGGATAAACTGGTAGCTTTACTGGTCTGGAAGGAATATTTAGAGACTACACCCAGCCTTTTACCAATGTGGTAAGTTAGTTCAAATTCAGCTAATTAACTCAAGTGATAAAATCTCAGGTAGATGCACTCATATATATTCCTGACTGTTCATGAAAATGGAATGAAATTAAAAACTTCATTACTTTAGCTCTTAGAGGTTAAGTGAAATAAATCCTATTTTATAGCTTTTTCAAACTAGATGATAGCAGAAAATCAGAATGATGGGACAGTGGACTTGATAATTAATGTAATCAGTAACACTCAAACTAGTAGGCCAAAACCTCCTTCTTTGCATGTCAGAAGTAGCAAGTCTCTTTATCAAACCTATTGGTGTGCAAGGGCTATTCATAGCTGAGGGCCAAGATAGGCAAAGGATCATAAGATCAAAGAATCATATTCCTCAGTAAACTCAAAATACTCTAAAATTTATTCCCTATGTATGTGTATCAGTTTATAACCTCAGTTTCCTGCTCTTGATCTGAGTAATTATCAATAAAAGAGTGGATGATTGAACACAACATAGAAACCAAAATCTGTGAGTACTGCTGAAAGTGAGGTGCTCTTTCTTCTACAGCTGATTGGAGCATTCAACTCTGGATTAAGCAATGTCACCATGTTGTCATATTGGTTAGTTTTATCTGAGGAAGAGAAGCACCTTTGTCTCTGTTCAAATGCAGTGGGAGGAATTTGGTACCTGGGGGTGGTGTGTCAGGGCAGAGCCCAACTTCCAGGACTGGATGTGCATGAGCACGCTAAAAGGCCAGATGTTTGCTGCTCTCCATTATTTTGTGTTTGCTACACATATAAAAAGCCACCAAAATGAAAGCCAACACTCTATTAGAGTGCAATGAATGGAGTGACTTCAGAGTATCACTTTATCAGATAGTTAAAGGGCAGCAATTTTGTCATTTGATACAAAGCTATTCCCAGTTCTTCCTCTTTCAATGCCTTCTCTCTCCAACTGTGGCTCAATTTTTTATTTATCTGTCTTGTTCTTTTGCATCTATAGCATTTTTCTTGTTTTTATCCACTTTCTCCCTCATGTCAAATTTCTTGTTCTTCATTATTTTCTTTCACTTTTTCCCCCCCTCATTTCACAGTTCTTCTCCAGCTATCACACATACTATTTCACTACTTTTCCCCCCTGTAGCTTGTTCTAGGTCACCTACTTCTTTCCACTGTACATTTGGTCCCTCCTGATTCTCTGCCTTCTCCTTCACAGAACAGTAATGGGCATTAGAAACCAGTTTCCTCTCCTTCTGCATGTGAGGATCTCAGGAAAATATAAGAAACAGGGACATACAAAAGAGCATGGGATCCTCCTTTGCTTGCTGGTCAGTTAACTAGCTATTCTGGTGGGATGAAGATGGGCAGGCAAAGTGACCGGGAGGAAGACAGCTGAGAAATTTCTCCTTAAGGCATTCCTGGATCCTGGGAAGCAGTGCTGTCTGCTTCTCTCTGCTTCCATGTTCTCCTCTAAGCATTTGCTCTTGGTCACTGTCAGAGGCAATGAGCTGAACAGCCCCCTGGTTTGCCATAGCAAGGCCAGCCTCAAGGCTGCCTGCGAGTGAGCAACACAACTGTGCTGTCAAGGGTGCTCAGGCAAGGGCACCCTCTCCACTGGAGGGGACCCAAATTCTTAGTGAACCACAATGTTTTTTCCTCAGAGACAGAAAGGGGCTCTCAAGTCACATTCTGACCTCCTGGGGATTTGCACAAGTATTTTCAGCCACATACAGGCAAAGTTTCACATAGATAACAGAGTCTTGCAACTCTTTTCAGATTAAAGGAGCATTTTCTGCTGCCCAAAAAGAAATGATAGAAAAGGAAAAAGGAAAATTAATAGTACAATCTTCTAACAGGATTACAAACATCTAAATTCAGTCTCCCTCTGCTTGTGCTTGCTGATGTTTGCAAGACAATCTTTCCCCATCAGCAGCCCTAGTCCTGGGCTGAGACATGGCAAGTCACTGCTTAGTGCTATCAGCCCTAGCCCTGGCAGCAGTGGGCAGGTGCAACAACACAATGATCAGATAGGGAAGATGCACATGGTATTGGGTTACTTAACTCTTTGTGAGATCCCAGGGAAACACTTGGCATCTTTGTTCACACCCTCTTCTCCTGGCCCTGGGAATCATGGATGTGCCACTGGTTACAGTGTAGTGTATGTAACTTGTAGTGTCTTGTTATAGGAGTAGCCCACAGAGAGTAAACATGCAGCGCATGATGCAAATGCGTGAAGCTGTATGGCATCAGCTGGTGAACCAGTACATGTAACAAGAAAACAGCAGCAGAAAAATTAGGAAATAAAATATGCTGGGTATTATTGTAAAGGAAACCCATGATATATTAGAAGAAAAATTTTAAATGTATCAAATTTTGGTTCTAGCCTACAAAATTGCATCCTGGCTGCATTTTAAACATTGTCCAAAGCAACCTTCAGTGACTGCTGAACTATCTGCAAAAGAGGCAATCACACAGCCAGCAGCAGGCACCTTGATCCTCAAGAAGGATATCACTATAGACCCAGCCCTTTCTGGCAAAAAGTCAGGCACCAGGAGTAACGTGGTGAGCAGGCTGTGACAGCTACCCTTCCTCTGACTGCTGGTGCCTGCTGGGAGGTCTGCTTTGGCTGGGCACTGCCCCCCTCCAGTCTTTATAGTTTGTTGTGAGAAACAGAGACAAAAGCAACTTGTGATGCCCCAGTTGGCCCATTGGGAGTCTTATTCTGGTCAGCTGGTGCACGTCTTCCTCTCAAGGAAAGGCACCATGGGTCCAGGGGCCATCCCATTTCCCCCACAGCTGCCCAGACTGCATTTTGAGGTGCCCCCACTGGCAGGGAGGCTTTCTTGCCTGTCTTCTGGTTGTGCAGAGCTTTGTTCGTACTCACATGGGCTTGGTAACTACCTTACCAAGTTGCTAATATGTTACTCTGTTACCAAATATGTTACTGTGTGCTGTATAGAACACACAGAAACTGGACTTCATTGAAAAGGAATTTTTTTTTTCTAACAAGTTGCTGTAATAAGTAGATTATGGCCAAATATTTAGTCTACAGACTAAAAATTATTTTCTTCCAGAAGTAAGGCAAAGACTGGATACTGAAAAATAAACTTATAGGCACTGCAGTGATAATCTGATTTTAGAACTAGCAGTCATCATTTTCTTTACCCAGAGAATGATAGACAGGTAAGAAAATAGCTTGACTGTAGCTCTCTATTCCAGCTGGCAGAAAGAATTCACTTGCCTTCTACAGGAATTTCCAATAAATCTATATTTAGTATCGTTCATAGTCTATCACTTGATGAAATTACTTTCCTTCGTGAATGTGCAATAAAGCCTGACAGTAAAATATGTAAGAACATTAAATTCTCAATGGTCATGTTATGAGCAAAGGTGATCTAACAAAAAATAATATACTTTAAGGAGCAGACAGCAAGGCCCTGTCTCTGATCTCATTGACAGGGCTTAACAGTGGTAGACCTCTCTTTACATTAGTAAAATAATTCATTTGTATGGATATATGGGAGAGAAGCTCTTTCTTTCACAGGTCTACTTCTCCTCTTCCACACAACAGTTCAAATGGGTGATTTTACTAGTGTAAAATGTGTTATTTTTTTGTTAGATCACTTGTTCATGAGGTCTAATTCAGTGCAAAGATGTAGAAATTCATTAATGAAAGAAGGGAAACTAATTAATTGTGTGACATAGCCTGAAAAAAACTATTACTATTCCACCCAGAAAAAATATTCCCCTCAGCAGACTGTGATTTCCCCTATGCCATTTCCCATTTCTGTTTGAAAAGCTAAAATTGTGCAGTTTCTCATACATAGTCTTAATGTTGGTAGTCAAATTTCTGTGGGTTCCTGATGCTTATTATCTACTTCTCTGACAGGGTTAAAGACCTGGTTTTATTTTTAAAAAATAAGAAAGAGACTAGCATTTGCTTGAGGACTATGGTTTAAAGTGATTGATGTGCTCATGCATGTTTTCTTATAACTGGGTACTTTGCATATTCTCTTATTATCTCCACTTTACCTGAGAAAACTGTCTGTCCTTGCATGGTCCTTTGCTTTTCTCTCTCTCTTTTAATTGTGTGTGTTTATTGGATTTAATTTCTGGAGGACCCCTTGCAAAAGGTTTTTCATAAACTAGTTAAAAGATGCTGCTGTTTTATCAGTCAAATAAGACTGAAATCCAGTTTGAGCCCTCCTGTGTGGTGCCCTTTATTTATGGTATCATTACAGTTTGTTTCAGAAAAGCTAACCCTCTGCAAAACTTTGAGGATATTATCTAGCAAACACTGTCACTTAGCTATGGCTGGACTCCCATCTGATGCCTTAAATTCTAGCCTCACATAAAGATAATGCTTTTAATCAGAAAAGTGAGACAAGGTGTAAGAGCTTGTTCACCGTATCTGTCAGCAGGGAGCTGGAGTGAAATCAGGACAAAGCTTAAGTCTTTGTTTCCAAAGATGTTTGTTTCTTGAGCTCTGAAGGCTTATTAACAGCAGGATCAGATAAATGCAAGGAGGGGAAGGGGACCCTACACTGTTCAAGCTTGTACTTAGTAACTGCTGCACCTCTGCTCCCACTCTATAGAAAATACAAGGTTGGGGGTCCTCAGCTATAGAGAAACAAGAGGTAAAAGCATGAACAGGGCTGAACGCTGCAGAAGTGCTGATGTGGTACAGATCTGCTCTTAGCAATGCTTGGACATTGGCATTGCAGGTTTGCTATAGAAGAGGTGGAAGCTGATAGGCCAACAAAGCTACAAAGTGTCTGAGATTCGTCAGCTGCTGTGGGAATTATGGGCCAAATTGGTTTTCCTCTGTTTGGAGGACACCAAATTTTTGCAGAAAAGGTGTCATTTGAGGAAATTTGGAATAGTTGATTACCCTGGCCTACTGATTGCCTTGCTATTGCATCTAACAATTATAATGTGGTATTCCAGGTTCAGTTTCAACATTCCCTCTTCTCTAAAGGATCAGGCAAGAACAGACAGAATTACTCATTGCATTTGTGCAGGAGATGATTTACATATATGAGTGTAAATTCCTGACTGGTGCAGATCAGCCACTTCTGCATTGTGGTAATTTCTACAAACTCAGAGTTGTATCCTGGTGATGTATGGAAAACCAAAAATATTTTCTTAAAAATAAACAGCCCAATACCCAACCTAAATCTCTGAAGTAAACATAAAAGCATAGGACCTGTCATAAGCTTGATGAAATTCTACTGGAGTTAAACATTTCCTTACCATCTCTCTATAAGTAAGTGTATTAGGGAAGCACCATCCTTACAGTTTAAAAGAAGCAACTTTCTGGGGCAAGATAAGGATAACTTTACAAGTTATAGTTTTAAATATAAAGGATTCATTCATCTTAAAATGTAGTTTTAGATTTCCATGAAAAATATAAATATTGTCTTTAGATAAGAGACCTCTCCTTGAGAGTTTGCATGAGGCTGAGCCTGCAAAGCAGTTACATGGCTCTAGATCCATGTCTGTGTGAGAGGTAGAAATTGAACTGGAGGTGTGAAGACACAGGAAAATTCATAGCATTCCTGGATGCTCTCACTTGGAAGTTTCAAGTGGCTGTAGATCTCTGTAGTTTATGCCTCAGAGAATTAAATTATAGTGAATTAAAGACTCTGCTGCACAAACTCCAGTGATTCATGTTGGGAAGATTTAACTGATTAGCAGTCTGTTCCCTTCTCTAGCTGGAGACTTCTTCCAGCAGGGTCATAACTTGGCCTGCCTTCAGCCTCTCCGCAGTGAGTGCTGCAGTTATCGCTCTGTCTTATTAATTGCTCACACAATCAATTGCAGTTTGGATTAACTCTCGAGGCAATGAACTGTGGCACCAGGAATTAGAACTTCCCCATTGCCAGTGCTCTTGCTTTGGTGATAGCAATAAGCGGAGAGGACAGACAGGTGGAAAAGGCAGTTTCCTCTGTCACGCCAGCTAAATCTTGCAGATCCTATGTGTTAGGACCCTGAAGCCACCTTAGCATTTTCCTGCAGACTGAATGTGCTTTGAATTACATGCATCGCCTCCTGCCTGCAGAAGGTTTGTTTTGACCTTCTTGAGTATGTATGGGTAAACAGGAGCCTCAGAAGGGGGGAGTTCTACCCTACCCAGGTATACAGGAGAGGGAGGATGACTGAGTGTTCCTACCAGCTAGGGTCACCTCAGGAATCACTGTGGGAATTGAAAGGCACTTCTGTTTTTTGCCTCTTGATGTCTGGTTTTCTTGCTGAAGCTGTAAGCCTGAGCCTGTTGCTAGAGGCAGGGATGTTGAGTGACAAAAGGTCTGTATTACCAACTTCAAGAAAAACTATGGCAGCATGCAGTAGGTTTAGAAGGAGTTGAACCCCATAGAGATATAAGTTCAGAAGTGTTTGAGCACTGTGTGTTGAAGGAAATGAAATAAAAGGGAATGAGGGCATGAATAGACTTGTACATGAGCTGGAGTGGTGCCTCTTCTCCTGCAGCAACAGGAGAAGGGGATGATGTGGCTGTGGTCCCTTTCTGTGCCTGCTGTGATGTCCCATGGAGGTAACTCCTGTGCTGGCATGGCAGCAGGGCTGAGTCACAGGAGGCGGCTCAGCTCTCCACCTCCTCTGCACCTCAGGAACAGAAACTGACAGACTGGAAAGTCTGAAACAACCATCAGGGCCACAAGAATGCCCTGAGTTAATTCTTATTTGAACCATTAGTGAAACCAAACCAATTCGTCCCCTTTTAATGCCACATTTTTCCTGTGATGGAGAAGCCAATTTACCCTTGGGACATTGATCCAGTATTTAAATACAACACCGTTCAAAAACTGCACTAGTTTTTGAGCCTCATTTTTTCTGTCTTTAGGTTCTAGCCATTTAATCTTTGATGCTGCTAGGTAACAAACTGAGATATGCTCAAATTCTTTTTTTTGCAAATAGAAATTTTTAGGACCTATCAAAGTAACCCCTCAGACCCGATGGGATAAATAACTTGAGCCCCTGGAGTTGGTTGTTCATAAATATGCTTTCAATTCCTCAGTCATTCTCAGGAAATTTCTTGGAATCTTGTCTAAATTTTCAGAGTGTTTTTGAGTGACAGATGCAGCATTTCCATCACAGATGGGCAAGTCTCATATGCAGAGAAAATCTAAGCTCCCTGCTTCTATCAATACTCTTTAATTATGTACCTAATGACTGCATTTGTCCAGGGCCACTGTACTGTACTAAGAACTCACACTGAACTGATTATCTGCAAATATGTCCTGCTGAAGATAATGTTTGTTTACTGTAGAAAGCCAGGGGAAGATTTATCCCACTGCTCCCTTAAAATGCAAATACTTTTTCTAGGTGGCTTTGTTAAAACATGCAGGATGCCTCAGTCAGAGAGCCAGGCTCTCTAGCCCAGCTAATATTCTTCAGTGACTTGCTCATGTTTTACCATGTGAAGACACGAGGCTGGGTTTTGCAACTATGCCATGTCCCACTCTTGGTCCATGGACACAAGAAAGAATTTAAATAGACTCATAAGCACCAAGGGAACAGAGGGAGACACAACACAGCAACTGGCACCACTCTCACTTGATTTCCCATAATGGCTTTGTTATCAGGACTAGATGCACTTGTCAAATTTCCTCTTCCTTGCAGAAAAAAAAAGAGGAAAGCTGACAACAATACATCCCTGAGGGCTGCACATCTGGAGCTAATCTCTGCAGCTCATCCCAAGGCTGTGAAGTCTGCCTGAGGAACACCAGTTTGTGAAAGCAAAATAGCCAGCACGCAGTTTATTTATAACAGCAAGACCCGGAGGAACAGTGCCTGGGGGAGGGTAGAGCTCTCCATGTGGATTTATATAATAAAGAATATATATTTAGACTTTCAGGCCTCTATTGATCCTACAAGTTTGCATCATAAGGTGGCTTGCCTATAACCTGTAGATATTAGAGAAGCAGCAGGTCATATCCTGGTGGTCATAATGCCTAACATCCTAGGGAAATGTGATTAATGGGGCTGGAGACTTCTTATGTGCTACAGCAGTGAATTGCACAAATAGTAGTCAGCAAAACCAGCACGGTTAATCATTTCAGTGTAATAGGTATGTGTCACCATGCTATTTGGGCATCCAGAAAGGCTTTCTGCAGTGAGTGTACTCGGGAGGAGGAGGGAACTCTGGGCTTAGGTGTCATAGAGTGTAGATTGGAGACATGAATATACAGGAGGAAGTACATTTAAGAGGAGGTTTGGGTATGATTCTCTAAATCATTACTTTTAACTGCCTTTTAAGAGAGAAGGGAGACATATGTCTGTGTTGGCACTGCAGAGTTGTGGGTGACAGCACACTAGAGGGGTGTCAGGGAAGTGCCCCAGGGGAGGGCTGGAAGATGTGTGAGTTGCCTTGGGTCTAAGACAGCTATCCATCTCCTGGGGAGATGCTTGATCAAAGTGACCCTAAAGACTTTAAACCAGCATATACATGAGAGTGAATTAAGAGACACACTGCACATTTGCTCTATTCATATTACTTAGACTCAAGGTTACAGCAATGTAAAGAACCAAAGCACTGAGGCATTTAAAGAAAAGTAGTTCTGTAACAGCCTTTATACCAACATGAGAAACTTGGGCAACAAATAAAAGGAATCACACATTTCCATTTTTGAAAAGAAATTGGATACCATCAGGAGTAGTGAGAGCTGGTTGGAAGCCCAAGATAGCTGGAGAGCGCAGATACTGGCCATAACCTCTGTAGAAACATTAAATTGGGCAGCAGAGGTGTGCATATATTTTATATGCTTGTGGTGGGCTGAGAGGAGCTCTCTGTATTGAAGATGTCATTTGAACCCCAAAGTGCTCTATTTCTAAAAGGCTAAGAGTTCTTACATGCTGATGGTCATCGGCATAGATACAGAAGAGCTGGGAGATGGTGGATGAATGGTGGAGAAAGAGCAAAGACCAAAGACTTTCTATCCACAGGTAGGATTTAGGTAGCACCCCCTAATAATCTAAGTGACTTAAGCAGAGGGAATAAGCAGAGGAGGTCAAATTTTGGAGCACATGCACATTCTTCAATTCACATCGTAACTTTCGAGTTTCTAAACATGGTAAGTAAGGACAAAAAATCCCCAACATGTTTTACATATCTTTAAGAAAACCCTGTATTGATATTATTCTATTGGATAAGGTGGCTTGGTTACTTCAGAAGAAAGTAAAAAGCATTGTTGAAATGTGAGTGATCAAACCAAACTGCATTTGCTGATCCTGACTGGAAAACAGACTTATCCAGCAATCTCTCTCCATTTCTTCCTTTCAGCTTTAAAAAGGGATAATTCTCAAAAGACAACATCATAATGAGAAAAATTGGAACACCAGAGTACAAACAATAATAGAAAATTCTTCAGGAAAGCTTTATTAAATTTTGAGCCCCTGCAATTCATCAGTGGAGAAAAAACAGGCCACAGCCTCATGCTGGTTAGAAGCAGGAGCAGGGATTGTAAGTGAAACCAAATATGTGCGTTTACACATTCATGCACTTTCCCAGATGGGAATTTGGAATGTGAGGCTCTTTTATTTAACAGAAAGTTCAGAAAGTTGATAAAAGAGGCTAAAACAAGTCCTGAACAGCCTAGCCCTTTTATTTTAAGGGGATTCCTCAAGTGTATGAGGAACAGATGAAACCTTATCATTGGTACATGGAGAGTCACAGAAAAAGAGGATAAAATTATCTTGATACTAAAAAACTGGAATGTTTATCATAATGGTGGTGTTGGAACCATGTTTAAAGATTTAGATAAAGCAGATTTTGCAGGAAGTGATAAAATCTTTTATTAGACCTCCTGTATCAGTATGATCAAAACTATTTGTTAATCTAACAAAGATATTACCTCTGCCTGAAAGCTCAGGACTGTTCAATAATTGTTAGTTCTGTGCTCGGAAAGAAGAATGATGGTTTCATGCCTCAGTGTGGTTACACTTTCTCTTCTGTTCTTAATTAGGAAGGATGTTAAACAGGAACTATTGAATTTAAACATTTTAAAATCTCAGAACTACAGTGCTTGTATCCAAAAGCATTGTAATGGTTGCCTGAGGAGCTTTATGAACTGCTTGTACTGATTTCTAGTAAGTCTTGGAGCATGAAGGCTGAAGGATGCCAGAGACAGTATTATGTCACAATTTAAAAGGGTAAATTGAATGACCCAGCAAATTATAGACCCATTAATCTAGCAACTCCCTGGAGGAGACATCATGTAAAAATAGAAGAACATCCATAAGAAATGAAGTAAAAATAATGGAAGAAGTATTACTTTAGGTTTATGAGACATCAGTTTTCTCAGCTTAATTATGTCAATGTAGTATATTTTGGTTTCTGAAAAACAATTGAAACTTGCCATCTTGATGAAAATATTAGTAGTCTGGAGATATCATGGTGGGCCCTTTCTGGGTGGGTCATATGCAGATTAATCCTTTTAATTGCAAAATGCGAGTGGAAAACTGTTATGCAAAGGAGAGTTTGCCTGTCAGCTCTCCACAAGAATTATTTCAATACTGGTTTAATATTTCAGCAATTACTATTTAGCAATTTTATGAATGCTTTGGAGTAATCATCACCTGTAGATCTTGCAGCACTGGTGAAACTGGTGGAGCAATCAGTAATGTTGGAGGGAAGAGCAGCAGGCACATAAGGCGATGCATTTAAGGAGGAAGTGTGATGGGCATCTCATTAACAGCATTGTATCTTCCAATGCAATAATGCCAAGACCTGCTCAGGGCTTGTAATGGACAGCGTGTTGAACATGTGTGCCAGCTGGGCTGTTGAGGCTGAGCAGGTAGATATGTTGCTTGGGTGTACAGGGGAAAGGCTGGCAAGAGTGGATGGGGCTGAGACGGCAGCTCTCTGTGAAGCAGCAGTGATGTGGTTAACGTACTGCATCTCATCCCGATATCCTGACTGTGAAGCACCGAAGCACTGAGAAATTGGAGAGGGTTCAGAACAGAGTGGCTGGATAATGCACAAGTCTGAAAACATGCCCTGAAGACAGTAAACCTGCAGTGCAAGTGAGCTTCTAATCAGAAAGGCCCGATCACTTGCTGTGCAGACAGCTTTAACAGCCATTAAATTGCTTTTAAAAAGAGAGGTTGAAGTTGTTTTTATTACTAGGGTGTGTCTAGTTTGTCCAAGGCAAAGAAGCAAGCTGTTCATTGTATATGTCTACCTAAAGGGAAAAGGTGCTGATAAAAACCAGCTCTGCAATGCAGCTGGAAAAAAGGGTGAGAATAGAGATGGGAGAGATACTGTTCAGGATGGACATAAATATATAAAGGCATGCTTTTCTTTCTTTAAACAACAATTTAAACTCTCTCATGTAGGCAGGTGAGGTTGTCTGTGCCGTGCAGACACCACTCTCCGTATTGCCTTCCTGGCCTTAAAATCTTAGAAATTAGGAATGTCTCACTGGTTTAAATGAGCAGGGACATCAGTCTAAAGTCTGAAGCTCTGTTTGCAAAACAGTGGGAATCTGCTGTCAGGCTTGGGTTAAAGCAGTCAAATACAGTGAGGGGTTGGGGTCTTCTGTTCATTGATACAACTCTTTGGTACGCTGACAGAATCACATTGTTGGTTTTCTTCTGCAGAATTTTAATGATCCTGTACAGATGTAACTTTGCCATTATGGGAAAATGGTTCTTTTTTTATGAACACAAGTGCTCAACTTGGAGATCTCAAGCCACCGTTAAAATCTTCATCCCTTCAGTGAAAATCTCTGGATGGCAAAAACTGCAGAACACCCATCTAACTTCTATGAAATCAAACCCTTAGGCACAACTCATAAAAAAAAAAAAGGCAACTGGAAAAGAATTATTTTATTTTGAAGTACTTTGTATTTTGCTATATATTAAAATATATTTTGCTCTAATCTATTCCTATATTTGCAAGCAGAATCTAAAAGACATAATATCATGCAAAGAGCGCAGTGACCCGACACATTTACCATTACCATATACTTGTAGAAGCCAAATGAAACAAGATTGTTTTCAATTCCATGTAAATAAATACGTATTTTAATAACAGTTAATGTTGGTTCATAAAGAGAAGTACACTAGGAGAGTTCTTTAAGAGAAGATTACACTCTCGATGCAAAATCCTTTCCTAGAAAGTGATTGAAAAGAAATATGAACTTACAAAATATTATCACTAACACAGGAAAGTCTCAGTTCCGTTTTGTTCTGGCTCCCTTAGGAAAGTGGAAAGGCATTATTAAGGCATATCAATCAATTTTGGTAGCACCTTTATTGCCTAATATTATCATTGTGTACATACTGATAATTTCTTCGTATATTGTTTACATAGTGCATCTTACCCCTCCCTGCTTCCCCCTTGTAAAGTTATTACAAAAAAGTGCATGTGCTGAATAATGCATGTGCACAAAGCTCTCAGTGGTACTTTGACATTATCCACCACTGGTAAAATTCAGAAGAAATGTAAAGAAGAGATGGTCCCTTTTGCTTTAGTAGCACAACCCCATAACATCAACCATAGTCCTTATTCTTCATTGGTTTCACCTTCAAATTGTACAAGTATATTTCAGAAGTGTGTCACGCAATGGCACAAAAAAAATAAGCTATAGGTGTAACTAGAAAGTAAAAAAACCTGCACTATACCACAAATCTGCTGTCAGAGACTGGTTTTGGCTAGAGTTCAGTACTCTTTGGATGTTGAGTTTCATCTCCACTCACTGCAGACACAGAGTCAAGGTCAAAACTATGAGTAGTTGTTCCAGCATCTCCTTTGGTTCTTACATTTATTTAGTACTTACTCAGCCTGATAAAGCACATAGTGAGTCAATGCTGTCCTACAGGAGAGTGGGACTGCAAGAATAGAGCTGTCTTCCCAACCAGTCCTTCCCCATCAAAGGCAACCATTTAAGCATTTTATTACATGGAACCACTGAACACCTCTTGCTCATACTGTTCCTCTCATCACCAGCTACAAAATAAACTGAAGAAATGTGGTAAAATACCAAATCCTCCAAATGTGTGGTGAGGTTTTAGCTGGAGAAAACTCCCAGACCACCATGAAGAAGGCCATACAAAGCAACAGAAAAAGATGGAAAGCAAAGAAACTAAAAGCAGTCAGCAGGGAAACAATGATTTTTGCAAACTGATCTGGAGAAAAATGGGCTTGAGTCCAAACCAGATGATTAACTGAATCCTGAACAAATGAAGGAAACATGCCAGATGGGCACCTGGAGGGGTTTAATATCACTAAGCACACACTGTACTGTCTCCTGTGGACAAATTCTTGTGCTTCAGAAGAAGGTGGAAAAAGACCAGCCCTTCACAACCCATGTTACATATGTATAAAGAGGAAGAAAAAAGCAAACGAAGCTCCCACATCCCCTGTCCTACTACTCTCAGAGATCTGAGGCATGTATAAGTGCAAGATAAATAAAGTGTGAACAAAAAATATTAACAAGAGAGCTCTGATCAACTCTTTGCTTTGAAGATATTGAGAATTTGAAATTTTCGGGATTGATACAACAATCTTGTGTTTTAATCCTTTCTTTATACAATCCCATAAATACATCATCCTCATTTTAAAACAGTGGGAGGTCCAAGATCTCACTATCTACTATGTAGACTGCTTCTCAGTTTCATTTTTTGGTTAATCAGAACCAGCTTTCCAATTTCCAGTCTGAATTTGTTCTTGATTCTCTCATATCTATTTGATTTTGTATCAATGTTATTTGAAACAATTTTTATTTTCTTGGTATGCACTTTCAAATGCACTTATAAATAGTTATGATAATGGTGATGTCACCAAGAAAACTGTTTGAAAATGTTTGAAAAATGGAATTGGGACAGCCCACATCTTCTGGCAATGAGCACTAACTGTTGACTGCTTGCGACTGTGACTACTTCTGGAACTTACATTTTTTGGCTAGTACTGCTGAAACACTCAAACCATTTCACAATAGACCTCTTGCAAGTTAGAAGTGAGAAAATTATATGAGTCCATAATTAGCATTTCAGAGACCCGGGCTCTCTCGGTACTTGCAATGCAGTATCTGCATTAGCATCTTCAGGCAGAACCAGAGTGGGTTTTGAAATTAACTTCCTCCTCACTCTACTTTTGGTTCCCACTGTGAAGAAGTTTTGGACTACATGGCCTTTTCAGAGCAAACTAGAGACATGAACCTAAAACTCTCTGCCTGTCAATGTGGGTTCAGCATTATGGGCCTCGACTAGAAATAAATACAGAGCAGGGACTATCCATGTGGGTGCTGTAAACCAAACACAAGTATTATGGAACTCTTCAGATATTTCTCCTTACAGCTCCACTCTTACTGAGCCATGCTACTTGATCAATTTTAGATGTGCTCCATGACAACAAGAAGTGATTTCAGGATCTGTGCCTCCATCTGTAAGGCAGGACTAGTGGTTTTTCTTGAGATCATTAGAATTATTGGTGACTTGTGCTGTATGATTACAACAGTGATCACAGCAACTTTTATAACCTCTTTGGCACCAGAAATTTCCCATTGCTTTTAATTAGTAACCAACTGAGATAAGGAAGGAAGAAAGAAAAGATAGATGACAAATTATTGAAAAAAATCCCATGGTTTTGAAGAATTGGTTTTAATTTATTATTTTTTTAAATGAAAGATTTTGTTTCAATGCTTTACATTACTTTTAAAATTTCCACAGAACATGTTATTTTTCATTTAAACTTGACATAAATTTTATTTTAAAATATAAGACTTGATTACATACCAGAAAACTATATCCAGAGCACTTGATTTTTAAGTCAAATATGGCATTCTTTTGCCTCATCTGGAATATAATTTTTGAGAGTTTTTCTAGGTAATTTTTCAGGTACAATTGTAAATAATCTGATATGACATGAAACAAATTTCTTATAAGTTTTCAGATCAATCACAAAATTGAAAAAAAAAAAAAAGTCAGGTCTTTATTTCCTAAGCTGTACAGCAAAACACTGAAACCAAGAAAAATAAACTGAGAGTGAGATTACTTCTGAAAGAAGAATCCTTGCTAACCTCAATACTAGGCACAAGCCTCCTGTGGTTATGCTACATCACTGGAGTGCAGCTTTGAATCCTAGAACAACAGTCTGTGGTGCACTAATACATCATTAATGTGTCTGCCTTTGCCTCTGAGCTGGCAGAGCATCTCTGCAGAACATCTCTGCTTGAGACAAGGAGATGTGTGCCCTCTGAGAAGAGGGGTTTGCAGCTTCATGCAGCCCTAACTCCAGCGGGTATCTGTCCTCAGGGGGCAGCCACCATAAACAACTCGGTCTCATATGCAGATGTGCTGAATATGTTCACAAATTTAAAGCACTCCTCTTTACACTCACTCAGACTGTTAACCATGTTAACAAACCCGTTCACCACAGTCTGACTAGTTCCAAATTAAGCAGTTTTTTGTCCCTGCGTTGTGAAGTAAACAAATATATCTGAATCTTTTTCCTTTTATGATTGCAGCTTGAACTAATTAAACTCAGTAATTCGCATCTATCCAGCAGTGAGAAAGATTTTCCATCATACCTAAAAGTCATGTGATACTCAACTAGTTCCTGGTCCTAGCTCCAGCAGAATTTTCTTTGAGATCTATTAGAGACTGCAAATCTTCAGCAGAAATTGCAAATGGAATAATTTAGCTGCCTCCAGAGCAGCACAAATTTCTTGTGTCAGAATCTCCATTGATTTGTTTCATGATCATTAATAAAATCCACATGGCAAGTATTCTGGACCTTCTGAGCTCACATGCTGATGTTGATAGAATAGTCTTGGTGTCAGTCCCTGTTAGATATTTGTTATGTTCCACATTATTTATTTCCTTGTGTTTTTCATACTCCCAGTGAGCTGAATGAGGAAGGTTGCCCAGGTTTGTAAACCACAATTCCCCAACCTGCCTATAGGAATGGACACACTGATTAATTGGAGGGAGACAATTAGTGAATACATGATTTGATGCCATAGAGCATCTGTTCCAATAAATGCAGACCAGTCACTTCAGATTCTAGAAGAAAAGCAATAATGTAATGGGTAGCAATATTTAAAAAAAACCCCTGATTTTGCCCGTGACCTCTAGTCCAGCAAGCTGAGGATGAAGAAGTTTTTTTCAAAATTAGTCAGGCTTGGTTTAGCCAGGGGCAACAACGCTGGGGGGATCTACAGGGCTCTCACTATGATTCTGCTTTGTGTCTGCATTAGGTATTTTTGTCCTCATCCTTGAGGCAGCAAAATAGCCGAGGAGCCTTGAGCTAGCCCTGAGAAGAATATACTCTTCTAGCAATCTGAAAAGCACCATGTGCATACCTAATGAAGAACTGGACTTTTCAGTCTAGATTTACGTCGTGATTTAGGCAATGAGTTGCCTAGTTTTGTCCCTTCATGTGTTTAAGATTAACCCCGCACTCTGATCATGTTGTTAATGTGGTACTCTGTATGCTCATATGGTAAATCATATATATGTCATGTAAGCTTCAGTGATGGAGCATGTGAGGTAGGATGTCCTTTATCAAGACTTCAGTAATCTTACAAGACCAGTGACAGAAAGGAAATATTAAGGAATAAAACTACATATGTTAAGAGCAAAGAACATTTTATGTTGCAGATATTCCTTTACTTATTATTTAATGAAATTCAGGCACTCTCATGGGAATGAGTCTTCAGGAATTCTATTTCATGTCCTGATTTTCCTGTTACACAAAACCATAAGTTCATTCCTCAGCAGACATGTATGCTCAATAACACTGCTTCTAAGAAGAAATAAATAATTCCCAGGGCAGTGCCTCTGCCTATGGTCCTGGAGATGATAGCTGCAGCTTTGATGGGAGCAATCCTCCTATGGAGAACCCCTTCTTCCTCAGAGACTGATCTCTGCCTTCTGTGGTCATGTTTTGCTGCTGCTGGCAACCTGGCTGTACATTTCTCTTGGAGCCTTGTGGCTCGTTGTGAATCTGGTGTGTTTGGTGGAAAAACAACATTCCTCTGGCACCTTTCCCTTCTGGGTGGGAAAATGCACTAAAGGGTTGTGCAATTTGCTTTGCAGTGTTTCTCCCTTTTGAAACATATTATTACATTTAATCTAGCAGTGTTGTGGGAGTTTGGGGTTCATGCTGAGCAGAATGCTTGCATACATTCCCTCCCCGGAATTTCACACAAATATGACAACCTTTCCAAGAATAACTCCAGGAACACAGTGGTGTTTAAAGTTTCATTTTGTGGGGGTTTTGCTGCTGCTGTTTTAACTTTCGGACTTTTCTCAAATTTTTCAAAGAAAGCATCTCTTCTATCATTATAATTCATAAATAAAATGTCAACATGCTAGGCCAACATATGACATTTAAATTCTTGGTATTTTACTAAGTTATTGTGGTACAGCTCACAATTTAGAAAAAATCAAAATAAGTTTTCTTGTTAAAACAGATTAAATAAGGTTCTCAGTGTAATCATCAAACAGTATCTGATATCATTAAATGGATTAAGGGTAAATCTTCAGTGAGCACTACTACTGCAGCCCATTTAAACCACCTGTATTCAAAATTTATAACCTGGGCATCAATTTTTGTGTAATGATACATAGAAAACACTTATTTCCATGGCATTTCCAAGGAAACTCTGAGGATCTTCCTCCTGAGCATGTGAAGCATTTAGTAGGAATTACTGGGAATTTCAGAGAGCTGGCCCCTATACAGGAGTTATAACCTCAGTATAACAGATCTAACTCCCAGAGCACATTGTCTTTTTATTGATATAATTACCCTTTTTTCCCATAAATGAAAAAACCTGGAAATGCCTTAAAAAACTCCCTGAAAGCATAGTGTAAGTTTACCCAATGCAGAGAGAGAAATAATGAAGTGAATGTGCATCTCTTACAGGGCTGGAAATAAACTAATCCATTTTTCTGAATTTACTTCTAGGTGCAATGCTTATCTGAGAAGGGGGAGAGACAGCAACAAAATTACATATTTGGAGCAGTGTGTGACGAAGATATATCAAAATGAATGCCTGCCTTTTTGCTGTGAGCGAATCTTTCCTGTCAGACTCCTATAAGGGTTCACTCATGTGCAGCATTGTCTCCAACTTCTCACCTGGTATTAAATGCATCCTAAGTCCTGTCAGCTTCAACAGCATGGGCAGCAGAATTGAAATCTGGAGATCTTCTACACAGCACAGGAGAAACTACAACTCCAGCCACAGTCAATGATCTGACTCAGCCCTTTTCCTCTGCACATTTCAGATGCTGTTGACATGCAGAAGGCTGAGCACTTGCGGAGTGGTTGTAAATGGGATAAATTCTTATCACTGCATGTGCTGAGGTCCCTCTGGAGGTGGCTTAACGGGGCTGGCTATGGGTCTGGACCAGCAAGGTGACCATCCCCTGAAGTCCCTTCTAACCCTTGCATGTCAAAGTTGAGTGTGCACTGCAGGGACCCTCAGAGTTCTTTTCTCTCCTCAGACCCCCAGGAAATGATGGGCACTTTGCTGCTTTTACATAGGTGGGACCACAAAACTTTCCTCACACACCCTATCCTATCTCCAAACAGTGGTCTCCCTCGGGTGGGAATCAGAGGAACAGTGTGGGCAAGGTCACAAGCACCAGGGTGGAAGAAGCTTGCCTCTCCCTTCCCTAGCTGCCAGCACCCTTGCATTTTAATCATGCTTTTTGAGATAAATTTTCTGCTGTTGTCCTTAAGAAAGGAGTGTTTCTCAGTATGGGCATGATGTAATGCTCCTTTTACACTTCAGAAAGAAAACAGGCGTTACAGTCTGTGCTTCAATAATATCTGTGCTGTTAAATAACTCACTTTGCAGCTGTGTGTGGGAGCACACTGCAATGTCAGTCTCGGAGCAACTCATTTTCCTGGCACAGCAGTGCTGAGAAGGAAACTCCCTGGCACAGGGCTGACCTTGGATGGGGGGAGCAGCCAAGAGACAGTGCCATGCTGGAGGCTGTTTTCCTGCTGTTTGGCATCTGGGGAGTGATGGATCAAGGCAAAACCTCCCCCCAGGGCCTACTGTGAATGAGGCAGAGCCGATCATTGGGGAATTGGCTCCCTGTGATGGACCTGTCTCACATAGCTCATTACTCTCACCTCTGGTTCCATGGCTTTCTCCTGAGCCACAAACTGGAGCAGGAAGGACCTGCTCTACCCTGCAGTTTGTGCCCTCTGTGAGACATTTCCAGCATTTCCCAGGAATGGAGGCCCTTCCCATCACCTTGCAAGCTTGAGGTGCATGAGGCTTGGACCAGAAATGTCAGTGTCCCTTTGAGAAATGAGAAAAATGTCCCTTGATATTCAGTAGCTTGAAACACTCTCACTGGTATGAGTGGCACATTTTCCACAGACCAGGGCATGGGTGGGCTGTTCAAGCACCCTGATGATCCTAAGCAGGTTGGACATGCCCTTGGAGGTCCAGCTCAGTCACCTGTTTGGGACTGTGAGCCTCTGCCTCTTATGCATGGATTGCCCCAAGAGCCTGGGCTTGCCACAGGGCATGCCCATCACTTGTATGCCAGCTATCCTGGCCGCAAGCTCTGCTGTATTCCCATAAGCAAAACGTCTGATTCTGAGACTGTTCAAAAGTTTTCAGTTGCTCAGAAACTTCTGTCAGCTCCTGCTGCTCAGCCTTGGTTTTCATGTCCTCCTCTGAGCCTGAGCCTTCAACATAAAAGCCTATTGTATTGCCACAAAGCAAGACCAGAATTTATTAGTATTTTCACTGTTTCACTAGCACAAAGTGACTGTTGTAAAAGCCCATCACAATAAGTTCCTGTGGGATGCAATGGCCTGAGCCTGATCAATAATGTTAGGGAAGCAGACTGGTGAGTGAGTGTTTCCAGCTGCTGCATGTGTGCCAGCACTCCCAAAGACTGATGCAAAGGAGAATAAAGGGTGCCCAGCAGTGTCCTGATGGCAACTAGCATGTGGGCATTATTATAAAAAAGAGATTGTGGTTTGTTTTTTAAAGACCTTACCGAAAAGCTTGCAAGGTCAGAAGTTCTGTGGCATAATCAGCACATTTTTCTGAGGTATGAAAGCATGGGATTTGCTAATACACAGTATTTTTACTAAATGAACTGGTTTGTAAGTGAAAAGCTCCCTGCAAGTCTGGAACCTTACTTTCCAAGAAGGAAAAGTAAGTCACAGATCAAAATGGATCTCTGTCCTGAGCAGCTGTACAAGCCACTACATTTTACTTCACAACAATCTCTAATGTGTCAGGACCTTTAGCCTCTGCAGAAAAATTTATACCATTTGTCCAAAACGGCTCTGAGGTCAATAGAAGATTGACTGAATTTACAGAGTATATGTTGCAATGTGAAGACTATTGCTCCCTAAACTGAAAGCAACAAGTCAGTCCTGGTTTTTCTTTTAGTACTATATGCACGTTTACATTAAGCTACACTAAAATGTCACATCCTTCTTCCAGATGAAGCAGAAAAAGCTATAGGAGGAATAATTTTGGTCTAAGAGAAGACATTTGGAGAAAGAGGGTAACAGCTTCTTCTCCCTCAGTCATGGCAAGAGAAAGGGTTAAACGAGCTGTGCAGAAAATCTTGAGGCTGCAGATGTGAAAAAGGAGAAAGCAATACTTACTGCTCCTAGAAGAAAGCCTGAAGTCCATTCCTGGCAGATGTGTGGGTCAAGTCTAGGAAGCAGAGCAATCACGTTATAAATAATGTGGAAGGATTCGACAGAAACAGGTATTGAGCAGCAGCGTAGCTAACGCCAGCCCATTCATATGTTAAACACTGGATATTGTAGAAATCCAGGACAGCTGCTTTCTACTTGAAAAGAAAAGGGAAGCTTTTGAATTATTAATATGGATGGGTTGAGACTGGATATTCTATGCGATTTAATCCCATTAAAGGGAATAGCTAGGAAACTATGATGAAACATCACAAGTACAAAACCAGCAGGCAGTCACAAAAACCTGGTGCTGGGAGAGCTCGAGTGCATTACACAAGCTTGCCCTGTCCTCTGGCCCCACCAAACCCAGCTGGTGGGGACAGCTCATTGCCAGGTCTGCAACTGCAGAGGCTGTGCCCTTTCTCTCTGCCTGCAGGGCTTACCAGGCAGAAATAAAATGTACTAAGAGCTTGGGATTTGAAGAGGAGAAAAAATGCATGTTCACAGCAATTGCTCAGCAATTGGCATTTCTGCTTTCTCCAGCAGCTTCTCAATTCTGGGAGCTTGGCTGTGCCACCTGTGGAGTGTGGGGCTCAAGCATCCGGTCAGCCTGATTTTGTGGCCAGAGGCTGCTTAGCAGTGTTTTTTCTTTTTTATTTGGCAGGGCTTTTAAAGCACAGCAGCATTCTTTACTCTGCTATTCCTCTTATTAGCTGAAAAATGTCAGAAAATGTCCTGTAAATAAGGTGACAATCAGTTTTCATAATTGTTAGCATCTCTACCTCTCCATCATAATGTATCTGAACCTGGCCCTTCTGAAGGGTTCAGTCTTTGGTTTCAAAGGTTTACCCCAAATCAGGACAAATCTTTTGGGTTAGACCAAGGCTTATCCTTCCACTCCTTCTTCTAGATCTCTCAAAGAAATTAGTCCCACCCATCAGCCTCTTGACCAAGCTCAGTCTTCCTGCCTTGAGTCCCTCAAATCTCCCCTCTAAGCTGTTCATGTGCTTGAGGAGTGCAGAATATTCCCATCAGAAGTGAAATATCTAGGTTGGTTCAAAGAAATGTAGCACAGAGGGAAGGGCAGAAACAGAAAAGCAATTGAGCAAAAAGAGAGAAAGGGAACACGTATGCCTTCCCAGGTGGTGGAGGAAAACACAGGAGGAGATTACAGAAGAGAAATGTGGTGCAACTTGGTGAATAATGAAGTACAAGAAGGAGCTGTAACTATAGCAGAGCTGTAGGTACTGCAAGTACTGTCTGATCCTCATAACCAGACCAACTGTATGGCTTCTCCTGCTCTGAAAAAGTGGATGCTTTAGCTTTTAAAATGTTATACATAGAGAATATGTGGACTTGAGAGACAAACTCTCCCACCATCCAAAAAGCCAGGGCTCCTGAGTAGCTGTTGAGCTTACCTTGGTTTCATGGAACCTGCACATTGTGCCATTGAGTAGTTTACGGTGATCAAGCATCATCTTATTTTTGTGTCCTGGCTCTTAGCAAGGAGGAAGAACAGTACACTAGCAAAGCACAACATGTTCATTTCCCTAGCTCCATTCTTGGTCCTTTGCTCACCATACACACTTGCATAAAAAAATTATGCACTGGAACAAAGGACCTGTGTGAAACAAGGGGAGGGCAGGGATACCCCAGCCCGCTGTCTGCTCTCCTCCATGGAGCCCCCACTATCTGTTTTGCTTTAATGCCCAAGCAGTAGATGGGAAAATATATCCTCAATTATTTCACATAATTTCTCTTCAAGATACCCTTATGCAGCATGTGATCAAAAGCAATTCTGCAAAAGCAACAAGGTCTTGCTCTTGTTTTGCAGCACCTAACTTGCAGTCTGGAGAGAGCATGCCTTGCATATAGATTTGTAAGTTTGTCAGGCTGTGAAGCTCAGATGACCTCTGAGGTGTGAAGAAGAAGCACAAGCCAGACTGCAGATGCTGCCGTGATTGTTGATTTTTGACCATATTGCCCAGGAAGCAACAAGGGATGGGGTCCTGGCATACCTGTCACTGTGCAGAGATGAGTAGGAAGAGAGTTTACTCTGCCACTAGTGGACATATCAGTACCCTGGACAGGCATGGGAGGATGGCAAGAATGGCTCCTTGCAGACAGGCTTTCTGGTAGTAGGAAGGACTTGATTAAAAAAAGATTGTTCTTGTGAAAGCTGGAAGAAGAGATGGAGATAAAGTCCAGAGGTGATGAGGCAGTGAGAGAATTGCATTTGATAATGGTAAAAGTGGTGCTTGGTGGTGAAACATTTTGTGTGTGTGTGCATGTGTGTGTGTGTGTGTGTATATCTGGCTGTAATTCAACAGAGGAGCTAATTTGGTTTTGTTTCTAGATAATACATATAAATCCCTGTCAAAAGCAATGACCAGACCAGCTACTTGACAGTTGAGAAGACATTATTTTGTGGGCTCTACGCTGCCCTCTCATCATCTTCCAGCCCTTCAACCACTCTCTTGCAGAGAGGAGGATGTTTGCTTGGAGAGGCTGAGAGCTGAGACACCTAAATCCAATACACCTTCTCTTTGACCAGGCTTTCTTCCCTGTTTTTTTTTGTTTTGTTGAGTTTTTTTTTTTTCCCATACAGCTAGGACAGGCGCTCATAATGCTCTGTAGCCTCTTTGCCTCTTTTCTGTGATTTTCAGCTCAAAAAAGACTGTTCCAATCCCAGATAATAGGCAGGAGTTGCCTATTTTTTGGGAAGAATTTTACCATGTGTTTTAATTTAAAATAGTGTGTTGCTTTGGTGTTATTACATGATGCAGAGCCTTGGAGCCAAAAGTGCACATAAACAAATGTATGTTAGGAGTGGCTGGCAGCGATGCAGCAGGAATGGGCAATTTCTCATAGGCAAAAGACAAGCATTCCCTCTTCAACATGCAATTTGCTGCAGTGCAGAGGGCCAGCACAAAACTTACATATCATGTCAGCCCCACTTTAAAGGTCATTTATTGTAGAAATAGTCCTCGTGCTGGTTCTCTGAACAGGAATGAATATTGGTCTCTGTGCACAGCATTGCTCGCTCTAGGAGGCCCAGCTAGGAAAAATTAAACACTGGGGGTTTTTATGAGCCACCTCAGTGCAAATGTTTTCACTCCCTTCATAAGAATTATTTGTATAGTTTAATCTTAAGTAAGAGAAATTTCATTCTGTCATCCCTCTCCCTTCTTCCCCAACACTTTTTTCATCACAGTTTGCCAACATTAAAAAGAAGTAAAAAGCCTTTGAAAGCCTCACTAGGACTTTCTCCTCCAACAGTCACCTTCTCTTTGCTGGCTGAAGAGCACAGGAGATAGAAGATTTTGCTCCAATACTGTCTGGTTTCTGGGCGCAGGCTTAGAGAAAATTGTTCTACTTCTGAAATATGACAAAAGCTCCTGTTATGTGCATCTTATTTTCCTGGACACTATCCATCCATCCATCCATCCATCCATCCATCCATCCATCCATCCATCCATCCATCCATCCATCCATCCATCCACCAATCTACCCATCTCCCTCCTTCCCTCCCTCATTTGTAATTCCCCTCACTCCGCTAGTAGTGAGTGCTTCTTCAGACTTACCTTTCAAAAGCCTTTTCATTCTTTCAGGAGGGGGAGAAAACTGCGAGGGTAAGAAGGGCAGTGCTGGGGACTAGCCTTTTTGTCAGCAAGTATAATTAAAGTAGGGTAGATGATCATATTGTCTTTTGCGAAACCATAACCTCTTCCTTCAGTTTTCCAAGACTATAGGGATGCTGAAACCTCAAGCTTTCAAAGGAGTTCTGCCCATGAATGTCCATGAATCCTGGACACCTAATTCCTGAGGTCCCTCTGAAGTTCTCTGACTACATTGTTCACTGTTGTCTACCTAGAGCTGTTAACCTGAGCTTTGCAGAAGTGGGAAAAGTGGGGAGATTGCATTATGCAAACAGCCTCAGCTCACTCGCAGCCTTAGGCATCGCCATCTGTGTCTGATAGACAAGAGGATGCCAGACACCACTGGCATTGTTTCTCAGCTTTTGAAAAAAGGGACACAAGCTCTTTAATAATGAAAGAAGTAACCAGAAGTCACTTGGGCTACAACTCACATGGGACCCTTTGCAGAAAGAAAACAAATGTATTTGCTGATGAATTATTCCAAGAAAGGAAACAAACTAAAGGATTCCTGGATGATTATTTTCCAGAAATTAGGTCAGACCTAATTAGTTGCAGAACTAATTGCCTGATTACTGTGGTGGTTTCGTTTTCTTGGTTTTCGTCTAGGCCAAACTAAGGAAGTATTACACACCATTCCTTCATGTAATCAGGTGTATATAAAGATGAGGAGGTAAGTTTCCTCCCTCTCTCTCTTCCTTTCGAGTGTTTGGAGGACATCAGGTCTCAGTGTGTCAGCTCAGCTCTTAACTATATGAGCTGAGGCCTATCTGAGAACTGTTGTCTGAAAGCCGTATGGAGGTGGAGAAACTGCTTCTCGAGGGGAGTTTGGTGAGAATTTATTGTGTTAATTACTTTATTTGAGCTTTTCCCTGAGTTTACGAGTGTGTGTGTATCTGTTTTGTTTTGGTTTTACCCATTTTTGTTCCTTTTCTCTTTTCCCTTTCCCCCTGTTCCCTTTTGGGGTTGTTTGGAGTTCTTGTTCTGTACATTCATAGTGTTTGATTGCATATTATTGTCATGTGAATATATATATAGTTTTACTACAATTTTCTTTTGGTACTTTTTTTTCTTCTCTCTCAGGAGGGGGGAATCTGTGTGGCCAGCAGCTGGGTTTGGCAGGGAGTCAACCCAAACCTCCACATTACTTAACTAGTTAACTCTTAGTGACCTTTTTTGACTCATGGTGACAAATGCATGCATGCATGTTTTACAGGAGAGATCCCGTGCTTTACAAACTGGAACTCCAACATCCTGAGTTCTGGGATGCAGCTTACCACTGGTGGCGCTGCCCTCTAATACTGTGTGATACATAGTTGTTTACCTACAGCAACAAGGAGAGATGCCAAATTGTAATTACAGATGTTGTGATTTGGCTGCCCTTCAAGTGCCCTTTGAGGTCTTTGAGCAATGACAAGGCTGTTCTGAATGCAGGTTGCCTGTTTCCTTCCCAGTTTCTTAAGACTTCACAGATGGCCCTCATGGACGAAAGCAGATCTCTTTTGCTGGCACTCATGAACATCAAAAGAGGACTAGCACCTACAATCACGGCAGTCAAACGGGGAGGTCTCTTTTAAGGATCTGAGAATTACGGCACTTGTTTACACAGGTGCACAAGGGACAGTGAAACCGAGACCGAAGGCACCACCAAGCTGGTGCCTTCATTAATAGTGTACTGTAGGACAGATGCTGAAGCTGAGAAATAGTAACGATGGTGTTAAATGTGTGGAAAAACATTCTAAGTGTTACCATGAGGTAAACAACACCTTTATGTGAAAAAATAGAATACTGACACCTTGCAAGCTTGTTCAGTGACTAATGAGTGTGTCAGTTGCGACTTCAATGTAATTACACAAAAAGATGCCACCATCCATGGAAGGAATGAAAACTGATAATAAAAGTGGTGGTTGTGGGCAGCAGTGGTTGCTGAAGGAAGGAAGAACAAATAGTCCAACAAATAGGAGAAAGGTAATGTTCAGTAGCAGGAGAAGCTGAAGTTGATGGAAAAATAAACCCCAAACCTTGATTAATCTAACCTGGTTGAAAACACTCTGCCATGGATATGCCACTTCTAGAAAGAAGTCCAGTTCAACTCAATTTTTTGCCTAGTCCAGGCAATTTAGTTCTGCTGAGAAACAGTATTTCAGCACAGCTACAGCGTGGAGCAAAACCACTTGCTAAACTTGATATTTGGCACAGCCTCCTGCCATACAGATATATGCAGACATCCCATGGCAGAGTAAATTCTGTTTTAGTGTAGACTTTGGTGCAGGAATAAAAGGAGAATGGCTTTGGGCTTTTCCTTGATAATGGTTCTGACAGTGGCAGAATAGAGCATGTGGGGATCCTTTAAAAACTGCTCTAATTTGGCTGTATGTTTCTACCTTTTGATGGCCCCACTTTATTGAAACTGGTTCCTTCCCCCTCCTTCTCCAATTCCTCCCAGGGCACTTAGGGATGTCTTATGCCACTGTGACATCTGTGGGACAAGGCTAAAATGCAGCTGTCAGTGTGGGAAAGGAAAGGCATGAATCACCTCTGTAAAAATAAGATTTCCCACTACTCCAACAAAGTCCAGGGAATGTGTGGAGTCAGGGAGAGGAATATATTTTCATCACCCTGATTCATGGAAGTCATCTGGCTCAGTGACTATTTCAAAGCAGAATGTCTTAAGCTTGGGAAAGGGCCAGTTATCCTCAGTCACTCAAACAAATAACCAAAAATGGGAGAGAGAAGCTGGAAAGCAGCATAAGAAGACGTGCATGCCAGTACAGAGAGCTACGAGCAAGCTTCTGATCTTCCAGCTGCAGATTTCTGAAGAAATATTTCTAAGGGAAGTGGATTCTGTTCCTACACGACTGCAGGTAAAAGCAGAGGACTTGTAAGCACAGACAGCACAAGCCATCATTTTGGGAAGGACCAGGGGGTAAAGCTGAGGCAATGAAGAGTCAAGAGTACAGATGTCCAAGGGGTACATGCCTGTTCATACAACATAGTCAAGAAAAAAAGAAACTGGGAGCATTGAAAGCTAATCAGGCATTTGTAGCTCCCAAGCAATACAAACAATTGCAACACGAAGGTGACTGGTGATGGTCCAGTGTGGTGCCTGGAAGGTCCCTAAAGGAGCTGCTATCCATTTTCCCAGAGACAGCATATACATGCTCTTTATATAAATATTTTGCTTTTTTTTCTTTTATCACAATTCTTCAATAATGAAATAAAACACCCTGACTTGAACTTCCTTTTATCTCTCCATAGGATTTTTCCATGCAGATCTCTATTAGTTCCTAGGAATTATACTTCAGCCAAAATAGCCCCCTTAATACAAAATTTTAGCACAGAATATTCAGATGACTCAACAGAAATGTCCATACTGCTCAATCCTGCTCTGCAATCTTCCACCCACTCACAAATACAGCCCATTCCCATCTGTGCACTGCTCTCATTGTGAATTTGCTAATTTTTCCTGTTCTTTTTTTTGTGGGGGTACAAGTTGATGCAGATGTCCATGTTGGGGTAACAAAACCCCAGGTTAACACAGAAAAGTCTGCATAGACAGAAAAAAGAAAATACAATATTTTAGTTACAACAAGGTTAAGTTAAGCATGCATCTCATAAATTGGGCCTGGAAACATATTTTTGTCTTCCCCAGCATTATTTCTCTTGGAAAACCAATGCTTTATGAAAGATTTGCAATGGACTTGGGGAAGTGGGGGGCAAAGGGTTCCTCTTCAGTTTTTAATGCTTGAAATCCATTCCTGAGTACTTTCATCCCTAATTAAAGGTCACCTACTGGTTTGAGAACAACTGTTAATGAACAGTTTAATTATCCAGATGACAGCTATAAAATCCTACTCTTGTGCTTGAATATTTTAAAGCAACAAGGCCCAGATTTTCAAATATGTGCTTGTAACCAAGTACTTAGACAAAAACTCTCACTGAAGAAGAGTGTATGTGTGTGCCATTCACATTTGCATACACAATGGTATACTGCATATGCCCATATTAAAGATGCAAGTCTGTGAGGAGGTTTGTATGTGCTTACTTGACCATTTGAACCAGACCCACCTTTCTTCTGTGTTCTTTCATTCAGGGAGGGGGAGGGATGTTTAAATTATTCCTTGAGGGTAAATCATTTCACATTATTAACTCTTCTTAACAACAAAGCTGCATAAATTAAATGTAAGATTATCTGCTGTGTCCTCAGTGGAATGATTAGGAGGGAATTTACAGGAAGAAATGTGGTCAAATGATTTGAAGACTTGCTAAATGGGATGCAAATCTCATCTTGCATTCCTAACAAGCTCAAACACAGACCTGCTTTCTAATGAGCAAACTCTGCTTGGCATATCTCTACAACCCCCAGAGCAAAGTTATAAAGAAAATGGTTCGTGATTCATTTTCTCTACTGAGTCAGGGTTTTGCTTTATTGACGTTTTTGACCAGCTGCTTCTATTACCTTTACCCATGGTGGCAATTTCTGTGCTGCTGCCCTCAGTCTGCCAAGCTGAAGTGGTCCTATTTCTCATTTCCCATCACAACACCAGATGAATGTTTCTCAGGGAGGTCAGGTTTGGGTTCCCCACAAGGTACATGCCTGAAGGAATGATGCTTCCATCAAACAGTTGAAGAAGTTGCTTATCACATCCTCACTGCCAGCAAAGTCTCTTTGTATCACTTATGATGGCACCATAAGGGCAAAGAGAGTCATAACTCTTTAAATGGGGGGTTGGTGAAGACTAAAATGCAATGGTTGGCCACATAAGGGCAGTGAGGAAAACCAAAAGGTATTACAATATTATCTACTGTAAGCTGCTCTCTGCAGCAAGCTAGCAATGGGCTCCAAGATAGAACAACTCCAAGTTTTTTCCTATGAGTTGAAGATAAGCTTTGACTCAGTATTCTTGTTACCTGTGGCCTGTCTCTCCCACACATGTGGGCACAAGTGCATACACAGACACACACTTATTTGTCTGATCAGAATATTCAACAAAATAGAATTTCAAGCCCTGGCTATAAAAAGGAGGGAAAGAAAATTAGAATATATCACATAAGAAGAGGCATTTATATATACTGAAAAGGAGAAAAATGCCTGTCTGAGCTCTATCAGTAGATAGTTATTTCATAAGAAACATGAATTAATAGAAGAGCTTTATTAAAACAAATCAGGTTAGCCTTCCTAAGTTATTTGTTGAAGAGGTTTCAAACATACCTTGCTGTGCTTTGTTAACTCCCCAGGAGGCTACAGGAAGTTTTCTGTGCAGAATCTCTCATCAGATGAGCTTCATCTGTAGGTCACAGTGACCTGACTGTGGAGGCTGTGCTGCATAAATGGAGCTCTCCAGATAAGCAGTAACATTTATTGCATACTTTGTCAGCATATTCCTGGCTATACACTTGTTCTCAAGGCACTTTGTTGTGATATTGGTTTTATTAAAATAGATTTCAAAAAGGGAAATGTAAAACAGTTTAAAGATTACAACATAAACATGTTGTTCAGTGCTGAGAAAATCCACACCAGACACCAGCTGGCTTTTTGTACACTGCAAGCATGAAAAAAAGTATCTTGCTTTTCTTTCTTATACTGCTTTCTTCAAATATAAAAAAAACTGCTTAAAAATTGCTACAAACAGACTAATGTCCCACACAGGGAAAGACACAGATCACACAATGTTTCTCTCAATCTGGAAGATCGTTAAAATAAAAATCCAAAGAATAGTTACAGCTGAGGAGTTCTAAGGACTAGAAGAAAGAGGTTTTTGTTTTGACAACCACATGGTCAACCACTCAGCTTTGGAGGTGCTGCCATGGCCTCAGTTGCCACCAGAGCTCCTGAGCAGCATGTGTGGACAGGATGACATGTCCTCTTGCTAGAAACAAGGCAAGATGTCCAATTATGCAGGGTCTACTTGCTCTTCAAGTATCAACCCTTGCCTCCTCTGGAGGAAGAGCTATGGGCTAAGATGGCTTTACCCCTTGGGTGCTGATCTGACTCTGTATACAAGACACAATCCTGCAAAGTCTCTTTTCAGGGATGTTAATTTGTAAAGTATATTTAACTGTGCCCTGATTCGGCAAATGTCTGGGAAATGGATTTACATGATCACTGTATCAAGCCCATGTTCCTGATGTATCTGTGAGAGGATTTACAAAACTGCCTTCTAGACTACAATGCCTGTGCTTTCCTGAACTGCCAAGTCTCATCTTCGCAAATGGGCAGCACCGAGGCAAGAAAGCATGCTGTGATGCACTACAAGAACTTTCCCTATTTATCAACAGAAATGGGATAGTATTTGACAAATAACACCCCTCATTTTTGGCCCAGGAATAGAATCAAGAGCCTTTTTTTTAAATGTAACTAGAGTATTTGTCATTTTGGAACATCATCATTCAGTCACTTCCATTGGGATGGGTTTTAATGGCTGCACACCATTACACTGTATATGACATAAAGTATTTTGAAAAAAATTATTCCTCTGAATAGTCAGAAGTTCTTCCCAGAGATGAACTGTCTTTTCTACTTTTCTCTTTCATTCTTCCTTCTGGATCTTGGAGGGGGTGTTACTTGTGTTGAGTAATGAAATTGCACCCCCCAAAACACACACTTTTTGATCTTCCCTGTTTTATGCACTAGGGAACTGATAGTTCCTTCTCTGGCTAGGACTGAATAAATAATCACCTCCTGTAGTTATTCATATCAGGTTCAGATGCTAAAATGTGAAGCTTATGACAGGGAAAATTATGGATAGAAGCATCAAGATTTGCTACTGAAATTTTATGAGCTGTAGGTAGGAAATACTCAAAGCACATCCCATTTAACCATGAAGACTCCAAAGATTTATAATCTCATGGGGCAGAGCTATGAATTGTTTGTGAGGTGAGAATGAAGCCCAGACTCCTCTCTTGGTGTTTTCTTTATGCCCACATATCCACAGATACACAATCAGAATGAGAAAAGCCTACCCATTCCTAAATCTTTGTAGCAATTTGGAATAATTAACCCTCAAAAAGTTTGATATTCAAATCATGTAAAAAGTCTGGACATTCACTGAAATGCTAGTAAAAACCCCTGTAAAATCAGGAAATCTTGATGGAAAGTTTAGGGTTTCAAAAGCCACATCTAGGTCCATTGTCCTTTACACAGTCCAGGCAGCGTAATGCACTAATACTGTTGTAAGGCAAACATGCCTTGTGTATCATCTTAGAGCAGCCCGTTGGCCCATCTTGGCATATCCAAGGGGCCTAGACACACAAAAGTGAATTCAATTGAATTTTGTGAGGACAACTTGAGAGAACATCCTCCTTATTACGATGGTTTTCTCCTGCCTTGGTTCTTGCTCTTTCTTACCTTGAAAACAAAGCCTAAACCGAAACAACTTCCTGATGCAAACTCAGACAAAGTATGTTTCTCTGAGCCTGTCAATCAAAATCAACACAAATCCCACCCAAAGTGACACTTTTTTGCAGAGTAAGACAGGTCTACACAGTGTGGAACAGAAAACAACAGAATAGCTGGAGATCTGCCCATTTGTTGTGGTCAACAGAAATAGAGACAACACAAGATATTCTCACTCTTAGTAAGTCTGTGCTGAAGTTGACCGTCTGTCTCCTCTAAGCCCAGGAAATAAGACTGATGAAAAAAACCACTTAATTATCTGTCATTGTTATAACACACTTCATGGGAGAAGAAATTAATTCTACATATTAGTTTTTCTTCCAACTGCATATATAACCACTACTTAATTCTCAATAAGCAGCTAACATCTTCCGAGGACGAAGAGAATTTCTGCCTGAATGGTGGGAGATACCAGTTTATGATGCCCTTTTTTTCTTAAGTTTATGAGAAAAATTTGGCACTTTGTTCTTCAAGAACTGATGAATATGATGAGTCATCTCTGATGGATGTTCACTGAACAAAAATAGCAAAGTGGAAATAATATTTTCTTTCTTCATAAAACATAAGTTTACATGCTATGCTGAAGTCTTTATTCAAATTCACTGTTGAAAGTGATTATCGCACTGCCTCAGACACAAATTCATGCAAGTGTTTCAGTTCAAGTGATTAAGAGGAACCAATGAATAAACAATGCCATCACTGTTTTTTGATGCAGGAGGGAAATGGCCATTTCTTGTGTGGAAATTAGGAGCAGATGAGGAGGTCTCTGTTCTGTAAATCTGGGCTTGCATTTCACAGCAACCAAACTTGCTTAACAGAATGAAGAAATCCCTGCGGAAAGTCTTGGTGAAGATGGCATAAAGGAAAGGGTTAGCACAGGAGTTGATGGGGTAAAACAAAACCAGAAGGATCTTGGATTTGGACACTGTGATAAGAGGAACCTTGAGTGAGGCTGATATTGCAAAAAAAGATATTGGCGCCATACAGAGGAAGTCTGTGAAGATCAGTATGGCCATGCGCTTGGCAATCTTGGTGTCACTATTAGAAGAGATGACATCAGGGTTTCTCACAGTAGAGTAGATGCAGATGTAGCAGACACATATAATCACAAATGCAAGTACATTCAACACTAAAAGAGATACAACATAAGCCTGAGAAAATGGTGTTTCTATATCCATGGGTAAACAGATGCTGACCTTCATGTAGCTGCTGACTCCAAATATGGGAAGAAGTGCTACTGTGAAAGCAAACATCCAGCCAAAAACCATTATAATCACAGCATGTCGCAATCGAACCTTGCGGTCCAGCTGCATGGCATAGGTGATGGTGTGCCACCTTTCCAGGGTGATCACAGTCAGTGTGTAGACTGAGAGTTCACTTGCAAACACTGTGAAAAATCCTGCAGTATTGCATCCTGCCCCAGTTTGCCAGTCTATGGCATAGTTGTAATACTGGCTTTTGGTCTGGATATCTACAGATGCAATAAATAACAGATAGATACCTATGCAGAGGTCTGCAAATGCAAGATTGCACATTAAAAAGCGAGGTACAGTGAGTTTGTATTGACTGCTTATTAAAATAATGAGGACAACAACGTTCCCCGTGATAGCTAAAATGCTGATAAACCATATCAGGACTCTCAGAATGTTGTATCCCATGATATCTTCACATGGATTGAAAGCATCAGGTTTGGGTGAGCAAGCTACGTTAACTACTTCATTGCATAAGCCATAGTCAAATTCATTCTCTGCTGGGTCAAATCCTATGCTGTAGCTGGAAATATAATCTTCAGATGCAGATTGTCTCTGCAGCTTTTCTTCAGGCTGCTCCTCAAGGTCTTGCTTGGCCTGTGATATGCCACATATTGGATGTAATTCAGTGCTGAAATTGTAAAAAGAGTAGAGTTGGAAGCTAAGAGACACAGTGTGATGCATACAGCAAAAAATCATCCAGATTCCATTAACAGCTCAGTTTTTGATGGTTAGCTGATTATATAGACTACCCTGGAGCTTGAAATTAATAGTCTGTCTGGTTCCTATTTATAAAATATTACAAGAACATGTAAATGATTTGGAAACATAAAATGTAAGTCTATGTTTGCCTAACACTCATGATACAGTTATCCACCTGGATAACACTCTCTTTATGAAGCTTCCCTTATTTGAACCAAATTTCTCACATAGCCTGTCATTGATAAGGTGATTTGTGTGTGAGGGAAATACATGATGATGAATAGCAATGTAAGACTGAGCTTTGAAGAATCAGCCAATTCAGATGTGCTCATAAGGACTCTGTATAATGACAATAATGCTACTATCCCTTGGTATTATTCTCAAATTCTCTTTTTCTTAGGAGTTTTGACCATCACTGTGGCGCAGTTTTGTAACTGTCAGGGCACAAAACAACTCCAGTTTGTGCTTTTCATTTCTAAGTATCTCATGTCATACTGGTGACTGGCCAGTAACAAAAGTAAATAGCACAAATAAGTTCATGTCAGCTTCCAGATAATATCTAGAAGCTAGATGCCAACATAAACACAAGACATGGGAGACCGTTTTGCTTAAAAGCTGTTTTTCAAAGAAAATGGATTAGAAATCAAGTGAAAGAAAACAAAGCCAAGCCACACTAAACCAAACCAACCCAACATTTTAATGGAAACAGTCGTTTCTTTTTTTTTTCCTATCAGAAAGTATTTTTTAAACATTATGAGAATTTTTAGTAGCACAAGTAAATAAAGGAAAAGAGTTTCAAGAAAAAAAGAAAGCCTTTGAAGGCAAAACTAGTATTTTTGATAGTTTTGTGTTTGGTTATATTTCGCAGAGTATTATCTTTATGCCCTTCTCCATCCCTGGATCAACAGAAGAAACAAATATTTTGGCTGAGATGATTAGGTCCATCAAGTTAAGAAATATCATGGCGAATAAACAGGAAATTAAAGGTCAGACTTTACAACAGCTTCTCCTAGTTTGCCTTTGAAGTTTGCTGTCCAACAAACTTGCATCCATAGTTTTGGATGCAGACCTATCTGTCTTAAGGAATAAAGCAGTTGAAGATGTGTTGCAAAACCAACACAGTTCAGCTCTGTTTACATTCAGCTACAACCCAGAGTGCAATCTAAGTGTAAAATTTCTAGGACAGGACCCCTGCTTACCTTCCAACCTGGACTTTCAGTACAGTTGAGAGAAGAACACTCTGGGCAAGTTAGGCTGAAAATTTTGAACAACTGGTAGCAGCTTAAAAGGGAGAATTCTTTTTTGTAACCTACTTTCACCCTTTGACTTTGTGCACTCACTACCTCTTCCAAAAATTGAGTTTAAAAGGTCTGCAAGAAAGGAAAACTAATGAAGGCCCAGGACCAGAAGGTGAGGGACATTTTCTACGAGGTTCTGAACATCCTCTACCATTATCAATATTTTTTATCTTGCCTGTCAACTGAGGCAGAAAACTGATTTTCTGTGAGGTCAAATATGCACTATGAAGGTCACAATAGCAATAACAAGGCATTACATTTTGCTCTCCTGTGTTCTACTCGCATAAGGATGAGTGAGGGGTCCAGTGTACTGATCAATATATCAACAGTTTTCTAGCTGAAAGGGAATATAGGCTTCCAAGGAGCAATAACAAGAGAGAAAGTCTCTCATTTTTAGTGCAACACTCAGGGTCAATGAAAGAGACTGCCATTGGTGGTTCTTTGTAAGTGAACTGAGCAAAATGTTTGTATCCAATAATTTCTCAGCACTAGTTAAAAATAAACCTTTTCCCAAATTACGGAAGCACTGCCTGGACCTAAATCTATTCCCTGACAAGACTGGTGTATAAGGTCAATTAAATATGTCTGATTATTGCAATTTATTAATACTTGAATTATTTTACAGCCAGTGGTCCCAAATAGAACCAGGGAACTATGGAGTTAGGTGCTGTATTTGCTCTGAGGAAGGGTGACAAGGAGTCTCCCTGCTGATTATCTGTATTATGAGCAGGTAAGATGGACTCCTGCAAACTTCCAAGGAAAGGAAAAACCATCCTCTGATACTGACTCCTTATCACATCTTTGCCTTCTTTGGGCTGCACAGTGCATTCAGAGCAACAAGTTAAAACATTGTTTGCCAAGAGATAGGTGGGTCCTTACCTCCTTTTGAGGCTGTGGGTGTTGTAATACAGACTATTTATTCACTCTGTAAGATTCTATTAAATGTTATTTTTCTCATGTAAACTAGAAAAACAAACTAGAGAATGGACAACTTAGAGAATAAAATTGAAATTGGCAGAGTGCTCTGACAAAAATAAACAAAAATTACTACCTTTGTACAGATTGTTATTTTATGGGCTTTGTCTGGAACTGGTGACAGCAGGATTTTGTGTGCTGAGAAACATGCTCAGCAGAACAAATAGTCCTAACCTAGGTTCTATATTAAGCCCTATCTCAAACCAATCGTTCTCACCAAAAAGTGACATCAGGTGATTTGTGAGCAACTGATAGTATGTTCTCATGAGACAAGGCCCAAACACGACTCCTCATGCTGCCAAATTTTTTGAAAAAGTAGGGTGTCAAGTAACAGCTCCTCCCAAGAATAACAATCAAGTGTAAGGACAGTCGTATCAATGTCATTCTTTTAGGCAGAAGGTGATCTTTATGTCAAAGAAAGCCAAAAATTTACTGAAGTTCATAATGGTCTATGTCAAGTTGAGGGTTTTAACATCCAGACTCTGCCCTATTCACACTTCAAGGATATTATTTTCTAGTCACAGAAAAATGTGAGAGGAGTTCAACATACTGTACTGGAATTGTCGTAAGAATGCAGCTTACCTTCTGCTACGCCACCATCATAATATTCCAGTGTGATCAATCTACAGATCGATATTGTCCTTCTTGGAATGGGAAAAAACATCAAAATTGTTTTATAGTGTGTGTCTCAGACTGGCAGAGCTTGATTCGACATCCTCCAAAATTTAGAAAGCACTGTCTCTGTAACTGGTTTAAGCTTCCCATTATCACAACAGCACCTGTTTGCTGGTACAGATGCATTTGGGAGAAGTGATTGAGCAGGATCGATTATGGTAACTGACTTTTTATTAAGGTTTTGAGTGCTGCAAAAGTGTGAAAGAGTGGAAATGTAATATAACCAGGCAGCCAGAAAGGGGCCACACATCCCTGTCTTAATTCCTTCCCAGAGTTCCCACGTGAATAGCAGCTGCTTCTGTGATCCTTAGAAAGGCACTTCTGGCGGTGACGAGGCATCCTTTTTACACTCCCTGGACTATCTGGAAGTATTCAGAGAGCCAAACAGCCACAGAATAATGACTGTCTCCTGTGAAGGTGCATGACAAATTAGGACACATCACAATTCCCACCACCACAAGTGATGCCTGCTGCACTGAACTGAGCAGAGCTCTTGCCAAAGAAATATTACAGGTTGTGTGATCAAGCACTATACAAACTATTAATAATTTTTAAACAGCCTGAGCAGCCTTCAATGCACTCACAACTTGTGCCAGCTGTCATGAAAACTACTTTGAAATGAAAGCTGGTGTAGCTACTCTGTGTGACTCATCTCTTCTGAAGTGTATTGTAATACCTTCAGTATTCAAACTGAATACATGTATCCATTTTCTCTCTTTAACCTGGAGAAGGGACGTCAGTTTCCCACCAATTTCAGTACAAGACACATGACTGTATGAAAGAAATGTCCATTTTTAATTGTGTTAAAAAGCAGCTAACAGGAAAGGTTGATCTAAGTAATCGGTTCTAATAATTTTGCATTTATGCTTAATATTTAGTAAAAAATACATCTGGTAACTATTAAAAACACATATAAATACATTCAATATTCTTCTGTTGACCAGAGTGGTACAGTTCACATGTACAGTCATTCAAGTAATCCCATATCATATATAATAAAGAAGAGCATCTCCAACTTACATACTACTTCTCACCATTATATCACACCTGATACTACAGAAGACTGAAGTTGTGACCAAGTGTGCTCCAGAAGCAGCTCCACCACCTCACGGTGCTTCCAGCCCAGCTTGCTGGCCATCTGCACTTGGGTTACATGAGTTTGGCACAGGTTTGTTGGCATTTCTTTGCAAAATTACGCTTACCCAGGCTTTGGAAAGTGCTGTTTTGTTTTTCTTGGCTTCTTGCCCGCTAGGGCAAAGGCTTCCAAAAGAGCGTCTATACAAAGGAGGAGGTGGGTGCTGTGGGATTCAATTTCCTGGGCTGAATGTGTGACATCGAAGTTATTTTAAAGTCCAAGTGAGGGGACTAGTTACTGGGAGCTTACCACAAGGTCAGGATTGTTTCCCCTGTAGTCTTTCTTCAATAGCAGCTCTTACTTTGTTTTTGAAAATTCCAGTTGCCTAATAATCTAAGGGGTAGATTCTGCGATGGGTCCTGATTAGGCCCAACCAGCACAGAAACCAAGTACCTTTAAAAATATGAATCACAGTGACATCAATGTTCCTTTGCAGATTCAAGATTAAACATGGTTTCATTGGACTCATTGCAATATACCACTTAACCACCAGTGCTGGAAAGATCGAACCCTTTCCTACATAGAAGCTACCAAACATTGTGTTTGCATAAGACTGCACAAGTATGTGAAAAAGCCTCCTACTGATATACTGTTCTAGTGATAAGTTTAGCATTTTGGATCAAATATGGGCAGGACGGATTCTGTCAGATACTTCCCTTGTCACTGCAGTCTCCATCATCACACTCACACTCTTTACACAGACAGTTTTGCAAACACATGTAGGTGATATTTATTAGCTATCAGCACAAGAAAATTCAGTTGTCTTCCATTGTCTGGTGACAATACAATGGTAAAAGTAAAATAAATGGTTATTTTAAGTGTTAAAATATAAGCTACTAACAGCTTATGCTTCTTCTGCATGGTTTTACTTTTCTTCGAAGTTTTATACAACTTCTGAAGGTGATGTCTTGATTTATAACAGTGGTTCATAATTTGTTTTTCTGCCATGGCAAAGTCCAAATCTTTCAGGACATCCAGTAAAGGAAGAGCTTCAAACAATAACAGGGGTTTCTGTAGGTAGCAGTTCCTCATGTTTTCCAGTGGCACAAATTCAGATGGTTCATCAACTACTTAATGTGCACATTTCAAGACTGTCTGAGCAGATGAAAATACTAATCAAGAATAATTGATACCTGAAGTCTCACTGCAACTCACTAATGGAAAATTAAAACAAACATGAGAAATTACAACTGGAGTCTAAAAAGACACCTTACTCTCCTACCCCCACTCTGTTGGTTTGGGTAAAATGGATCTGCTCTAGGTTAACCATTTCAGAAATCATGTCCAAAAACATTGTCTATGTCAGCTCAACAGATAAGGTATCTCTGATGCCTGGATTGACAGTGTTCCAACATTAGTGAGACTTTCTGAGAGAAGGTTTGCATCACTCAGTGGTCCTGTTACCCTCCTGAATTGATGGACAAGTACTGACCAGCTTGACTGCATAGCATTCAAAAACCTGTATGTGTTGTGTATTTATTTATTTCTCTCCATTTACTTACCTGTACTAAAGAGACCTTTTCTATCCATACTTTGAGAAATTTTATTTAATTCACTATCAAATGCTGAAAAGCACCAAAAAGAAAAACAAATTATATCACTTACTTTTTTCTTTTCCAGTTTGTAAATGCACAGCAATGGCTAGGATAGGTGAAGTTTGCCTCAATCAAAGATCTAAATTTGCTTAAATCAGGAAGCTTTTTTAAATTGTATGTAGACCTCGCTCTTAGCTTCTTAAGGAGTTCTAATCCATGACTTGGCAGGAAACTGATTTTCGTTCTTGAAATATCCCTTTAAGAAAACATATGAAAATCTTGGTAAAAAGCAAATTTACTTCTGCTCAACAATGGATATGTGTTTTAGACTCATTCTCAGAGTAGTGACTGGAAAAAGATCAGCTGGAAATCTCCACTGAAAAGAGGTTCTAGTGAAAAATTAGATGTTTCTCCAGCAAACTGAACTAATATGCATTGCAAACAACAATGAAGTGATGTTAATCTGTGAGAAAAAAAAGAAAAATCCCATCATGTTCTGGGTAAGAATTAGCAGGGACATAAACTATTCATGCCATATGATGCTGGGTTTAGTAAGTACCCAGTAAATGCAACAATCATCCCAGAATTCTCTTACAGGATAAAAAAGGCTGATAAAATCACAGTAGAAGTTTGCTATATGAACATCACATCATGGGAACGCTGCTGTGGAAAAGGCAATAAACACAAAGAAAGAAGCTCACGTGGGGGTACAGATGTGAGGACAGGTTGGGGATATCAGGTTTTTGTACTCTTTAGGAAGAAAAGGAGATTAAAGACAGACAGGGGTGACATTGTTCAGACTGGTAGGAACAAAATACTCAAACAAAAAAAACATTCCCACAGGTTTAAAAAACAAATATAGCATAGAGTGAAGCAAAAAAGGGGCAAGATTCCAGGAGGTTAGGAGAGATGTATTTATGTGGAAGGCAATTATTGTGTGGAACAGGCTATCAGAGACAGTGATTGAACCAGCAGCCATGAATGTATTAAAGAGAGCATCAGAGGGGCTTTTAAAAGGAAACACATTCTGCAAACACTAAGTCTTGACTTGTGCCATGAAGGTAGGGAAAGGGAAAAAGGACCAAAGGTGCTCCATCTCCAGGCTGGATGAATTTGGGAATTCATCCGAGAGCTCTACGATGTAACAGTTGGGGCAAAATGTCTCCACATTTCCCCCACTGGCACAAAAACTGTGTCCCTTGATTCATAACAGTGTGAGAACACACTCCTTTCTCTTAAAAGAAAAGGTAAAAATGAACTTCACAAAATCACCCTATTCTCCCTTAGCCCCTTGTGCTCTTATGGCCTGAGACTGAACCATGCTGAGGTTGCTCTATGTTTAATTCTCCAAGAAAAGAAAGAATTTTTCCTTAATCAAGGAATTGGACTGACAGTATTTGTACTTATCTCCATGTTCCCTCAAAGACAGCATTTCCAATTCATCTGTAGCAGTATGATACCAGGACAACATGTCATTTGGTCTCTATTACCCAACATGCACAAATTGTTTTTATTAGCATATTAATACAGTGGAGTGGTGCAATGTGGGGGGGATACCAGGTTTTAGCAGCATGTAATAAAGTTTAGACAGTTGCTATGTACCATACACACATTTGCATCTCTTTTCTCTGGCCTAAGGAACAAAATTAATGCTAGGGAAGGGCCCTTTTTGAACTCCAGCCAAGTCTAACAAATTCCCAGGCAGTTGATAAAGCGGTTGGAAAATTAGTGGTGGGTAAAGATGATCTTTGTGTCCACATTGTGCCTACAGCCAAGGCTTTACATCCAGGATCTGAAGAATTATACCACCTCCAACAACAAGACCATGAACTGTGGCAGCAGAGGACCAAACACAGAGTCCACTCCACTGCCCCAACCTGGGATCATGATTCCTCTAATTGAAGGGAAGACAGACCGGTCTATTCCAAAATGTTATGAACTGCAGGACAGACTGAGATAAGCCACACTTCTCACAGAAACGGTCCTGTGGTCCTGGGCCTGTTTTGTACAGGAGGTAAAAACAGCAGATGATGAGAAATTTTAGGCTGTTGATTTCTGACTTGGACACTTGAAGAGGTAATTAGGTTGCAATGAGCAACCTTGATTTTCACATGGGCTAACTATTGCCCTTAGCGCACTGCCTAATGAAAACTGTCACCCAGAGTATATGCTCATGAGTCAACAACTAAACAGTAGTTTTGTGCCTAAATCCACAGGCAGCATCACTCACGGCATCATTAAGAGCATGTGAAACTTCATGATTCTGAAAAAGAGCATGGAAAATGTTTTCTTTGGCTTGTTAGCTAAAAATCATTACCAAGTCCAAACTGGTATTATGCTGTGTGGAAATAATAAGCAAATATGAATTGGAATGCCACCTTGACTTAAAAATAGTGATAAGGTTACTGGGTCTCTCATAATCTCTGAATAATTTCATAAATATTCAATATTTTTTCCACAAAAATATTTTCTTATGTTAAATTTTTTTCTTTTTATGCTCATTATCGCACATAAACAGAAGTGAGTTAGGGAATGTGCTTTGCAAACTCCTATGGGGTTTGTTGGTAAGTTTGTGAGGGATAGTTATACATAGCCCACTGACAAATGGCAAACAAAGACATTGTGCAGGTGGTTTAGTAACTTACTCCACTGAGTTACCACACACAGACCTCAGTGCAAAGGTTTTTTGGGATGTTGCTCTCTAGTTAGAAGCTTGATAAATTAAATATCAGCATGAACAAGATTATAAAGTGGCAGTAGGAAATCAAACCACAAGGCATCAGTGACTGGAAGATGTGTTCTTGTGTTATTATTGCTTGGCTGCTAGTCATCAGCCTTGACAGCAGCCGGTGCAGAAAGAGCAAAATGAATCTGGCTTCTCTTCCAATCACTTCCCTTTCCCACTGGGAGTCTTTGTTGGATTAGCAAAAATAATGACCAACTGATGAGGTTTGAAAGGGATATACAGAAATGGTGAGAAATAGCTGCCAGAGCAGAAACAGCAGAGGGTAGAGTGTTTGGTGAGACGAATTTTCTCCATGCTTGTGTCTAAACTGATCTGTGGCTGCACTTCAAGACTCAGCTGTTGAGCTGGGGATCTACTGGGGCTCTCCTATAGCCCCTGTAGGTGGGTTTCCCATTGAAGACAAATGCAAGGGTAGGATGGACAGTCCGTATAGAAGGAATATATACAGGTGTGGGATGTATTACTGTTTGATTTACTTGCCTACTTTCAGCACTGAAATCCTTTAATTCAAAACTTGACATCTATCCAAAAGAGATATTCTAATTCAGTCAAGAGCAGTAAGTCTGAGAGAGGAATTGATTTGTGAAACTATGCAGCCTGCACAAGGACTAAGATTGGTGCTTTCTGACTATTTGTATTTCTTTCACATTATTTTAATATGCTGAATTATAAAATAAAAGTTGGCACTAACTGACTGTAGAACACCAATTCAGGAAGGTCAAGAGTTAAAACCCCCTGACGTTCATTCTAATAAAACACTGCAGTCTGCAACATGGATTTGATTATAGCAAAACTATTTGTTCCAGCAAAGATATGATTATGGGTCAATCATTTCCACAAGTGAAAGCACATCCCTGGTGTGCACTACCCTGATGGATGAGTAAGAAGGCTCTTTCATGATCTCATCCAGGATAAAAAGGTAATTTCCCATCCATGGAATAGTGGATGTATTGGTAATGAAACAGCAAACTTCTTACACAAATAACTCAGTGTTAGAAACTGAACTATCAAATGAATCTCAACTACAGGCAAATCAATTTGATAAACCTCCAGAATATGATTGTATCGGTTGTAGCTTGCAAAGAAAATGCATTTACTTTTCACTACAGGAAACAATGATTTTCCTAAGAAACACCTATGACATTACTGATGAAAAGATGCTCCACTGGCAGTCTTTTCCAAAGAAGGAAAATGCTTTCAGGAAGCAATGGGAGTGAAGCAGAATGCAGTAACCCATATCATGGCCCTTTATATTATAGGTGCACTGACCATCACAATGTGGAAACAAACACCTTCAGAAGATCTCTGGATGAAATCAAGGTTAATCAGACATTTTTCCCCTTCTGTTTTAGATTTCTAACCACTCTAACAGCTGTGTAAAATATTCCAACACCTCCAATGACTCCTTTCACTCTTTCTAGGTGACTTTTAGCCCTCTCTAGACAAGCAGGGTAGATGGAAAGAGAAATGTTCTGACAAATTGGTGAGACAAAAAAAGACTCATCTCTGTTGTAGCTCTTACATGTTGTGGTCTGTGCTCAGAAACACAAGGAAGACTTCACACTCACAGGCATTTTCAGACCCCATGGCAAACCATGGCTTGAGGTAATGATGACTGAGATCCATGACCATCCTACTGCTCAACTCTACTGCTGAGATCTCGATTTCCATTTTATCACCCACCAAAGATATCCTGTTGTAACTATAAGGGATGTATCTCATACCTGTCTCTACAGGAGATGGGACACTGCAATCCCTATGCTTGTAGTATAGGAAATTTTCTTCAGAATTAAGAGTCACAGATGCAGGAGAGATGTTTAGTGGCAAGTAGTTCAGATTTCAGCACTGGGAACCACTCACCTATTCTTGATTTTTCTCAAACAAAAAAACAAAAGCATTTTTCTCTGGAAAAATAACCAAAGCAAAACTACTACTCTCTTACAGACTTTAATCAACCACAGAGAGAAATCTCAATTTAAATATCTCACTCTAAATACTTCAAAAACTTGAGAACAAAATGAAAATAAGGATCTAGACTGATTTTTTTTTTTTAATAGTATATTAGAAATACACCTCTGGTTTTGAAGTCCAAGGTTTGTGAGATGTTGAAATACAGACTGGCATTCATATGTTCTTCTCTGGTCTTTTCTAGGTAGTCAGTAATGAAAAAAATATTATCCAAATATTACTTACAAAACAACAGGCCCATTGGCTCCCTGGAAGACCTCATTTGGTAATTTTTCTAGCTTGTGATTATCACTTAGATTTCTGAAAAACACAATATTAATGCTGAAACAACCTGAGAAGGAAAAAAATAAATCTTGCAGCAGTTACTATCTTCTAATGATCACTTTTTAGAATAGTAAACAGAAATAGTTACAGCTCATCCAGATATGTTCCATTAAATGCATGATTCTCAATTTCCTGAATTCCATTTTTATTCAGCCATCTGCAATAGAGAAAAAAAAGAGAATTGCATTCTTATTCATGCTTCATGACTAAAATGTATGTAATTCAAAGCAGTGAAAAGGATGTCAAACAAATAAAATTGTTAAATGGATATTGAAATGGTGAAATTTATATCAATACTAGTGGGTAAGATCGCAATAGTTGGATGAAGGCTTTGGAGAATGCAGATGTGAATAGGGCAGATGAGTGCTACCATCAGAGAAGACAACTCGTAAGTTTCTGAAGTAAGGGCAGAGCTGGTGAAGATGCTGGTGCTGCTCACGGCTCCACTGAGAAGGCTAAAGAGGAGCTAGCGTGGCTCTTCCAGCTTAATCCCAGGAGGGGTGAGACCAGGATCTTTCCTGTTGGTGCTGTCAGTGCCACTTAGTTTTACTCATAGCAAGACACTTTTGAAACTCTGGGCCATGGCTTAATCTTTTAGAGAAAAAAGGCTGCCAACCACCGTGGCCTCACATGCTCAGCCAGGCAGGTGGAGGAGGGAGGCTGTCACTGAGCCAGACAGGATGGCAGGAGGGGGAACAGCACTGGTGCCAAACTGCCTGGGAAGTGGGTGATTCCTGCTCTGTCTGCTTCCTTGACAAATTACGCTCCCTGTCTGCTCTGCTGCCCCAGTTCCACCTCCCCAAGCTTCTTTCATCAAGAGGAGACACAGGTAATGAACCTGGGAATTGATGCTCCTGGGGCTTTCTGCCAAGTTTTTACTCTGGTGCATTACCTAATTAACATTTAATGTCCTTCCCTCTGTCCCTCGGTCCTAAAAATTTACATTTGGGTCAGTTATATTTATCATCTTTATGGTGCAATCTTTCATCTCGCTTTAAACGTCACTTTGCAGCTCACGCCCTCTCCAACAGGCAGTGACAGATCTGATTGATGGCAAAAATGCCCTGATTTAATTAAACTGTCAGCAAACCTGGACTTTTTTTTTCTAATTCACTTTGAAAGCTGAGCAAGCAAGTGACCCATTTATCTAAGGTCTGAGGTGGTGAACTAAGGTCAGCATGAAAATCAGTGATGGGTCTGGCCAAAAGGATTACTCTTTTGACCATGACAGGCAGATGTACATAGCTTTGTGTCTGTAATGTCTGCCAGGTCGGATCAGAAGAACTGTCACTGTCCCCTTCACTTGCAAGAACTATTAGACATGAGTGAGCAGACATAGAGAGATATGTCCCTGCTTTCAGCATTTAAAACATTTATTATATTAAATTGATCTTATCTATTTGTAGCTGCCAGGCTGACATATATGTTTTTAATCACAGTATTAGCACTTAGCTGCATTCTGCTACTGAACATGATGCTAATGCAATGAGATACTAAAGTTGTAAAAAGTCACTGTTGCCATACAGGGTGGACTCTTGTCACCTGTCTAGTTGCACCCAAGTAGTAAAAAGAGCAAAAAAACCCAATTACCTAAATCCCAAGACCTCATTAGAGTACATATAGACAAGTTTCTGTTGAGACAAATTCTCCCCTCACTTCAGCCACCATCCTTACTGACTCCAGTAACTCTTACATTAGCAACAGGTAACAATGGAGGCAAAGATCCAGGGCTTGGACATAGGGCCTTTTACTCACCATTTCATGGCTATAGCAGATTTTTAAAACACACTTTAAAATTGACTTGGCACAAGAGGTCACTGCCCTTGAGGTACCACTTACACCCCATTTCAGGGCAGTAAAGATCTATCTTAGAGCTGAAGTGGCAGACAGACCTGAAAGCAAGGTGAGTTTCTTCCATAAATTTCTTGTGCTTTATTACCAAATGTATCCTCAGTTCCCATCTGTGCTGATCCCATGCATAGTATAAGATCAGATGCAATCCAAATGACTGGCTTAAATATGCTTGGAGCCTGCTACAGCTAAACCTATTAAAAATTGTTTCTCCACAGAATGTCGGGGTTCAGTGGGTCCTGGGTGATTTTAATCATCTTGACATACCTAGTTTCACAGAATGATGTTGCTGAAACTGTAACTTTCTACTGCATTGCTGTGACTTCAGTTTTGTACAGAAAACCAGCAACTTTGGGTCTAAAATGAGCTAAGTTCACCATAACATAAGGAAGACCTAATCAGGGCCTCTCAAAGGGCACACACAGGGCCTCTCTCAGGGGAGAACTACAGCAAAGTCAGGACATTGCCTGACCTGGATGGTGACCAGGTCTGCTTGCACAGCTCTCACTGCTCCTGCACACACTGGTGGGTGTTTGGAGCCCATGGCAATGAGGCTATTACAGGAGACGGCAAAGCAGCTGGAAGTGGACATGATACACTCCCAGGCCAATTCTGCTAGCAAACCAGCAGCCTTAAGTCCTCAGAGAGGTCTATCATTCAATACCTAGGCAGTAATTCCATCATAGAATGATAGAATAGTTTGGATTGGAAGGGACCTTAAAGACCACTTGGTTCCTAACTCTCTGCTGTGGACAGGGACACCTTCCACTAGACCAGGTTGCTCAAAGCTCCATCCAACCTGGCCTTGAACACTTCTAGGCATGGGGTATCCACAACTTTGGGCAACCCGTTCCAGTGCCTCACCACCCTCACAGTAAAGAATTTCTTCCTGATATAAGCAATGAGACATCCTGAGGAGAGAGAGGAAGTCAATTTCATCTGCTCAAGTGGCAAAGAGAGGTCAAACCACCGCAAAAAATCTGGGATATATATCTCACCCCTTAGTGTTATTAAGGAAACAAATACATTATTTGTTGCATAGTGCTCTGAAAATACAAAGTTCCACCTGAGCAGCAAATATTATCACCACAGGAGAGAAGATGAACCAGTGTACTTGCAATATCATTACTTGAATATATATTTGACAAAACTCTATGTGTATGTCCCTGTATGTGTGTGTTTAAAACTTCAGAACTTGAAGTAGACAGAGGTTGCACAAAATCGATGGTAGAAAAGGGGAAATAAAGCTAAGTGACTTGCTACTGGCCTTTCTTCAATTATTGGTGGTCTGCCCTTACTCCCAACAAAATCAAAGTGAGCCCAATCAGTCAATTCAAATTTTGCTTGTCTCCTTCAGTATGTGAGGTAAACTGCACACACACGGTGGGAAATTTTGCAGGCTGGCCACTGGGTAGGTGAAATGGAGGCAGCTTGTTAGCAAGGAAACAGTATGTTTTGATATACAGACAGACAGGATCAAAGTCATCTAGTTCATTAAAATACATGACTGCTCAAGCGAAATGTAGAGTCATCTAACCATGCAGCTTGAAACTGCATTGTGAACCCGCCTGTATCACTGCATTAACATTGTGTACAAATACACTGCATTTCCAGAACATCTGCATATAGTTTACCCAAGTAACAAACGTCTTTGAACAATGTGTCTGACTGTAAATATTTGTGAGTCATGCCATCCTTTTGAACACAATTTGTATCACATGGAACTCTGGCTGTAGGTGTTTAACCTTGGCATCAGTAATTACTAAATTTGCTCCCTGCTGTGCTTTTAAAATAAAGAACAGGACTAGAACACAACAAAAAAAACCCCAAATGCATTCATTTTTTCATGCCAGGAAAACAGAATACAGAGATCTCAGGGGCAAGGGAGAAATCTAAAATATCAAATTGAATTTTTAAGCATATGAAATAGTTCTCAGATCCTGGTATCGTTGACCCTGTTCTGGAAAATAAATGAGCTAACAAGAAGAATAATGAATTTTCTATGTCTACTCACAGAATCACACTTTCAGAACTCAGGCCCATGAATGAATTTCTTTCAATTACACGTATATTGATATTGTCTTGAATATCTCTGAAAAAGAAAATACAACAGAAAATACAAATTTTTGTACTTCTGTGAGCCTTTCAATCCAATATGATGTTTCAAACACAGTATTTTACCTTATGTTCAATCTGAGGGAGTACTACTGGCTGACGGTAATGGTGTACGTTTCCAAGACATTTTTTTACAGAGCACGAACTTTCCTGATAAAAAAGGCTGGAGCAAAACATTTCCAACACACCCATGATTTCCTCCCAAATAGGCCGAAGTCATTAAAATGCATAAAAGCTCAGGTCTATAACCCCGAGGTGGATGAAATAGTTCTTCCAGCAAACACACTACCCAGAAAATGCAATCTGAGGGGCTGTGAGGCCACCCCTTCTCACTGCCTCCCAACCAGAAGAAGGGAAACCATTAGCCTTTTTGGCCTGATTCAGCAGGGTACCTACCAGCCCATGAATCATTCCCCTGCTGATGTCAACAGGGTTGCTTATAAGCTTTGTATGTGCTTAAGAACTTAAGACGCAGAACCCTGTCAATGCAGCTGGTTGAACTGACAAGTAGGAATTTCCATCTTTCATCAGTTGTGACTGATACAAAAAAAAAGGAATGTTCTGTTGCTGGCTCAAAATAGGCCTCAAAGAAGTTAAATAGTATTACTCATAATTTAGACTGGGGATATGGCTGTTTCCATGCTGTTTCTGTTGGAAAGCACAGAACGAAATTAATTATCTGCAAAGCTTGAAATTAAGTGCGGTTCCAAAATTATCTCATGCTGACAGTTCAATGCAGCCACAACTCTTTATTAAGTGACACAGAGAAGCTTCATTCTGTAAACTGAGGTCAGCAGAGGCAGGAATAGGGAGGAAGCATGGCACCCATACAAGTGAACTGTATCCTTCTACTAAGAATCTGCACAGGCCCTTTATAAACATCAAGACCTATCTTTGGGGACTTAAATATTGGCACTGAATCCCATGGGAATTTTCTCATTGATCTCAGTGGGACCAGGGTTTGAACCAAGGTCTAGTTAGGGACTCAAGCAGTATCAAGGTCTACTTATTCTTACAGGAAAGTGAAGAGTTTCACCTGAAAAGAAATAACTCTTTCTCCACAGGACACAGCAATTCCAATCTAGTTAAGACTGCTGATAAACACAAAGGTGGAAGAAAAGGCTCTGTAGTGCCCTATCTGCTGCATTTGCTTTATGGTTTTGAGGAGCTCTGAAGTTCTCAGAATTCTGTGTGTCAACGGTATCACAGAAATGGATTTCTTGTCTTACATGTGTGTATATTACATTCATGCATCCTCCTTTAGGTTTTATTTGCATTTTTATTTATATTGACGGCTATTACTAAGGCAATTGCAGTATTAATGTTTCTGTAGCTTGAGATCTTCTAACCAAAGATCTGAAGGTGCAGAACTTTGTGTGTGAATTAAAAATAAATCTTGTCCAAAAGATTACTTTCAATTATACCAAGAACTGATTGAAAAATGCATGTAATTTTTTTCAGTGAAAAAAACCCTTTTTATAATAAAATTTGCTTTAACAGAAAAATAGCCTGTTTTCACACAAAATTTTACATGAATATTATTTTCCCTGTTGGCACTGGAATTTTCCATAGGAAAAAAGTTTCATTCACTGGAAAGTTTTACTGCAAGGGAAAAAAAGGCATGGTAGAGATAATTCCCTCAGTTTATTTTTTTTGTGTTTTTTTTTGTTTGTTTGGGTTTTTTTTGTGGTTTTTTTTGTTTGTTTGTTTTCCTTCTGTGATATGACCACCTCTCATGGAACACAGCTCTGAAATCAGTGATTCTTCCCCTGCAGGCCAGAAAACTGTCACCAGATGGCAACAAATTTCCACTGCCACCATCCAGGTTTGGATTTCAACTTGTGAAAGAGGAGTAAAAGTCTGTTATCTGTCCCCTGGGCCACCCAGACACATGCTCATAGTGTAGTTAAAGGAAGAGCAGTCTGTAATGTGCAAGTTACAATGTTTAGTAGAAGGCAGATCTAGAGAGAACTGAGACCTTTGGAGCCACATTATCATCAATGCTGGCAAAATTACAGCCCAAAATGCTACCGTGAAGCTAATAAATGAACACAAGGGGAATCACATCTTGAAAGGCTTTGTTGGAGCAGAAGAATTTTTACAGGGAACTTTTAAAAACAGAAAAACAAATGTTCAAACTTACAGTAAAACTTTCTGGAAAGATTGAACCTTACGGACAGCAGGTAAAAACCGAAGGCCAGTATTTGATATTAACCTAAAGGGGAGAGAACAGACAAAGATTATTCACTTTGTCACAGGAAAAAACTGGTAACTGATAAAGAAGTAGGAACACTGGACTTTTAAAATGGCAGGAAAAAAAGACAGAGCTTAGCCACAAAAGTGGGATTTGCCAGTAGTAAACTTGACACTGTAATTTAAAAAGGTTTTTTTCCAAAGTACAAGATTTCTGCCCCACTGAAGCAAAGGGAGAAACCCTACCTTGGATAATTATACACTCCCTCCTGATGATCTCAGGAAACCATCCCTATTAATTTCCCAACCGTATTCTAAGAAATCAACTGCACTGACACAGAATAATTATTTTCATAGTAGCTGTTTTAAGACAAAAGTACCAACTCAATTACCACAATTTTAACCTTCTACTCTAATAGAAGATACATTAATTCCACAGGAAACACCATTAATTCATAAAATTAGGAAAGAATTAGGATGCTTTATTCCCCAGCACCTCTGATAGTGAGGAGCCAAACACATGGGAACATTTCAGCAGTTTGTGCAAGTGGAAATGGACCTGAGCCTCTGTACTTGACTGCCTCCACCCTCCCACTGCATTGAGCATCATGACCTCAGCATTGCAGTTCCTGTCCGTGAAACACCATCACCAAAATTCTGACTCTGAAGGATAAGCCTGTGCCCACAGCCAGTGAGGACACATGGTCACAAGTATTCACAGAGCTCTAACATGTTTAATTTAAGCAAATTTTGTTATCCAGGGCAGTAGCTAGGGTAGGACAAACATGATATTGCCATGCAGCAGGAGATGACTGCTAGCTGCTGATGGCTGGAAGGAGGTCTGATTGCAGGAGGGAGGAGCTGGACCAGGCTGGACTCTGACCAACTGGGAGTTTTTCCCAGACACCAAAAAGTCTCATGTTTACTCCACCTACACAGAAAAAAATTGAGTTCTTGCAAGTTTAATTATATCTTTGTGGTTTTAATATATGAGATGGTAGAGAATGTAGCCTTCCACTGGGAATATTGGTTCTTTAAGGAACATATTAATAGTATACGGAAAGTATTTTTTATCCTGGCATAACAATCTTTTTACATTACTAGATGCAATTTTTTTTTAAATTTTTTTTTTAAATGTATTTTTAAAACAGAATCTTTCCTGAATAGCTGAATTGTAATGAAGAGGACTGATTGAGACTGGAAAAATATAATATCATTCATCTGATTTTTTTATGAACCTAGATTATTTCAGGAGAATTGCAGTCTTTCAGGTTTCATAATCTGAACTGAAACTGAACACCTCCATGCGACAACCAAATCCTACATTTGGGAACTCAGGATGACACATAGGTCCATAAAATAGTCATTCACTTGCATAAGTACTGCTTCGAACTCCCTGAGATGTTATCTATCTGGGTATCCTCAGATGCTGAAAAGCCAACTTTGATCTGTCTCATCTTGTAACAGAAAGCAATACTTTATACACAGGGAAAAATTAAAGTAGTATAGTGAATATTCAAGAAGCCAATTTGTGAAAGTTGCTGAAATGTCATGACTGTTTCGTCTCAGGAGTCAGAGTGGTCTGACATTGCATTAGCTTAAAAATAACAGCTGTCACATGTGAACAAGAAAGCTCTACAAAAATGCCTTTGAAGAACTATTACATATAGTTAAATAGAAAGCATGATTAATGAATCAGGTGGATTACATGAGGCCCTTATTACTTAAAGTACTTCTACACTTATATTTTGTAAAAGGAGTTCACTGAAAAAATCAGAAGCAGTAGGAAAAAAAATCTGTAACTCTTCCTTACAGTATTTTAAAGTACACTCTTTAAATTACTGGACATATATAAGATTTTAGTTGAAAGCTGCCTTTAATTTTAAATGAGCCATACATTAAAAATTCATGCAATTCTTTTTGCAAGCCCCTTTTTAATACAAATTATGGCATGCATTTCTTTTAGTAGGTAAATGAAGAAGGAAACTGCTGTCAAATAGTGTGTGGCTACTGTAGGACAGAGGAAAAGACACAAGAAGCTTTCCCAATAAAATCTCAGTCCTCATGGTGCAGCAATGAAAGGTGACAGTACCCGAACATATGCTATTCAAACACTGCTCCCAATGCCAACTTACTCCCAGCATATCAACATTCTGTATTGGTTAGCAGGGCTTTCACCATGCATGTGTGAAAAAACATCCGCAATGCCTTGGGTTAGTTCTGATCTTTCCAGTAATTCCAAAGCGTTCAGGGCTCAATTTTCACCAGCGTCAACAGAGCAGCATGAAATGAAGAGGACAGCATCTTTGACAAATCATTACATATTGAAGTAAATCTATAGGTGGCACAAGGCACTGATTGCACAGAAGCAGAGAGTGGTGATTAGGAGCAGGAGAGGATGTTCTTTTAATTAAATGCACAAAAAGAACTAAAAAAAATATTTAGCTAGACTACAGCCTAGATCTTCCCTCTCTTTTTATTCAACCAGCAAATCTCCAGAGGCCTTTAAGTGGATAATCTTTTTAGAATGTAGATAATACAATTTACTGAATATCTTTCCTGCAGGACAGCTTTGTCAATATATTTACCATAAAATGTATACCTCCTTAGTAGCCTCACTTTAAACAAGTGTCCTCCTTAATCTGTGTTATAACTGAGTCCCCCGTTGTCATGCATAAACAGCTTTGTAAGAAACTGTTTTTTTCAGACGGCTGATGGCTGCTTTCCAAAGCATTAATTGTCTTTCTGAAAAAGCTTACTGGAGTCAGTGCTTAAGAAAACAGCACCACGATCAGCAGAGAAAAAAAAAATCTTTCAGAAACTAATTCCTGGAAGATTCTGGCTGCTTATCTCCAGATATAGCAACAAGTCTGCTCTTTTTTTATGCCAAACTGTAGGAGCTATTCTGACAAATCTGGGAACACGGTTTACCTCATCAATTTACTATGGGTATTTGCTAAATTGCAAACTCAAGGTAGGCAGAGATAAATACATCATCACTCAGGAAGCATTATTTTTGTGTCCTTTCATCACACTGGTTACTTCATGCTGCATGTGAGTCTGATTCCAGCAAGACATTCCTCTGACTCACATACCCCAGGATCCTTAAATCTGCAAGACCCATTTCTGGGGAAAGGTCTTTAACTGAGGCTGCCATGCAAAAGGAAGGAGCGGAGCACCACTTCTGTTTATTAGAGTCCACTCCATGCAAAGGATCAGTAATTCTGCAGACTTTGCTACATCTGCAGCAAATATAGTTCTGGGTTTAGGAAGCATGCCAGATACACATGTCAGGTCCTCCATGAAATAAGACCAGGCAGGTACAAGAAGCTGCAAGACTTGGACTCCGCTCCTTTTGCACACAAAACACATGCTTTTGTGAATTACATTTTCCCTCCTCTCCAACAACTCAGCTGTATGCTCTCAAAATTGACCTGAAAGAAGTGTTACTTTAAAATCTTTCTATTCTATTGCTTAATACACGATGTTGACATCCCTCTAAAAAAGAACCAAAGGACTATTACATATGAGAACCAATTTTGGAAAGAAAATGGGTTTGAAAAGCTATCGCTGCATTATTAAACAGACAACGCCACAGGTCTCCTTAATGAGAGCTAGATAAATAATCTTGTACCCATGAAAAGGTCAGTAAGTTACCATTTTGAAGCACTTTGTTCCTCTGGCATGTATGCTAGAAGACCAATTAGCAATTCTCTTCCCTCCTTCTAAAAGACTGGTGAGGAAGTTAGGCTTCTGTGTTTCTAGAGGGTTTAGGCTATTAAGCATTGTATTTTTCCAACATTTTTCTCTCCTTAGTGTTTTTGTCATACTAGTAATGATGATGTGCAGAAGACAAAGGGAGTGGGGTAAGCAGGAAATATATTTGTACCCAAGGTGACAGAGACAAAAGCATATTAATGTTCAACAGCTGGTGGCTGTAACAAGCCTGTGAAGCTGATGAGAGGACTGACAATGCTAGCCAGAGCTTCCTGCCTGCCCATAAATAAGGCTGAGCGATTATACAACTACTTTTGAAGAAGCTGAGAGAAAGCCTTGCAAGGAACTTGTTGACCTCATGGGCTATGGTACTTGTCTCAGTCTTGGGTATTAAGATTGATTAATTTTATTCTCTGTGTTTTTAAATGAAAACTGTTAGTAAATACATATTTTTCTGCAAGATTTTCTGAACTGTGTTTTAACAGTTCTGTCACAGCCACAGCACTGTGTAAGGAATCAGACTATGTGTCTTGCACACTGCCAGACCTCCATCATAGCTGGAAGCTTCAGAAGAACCAGAAGTTTGTAATACAGATGTAATGCAGTGACAGTGTGATGGTCTGCTGAATTTTAATGGCAAGGTAAGTGTGCACATCTTTGGAATGAAACCTTGGATAAATAATCAGATTGCAAATTGGGCAACACTTGTTCCTAGATATCTTCTTCTTTGGAAATTATGATGGTTGCAAATAGATTCAAAAACTGAGGGAAAACAATAGATTGCAGTGTCAGTTGCACAGTCAAGAAATAATCAAAAAATTAATACAAGGAATATAAAAAGTATTCCACTCCCTTTTAAGTAACAACTGACCCATACCTGACAAATTACCTGCCCATTTAAGAAAAACAAAAGCCTTGCAAAAGAAGAAAAGTTTTTCATCTGACTTTTTCTGTTTTAAAACAATCCAACAATGAGTAGGTACCCAAGTTCCTGTGCTTCACCATGCTGGTTGCAGCTGCGTCTCTCTTATACTTCCTTACACAATGAGACAGAATCCCCTTGTCTGTTTTCTGACAAGATATTGATGAAACCATGTGCTATTCCTTCCTAACTTCCAGCAAATAATGCTATAAAATTAGGCTATAATGTACAAAGGTTTATAAGTTTTCTTTCATGGCCTTAAAATTTTTATAATTTCTGCAATAGCTATTGATAGCTTTTCTATCTACCTAGATGCATAACCCTTTCCTGAATTATTTTAAACTATAGTTCCACATGCTTACAACTTTTTACTTCTATATTGTATAGAAAACCCAAACCACCACAAAAAAAAACCCCAAACAAACCCAACAAACTGAACCAAAAAATCATTAATCCATTAACTCCCTCAGCCTATATTTTATATATTGACTATATAAAAATTTAATATAAATTTTCACCAACTGACCCTTCTTTGCATGTCATAGGAAGGTGAATATGAGGACTGGTTTACCTCTGCCAGATGCTGTTTTATAGCCTTCCATCAAGGTTTCTGCTTTCTCATCAACTATACTACTCTTTCAAACAGTAAAGCTTTCTGCCTTTTCAGTTTCTAAAAGGGCAAGCACTAGTGAGCGAAAGCAGCAGATGGAGAAAATGGCAGCCTTTCCTCCAGAAATGTGCCAAGAGAGAACACAAAGGTGTGGCTGTATGTTAGAGAGAGTGATCTGAGCATGATGTAACTCAGCATCACACCTGGGCTCACTTCTACCCAGAAGGCTCCAGCAGGGACTTTGTGTTCTGCTCCTGGTCCCTGTGGTGTGAAATGATGTAGCTCCACTGAAGCCAACAGTGTTGCACTGATTTATACACCCAGCACAGTTTCCTCAAACCTTGCCATTAGCACAAAAAGCGCATTCATCTGCTCAGAAGCTCTGAGCCATGAAGCCTGCACCTCTTGTACTGTTTACAGTCTTACAAGACTGGGGGATTTTGCCTGCTAAAAGGTAGACACAGAAGGGATGCAGCATAAATCCGTTAGTGGGATAAACACCAAAGATAATTTTTCTGAACATAAATTAGAGAAAGGCTTTGGCACAAGAATGAATGTGAATTAAGTGACCATGAATAAAATTAGAGGAAATATTCTAGTCACCAAATCATTGGAGTTTCTGGAAAAGCCTTTCTTGGAAAAAAGAAGGAAAGCAGGGAACAGTGAAGAGCATCAAGAGTGTCAATAAAGCACTTAATCAATGCAATATATGAAGTGGATCCAGGATGAAATAGGATACAGTAGTGTGGAGAGTCTCTTCCAGCCCTGTATGCCCATAAGAGAAAAAAACCTTAAAAAATATCCAAAATACATTTCCCTCTAATATCAGCTAACAAGTAAATCTCGATAAAAAGGAGAGGGGAATGGTTAGGTAGACAAACAATCCTGTGTATTTTTAATCTGTTGCTTCTATAGGCCATAGTATTGCAGCTGCAGCTGAATTTTTACACAGGTAGAATCTCTGAGTATTTGAGTCAACACGTATGGCAGCGTGGAATGACAAATGTTCAAAAGAGACAACATCCACTAATGTCAAGAGAAAAACTTTCACTACTTCATGTATTTAAACTGGGAATTTACCTTTTCCTCATGACCTATGATTTCTGTGTCCCACATTTAAACAATCACTGAAACTAGTGTCTTCATTAGTGTGTTCACATTTCTTCCTACTGCAACTCTAACCACATATTCCAGATCAATGAGGGCTTAAACTAAAATGGTTTATGTAGTGCTAAATACACCTTATCTCCTAGACTCTGAATCTTAAATCTCAACTCTTACAGTAGAAATTCAAAGCAATGCCTCTTGGCATTTTTTAGCCCAGAACCTGTCAGATACTAGTGATTTTCAGAGATTTTATACACTCAATAACTTACTGTGAGCTACGCTTATTAGACTACTGACCTAATTTCATACTCTCTTTAAGAAACACCTAGCCAGGCAATTAAACACTTACTTTTATGTACTCTAATGTAGAAATCGTGACCAGGCTTCTTGGATGAGTAGAGAAAACAGGCTTCTTGGATGAGTAGAGAAAACAGGCTTCTTGTATGAGTAAGGTTTCTTGTGTGAGTGAGTAAAATACAATGGGGTATATGTGCTCAGGTGGACTGCCATACAAAAGTTAAGTTGGTATCCTGCTGGGTGTATATGCCATTGCTCACCAAAGAGCACCATTTAAACTGTTTAAGCTATGACCATTAGAAACAATTACTGTTAAATTGAGTTCACTGGACTTCACTGGGGTTTTAATGCAGAGGAAGGGTTATTAGTCATGTTAAAAACATGCACCTTAAGCTTTTAAAAATATATTTGAGTAACAGTTTGTTTTAAGGATGCATTCAATTAACACTGAATTTTGATGGCAACCTCAAGGAAGCAGATGGGGTAACCATAGTTGTGCAAAGGACATTTTTGATGAGGCTGGCTGATGAAATTAAGCTATACCATACATCACTATGTTTGTATTTTATGGATTTAATCATCTTACATCAAGCATTAATGAAAATCATTGCTACAGTACTGCCTCTGCTAAATAAATAAGAATTCGAATGCTTAAGATCATGTGTGTGACACATAACAGAAGGCAGCACCATAGCAAAGACAGATGAGAGATATTTTTTGTCCCAAAGCTCTCAGGAGCTTGAGTCTGTTTCTATAGACATAAAAAGGGTCCAGCTTCTCTTCTTATCACTCAGTTTCAACCTGTTGCTTAGAAAGGCTTGAGGAACTCGTGTGTGGGACTACTCCTTGGAAGCTATTATCTTCAGCTTTTCTGAGGACTGCAGGCATGAAAGTGTGGATAGACAATGTGTGCAACTAATAGCAAGGAGAGGGCATTACCCTGTCTTATCACCAAAAGTGCTCAGCACAGAAACATGTGTGTCATTCAAAGTGACTACAGAACTTGCAAAGACCAAAAGATCTTACAAATATCTGAGGCTTGGAAGGTGTTGGAAGGCATCCGCATCAATGTACACAAGGTTGTTTGCTTTCTCAATTCTTCTGCAGAGAGGAAATGAAACATCAGAGAAAATATATCAATATATTGATCTTAAAATTGTGTTTTGTCCTATGATGTAGTGGAATTCTATGCCAAGAATTTCTTTTTGACAGCAGAAGATATGTATGATTTCGAAGAGCAGCCTACCACAGACTGGCAAAACCCACCACCTTTTGATACTGACACTGATTTGAGGGTATTTTAGGCTGATCAGGTAAAGAAAGCAACAGTTAGATAAGAAGACGGAAAACACAAAGGGAGATTTCAAAAGTTCCTGTATCACTACAAATTCTTCAGTGCTTACCTGAACCAAAGTGCAAAACTTTTGATATGCCTATAAAGAATCTTTATAATTGTCTCCTTTGCATTTAGATTGCTCATTACTTACATTTCATGTAGTTTGGGAAGTTTGGAAAACACATCTGCTTCTATGACCTCCAAGGCATCATTCTGTGAGATCTCTCTGAAAAATAGTTCAGAAGTCAAGATATTTCAAGTCATGGTGAAGCAGAGAATGGAAAAATGAAAAATTCACAAGGAACTTATTTTTTAAAACCGAGCTATTTATCAGATAAGAAAACAGACCCCAGAAACACTGATGAGTACTGCCATGGCAAACAGCAGCAGTCAGAAACAAGCATCTTCTGAGGCTGAAGTTTGTACCTGTAGTGGCAGCCCTGCACCTCCTGCTTTCACCATTCTGCATTAGAAATCAGGGTCTATCCACCATTGGCTACTGCTTCTCTGAAATTACTAAATACTGATAGAAATTTAAGGAAATGTTTTAACTCAGTGAATAAACTAAGGGGTGAAGGTGACTGAAATAAAGACAGCTAAAAAGTTCCCAAGAAATATGACACAACTTCAGCAATAGGACACTGTTGTCTTGATCCAGTGTAAAGTACAGAGACTAAAATTAAGTCACCAGCAGAAGTGCCCTTATTAACAGGAGCTGGAGACCACAGACATGAAGGTGTCTTCTACACCTTGGAGAAAAACCTATTTGATCTCATCTGTACAGAGTTAATGCCCACTTACAGTCACAGAACTACAGAATATAAATGGCTGGTTTACTGTTATCAACACACTAGAATGCATCTCCTGCTAGTCCAAAGTGCACATTTCTTTGCTTCCTTAATCTGTGGGATGGCAAAGAGAGGGCTGAGGCTCTGGTGTAATTTAGAGCTCAGGAGCTCTCCTGGTGAATCAAGTGGGCATTACTGCAGTGCAACCTGTCCCAATTGCATCCCTTATGCTGGCACAGACCAGGAAGGTCAAGGTAAAGATGACTATGCCAAAAGATTCCCCACTGCCATTTTTTTGGAAATGATGCAAAAATGCTGTTTTCCCAGGCTGAGGTCATCTGTAGGAAGTAAAGTTTGTAATACAGATGTAATGCAGTGACAGTGTGATGGTCTGCTGAATTTTAATGGCAAGGTAAGTATGCACATCTTTGGAATGAAACCTTGGATAAATAATCAGATTGCAAATTGGGCAACACTTGTTCCTAGATATCTTCTTCTTTGGAAATTATGATGGTTGCAAATAGATTCAAAAACTGAGGGAAAACAATAGATTGCAGTGTCAGTTGCACAGTCAAGAAATAATCAAAAAAATAATACAAGGAATATAAAAAGTATTCCACTCCCTTTTAAGTAACAACTGACCCATACCTGACAAATTACCTGCCCATTTAAGAAAAACAAAAGCCTTGCAAAAGAAGAAAAGTTTTTCATCTGACTTTTTCTGTTTTAAAAAATGCCTTCGTGCTTTAATATTTTTTAGTTTAATAAGAAGCTTTCCCTCCTGTTTCCTCAAGGTTTGTTTATGGAAGAAATCCAGCTCTCTTCTGCTCCAGGAGCTCTAAACTGAAGAATAAGATAATAAAAGTACATGGGGGCTGACAAGAGGTGCTTGGTAGGGTTCAATGAGAACTGGATTTGTTTAGCAGTGCTGAACCACTAACTCACATGTGAATGTTTCTCTTTATTATTTAATTTTCAGCAGCAATGAAATGCTTCAACTGAGACAGGGATTCCTTCATACCATGTGAGGTACACAGCCATTGCAAGAGATGTTTCAAAGACTTTTTATTATCTTCCTGTTTTCTTTAAAAAAAAAAAAGCATTATAAGATATATGTAGAAATATCTAGAGAAACAGAAGAGAAGCATTCACCTCCTATGATGGATTTATATGACAGCACAAAATTCACTTGCCTAACTACAGTCTAGAAGATTTAACAATATGGCAGGTGTCTCACACTTAAGATTTGGTTTGGTTTGGTTTTGCTTGTGCTCTTTTTGGGTGGTCAGCAGTATATTTGCCATTCCCCACAATCTAAAAAATCAGTCGTCTTGGAAAAAAAGAAAACTTTCAGAAAAAGTAGAACATTTAATACTGACAAATCCATTTAGCCAGCAGAGATTCATGCCACTAAGCAGTTCAGGGAAAAATGTTGCAGATTTGTTGGCCTTATACAGGGGAAAAAAGGTTATTAAGAAACCATAATACAGTAGTGACCTCACCCAGCAGATAGTGCTGTTGAGGGTAATAATTTTTTATGATCCAATCTGCTATCTAACTCTGGAACAACTTGGATGACATACCTCTTTTAATGGACTGCTTAAAAAGGAATGTTTCTGCATCAGGAGAGTGCTTTGGCTTCCTAAGACTGGGGCAGGTTATTGGCTTTGTTTCGAGTCAAGAAATGGAAGATAGAGATCTGACTAAGGTAGGGCACAAGCAGGCCATGACACTTTGGAAGGCTTGAGGAATTCAAGGCTAAGGAAAAGAAGGAAGAGAGGTAGGAGGATAGGAATCTCTGTCTTAGCAAGATTAGGTTTTTAAAATACTAAGTTTTTTAAAGATTAAGTTTTAAACCAAATTAAATAACACTTGCATGATGGGGCCATTTCAGAGATTTGGGAAATGACTTTCATTTTAACATTCACAGGTACAAAGGTGATAGGTGTTGGGTTTTTGTTGTTGTTGTTTAGGTTTTTTTTAAACAGGTAATGAAAATATATCCATTTACAATTACATTTTTTTTTCTTCAACCTCAAGCAAATCACTCCTCCAGGTGTTAAAGTTATGAGTATCTCATGATCAATAAAAGGAACAAAATGGAAACTTGTCAACGGCAGAAGGCAGTAACCTTTTTGGTGCTGGGCTTCATCCTCTGTGTTCAGGGATTGCAGGGGTGAGGGAAAAGGACAAAACCCTCTGTAATGAACTGTGCACACTCTGCTACACTCTCTCCAGGAAATCCTCTTGGTTATGATCTTATTCATCATCGTTCTTTGTAGATGAATCCCAGTTTACAGCACTAAAGTGCTGTTTTCTTACATAAGGCCATTGTTATTGTTGTCCTTTGGGCTGCACATACACTTGCCAAGGTTGTCACTCAGGTAAGGGGAAAATAAGATAAAACCATTCTGTTTAGGAGATCAGTCACACACTGGACAATAAGCAGCACTAATCTGGTTGCATAATTTGCATGAATGATTTATTCATACCTTGTAAAAAATGCACAGCTGTTCATGAAAAACCAAAAGAACACCATCTTGGATACAGGTATCTATGGCATTAAAAGTATACATCAAACAACCAGCTCAGCAGACTCAGATCCTCTGCAGAGGAGAGCAAACAATACCTGCGGCAGCAGCTACAAAGAGAAAAAAAGGGATTGCTGGCTAGTGTTTATGCAAGTGATTTGTCTTACAGTATAAATACACACAAACAGATGATTGCTCATAATGCATATCTCATTATATGTCATCAAGAGAAAAGATGGCACTGCTATTACGTTGTTTGTTTGTAATGAATGATACTATTAGCTCTACTGCCAGCGATTGCAGGAAACCCAGCTGGCAATTTGAGCATCAAAGGCTTTGCATAGATGGTAGGCAAAAGAGTCAGGGGCAATTTCTTAAGAAAACACGATTCTCCAAACCTCCCAGTGGTTGCAAAGTGCTTAGGTGTCTGCCCGAGTTTAGTTTTCACTGCATGCATAGTCCTATTGAAATCAACAGTGATTCCCGAAAGCATGAATTGTTTACTCAAATGCAGCCTAAAAGAGAAAAAAGTATTCAGCAAAAACATTTTACAAAGACACTAAGGATAATTGTTTTTATTTTTCTGCAAAGAGAATGCAAGACTTTAAGATGTGACATCACACAACTGAGGGATTTCCTCTAATTCACTGCTACAGTAGCAAACTGGAATCATTATTACCTATTCACCAGCAACTGAGTGCAGTGTACCATTTCCACGTGTGACAGCCAGAGCCTGTGACAGTAGGGAGAGAGATGGAAAACTGCTCAACCTGTCTGCAAAGCTTCCCTAAGGCAGGGTTGGGAGTACATCTTCATGAGACAGAGCCCCATGCGACACATAGGAAGCATTCCTTTTAAAATCAGCTGCACTCAGACTGCAACCCACAAAAATCAACTTATATTGGAATGGCCTTGTAAACAATTCTGTTAGCAAGGAACTTAATAGTTCATGATAGTTCATGTAGTCCACTAAAGAAAAAGTCTCTTAGACTAATCAAAGCCTTACAGCAAAAGCAAAATTGTATTAAACTCACAAAGTAATGATCTTGGAGCCAAATGTTCTCATGTTCTCATACTTCAAAATAATGAAAGATTAGAAGACTGGAGATTTATATCTTTCATGATAAGAATTCCTTTCAGGATCAGATACCACATGTACATGGATAGAGTAATTTTTTCCCTTGCTAGGAAATGTGTCTATTTAAAAAAAAACGTGTGTATGTATGTGTGTCTACATACAGATACAGAAGGTTAACATAGATGAGTAAGTGGTAACTTGTGTCAAAAGTGACATGGCACATGGTGTGAAGAAGGGATGTCCCCCTTCTTCAGTCACATGGCCCTACTTGGCAGTGTTGGAAGAGACCCACTCCCTATAAACTCCTCATATTCCCCTCCAGAGCAGGTACATACATGGGCTAAATAGCTGATCTATTCTTATATTTTCTGTGATACATGATAATTATGCCTTTTGGCCTTTTTTGACCTCAGCCTTTGAGACAGTTTTTTGTGGCACAACTACCCTGTGGATTCCTGTGAAGTCTGTTTCAGTCTACCCGTACCTGCAATCAGCAGAGATACTGGAGGTATCAGGTACTGACTCCCAGAGCAGGTGGACTCACTGTGCTCCCTGCACTTCTACAAAGCAATAGGATTGTGTTCATTTAAGGGAAAAAGGAAGAAAAAGAAATATTCCCCCCCCCCTCTTTTTTTTTAAATATAAATGCTCTTTAGAGCATTTTGCCAGGTCAGTTTTACTCAGTGGTTTGACTAACGCCACAATTTATGTCAAGCTTCAGAAGTAAATAGCAGTAAGTGTGGTGTTGCCCAGGCAATCCTGCCCAGTATTCCCTGGGTGAGCCCCCACAGGACCAGCCTACAAAGTGTCTGAACTGGAAAATTAAACACCTGGCTACTTTTGTCTCCATGTCATGGATAGAGTAGCTCTTATTCTTTCAGTCTGATCAGAAACAAGCTGGTCTGAAAACTCCTTTTGAAAACTTCTCTCTAAAGTGACAGCAAAATGCTACTACATTAACTTAAAAAGGTTACAAAAGAAAAGCTATTTTTCTTAAAAGTATTAGAGACTTTTGACCTTTTAAAAATAGATGGTTGACACTCTCTCCTGTCACTTTCCTTGTGAACATGAAAAACTTGTCTCCCTACCATGATTTATTGAACACCAGGGAGTTACAGGGTAATATCTCTTAGCAGATATTGACGTTTCAAAAATGAATTCAAGCACTGACTCTTCTCATGAGCTTTTTACTTTGCTGAAGATACACACATGTCTTTCTAAATAAGTTGAATACCCATTTAACCAACTGAACATTAATAACAACTTCCATTTAGAGAAAAATAGTGTATACGTCTGTCTTTGAAGGAGATTATCAGGAGATGCCAATGCTGTGTCTCCCTGTCTTCTCCAAAGGGCATGAAACCATATTCTCAAATAAATGAGTACAGGCATGGGAAAAAATAAAATGCATATTTCCAGACAGCAGACAGAAGCAAAGAGGATTTTATTTCTATCAGTGCTTTAGCACCATGCCAGCAATCCAGATCAAAGTCTGTTGAGAGTTTGGTTGCATCAAATTAATTGTCCATGTAACAGTTTTAAATTGGTCTCTCTAATCTGAAAAAGCACATGATTAGTCTACAGAATTGGAACTGATAGCAACAGGATCCAACAGACGAACCTGCATTGTTACAGGAATTGATTTTATAATCAGTACAGTTTGGGTGGATAGATATCTCCTCATACTCCAGCTCAATGGGGGTGTATTATACTAGTTTTAGTATATTGCCAGCAAGGCTGAAGATGCATGAAGCTCTGTAGGGTCAAACAATCAAGTGTCTTTGGGGGAAACGTCAGCTTTCCACAGAAAAGCTGGCTCCACACAGGCAGCCCAGAGAGACGGGGCTGAGAACTTGGTGCCCTCCAGCCACTGGGGCAGATATATCTGCNGCTAAATTTTACCTTTGAGTATGAAAGCTTGTAGGGAAGACAGAAAAATGTCTCTAAAATAAAAACACCCACTCTGGCAATGGCACTTGTTCCTTAGATGTGACAGGCTCCAGAGAATCTTGAGACCATGCTGGTAGACAAAGATGGTTGTCCAGCTGAGGAAGGGACATCCTTGTTCAGAGATGCTGACACAAGCTTCATACCCAAATCATGACTCCTTTTAAGGAAACAGGCTAGCAGCATTTATTGCCACTTAGCATTTTTTACTTCTCTCTTGGCTTTGATAGCCAGCTAATAATGAATAGTTTATTAAGATGACCTGGGCAGATGAGGAGATTACATTTAGATAATCATTCATGAGAGCAGCTGAAGGAGGAAGTGGGGAAAATAATTTCTGGGGAAAATCAATAGGCAGACTGTCTTGGACTGGGAGAACATGGCTTTCAGGACCCAAAGTCCAGTGAAAGACTTCCCAAACAGATCATCTCGAAGCAGATATTTTCATATAGTTCAACAGAGAGCTTTGAAATGCTTTAAGGAAGCACACATTCAAAAGAGACTTCGAAGGACAGTTCATTACTATGTCCAATGTTTTACAGAAACAGGAAGATAGAGAAAAGCAAGTACCTTAGATAGGCACAATTAAACATCTTAGCAAAGAAGGAAAATTCTAAAAAAATCCCTCTTACTCCTCAATTCTGGCATGAAAAATTTTCCCAGGCTTATGAGAGAATACTGAGTATTATTCACTAGAGCAAATAATACACCCACTTCAGTGAAAATAAATCTCCATAGCTTGACCCATCATAAGAAAAATATTAGCATTCCCTAATGCTAAACCCAATTATGAATACAGACATCATCCTACAGCTGGTAATGCCATGCACTACATCTTTCAAATGTCCTCCTGAAAGGATTTAGGTTTCTCTTATTCAGTGTTACAGTCTCCCTGTGAAATATCTTTTTTCAGCAAAGAGATTTCTTTCTCTCTTTTCTATTTGCATTCATTCTTCCCTTCCATAAAAACTACTTACTATTTTTGTGATTTGTGTCTAACTGAAGCCTTGACCCTACAAACTCTATTCCTTGAGCTTTGGCACCAGGCTCAGCCAAGACACTAGGGCATAAATATTTGCATGGTTGTGACTCTCAGATATAACCTACTCAGGAAAGGGATATTCTTTTACACTTCCGAAGTGAAATCCAAATCTCTGCCTTCTAACAGACTTCCAGAGAAAACACAAGCACCACCAAGACCTGCTAAGTCAAAAGCTTTACAAAACAAGTGTGCAATGAGGGCTATTGATATGATTATGATAACATCATGAGCAGAAAAAATTACTATTAACCCCAAATCTAGAGGTTCTGCATCGGAGGAGGCAGAGCTGACATACTATACAAACATGGGAATTGCATACAATCCCTAACCCTTTTGCCAAGTGCCTGGTGGCAGTAAAGAGGAACCTGATTCAATACATCTAGAGTCTTACTTTACAAATAACTCAACAGCTGCACACTGTGAAACCTCAGAAAAGCGTATGCTTCCACCTGAGTTTCTCTGACAGAAATAACCCCCCTTTATCAGCAAACACTGCAAGACTGTACACAGATAAGGAAGTCTTAACTAGGGGGAAGATGTCATAAAACTTGGGCCAAAATTCAATATAATATTTCTATATTTTTGGGTGTATACACACAATATTCCAATAAAAGCAATAAAAATAATAAACCCATGGCTACACAATGGTGCTTACTTATAAAATCAGGCAAGAGCAGCCTTTCTGCATATCTAACCCCATTTACAAGAGGTCGCTCATGTGTGCCATGAACTATGGTGTAACCCAGGATGGTAGAGTTCTCAAAAAAATGCTTTCCGCTATAATCTGCTGTTGTGGGGCTTTAACGAGAAAGGCCTCAGAGTGAACTCAGCCCTTTAATGGGGAGCCCTATGTACTGATTCCTCACAAGTGTCTCCATAGGAACAAGGTAAAACCCTTGACAACCCAAAGGTAGCTCTTGGCCACTTGGGAATAACCTGTTTCTCCTATGCACAGGTACTTTGATCCATGTGAGAGCCCTTCTCCTCCATCCTATGCTAAGTCATATCTAACTGGGGTCACAGGAAGAAGTTTGATCTAGAGATGATGCAAAAAGCCTTATCAGAATTAGTTCTTCCTTTCTTCATCAAGCGAAAAGTAACAGGAATCTTCATCCCTAGCACAGCATTAAAGTAGGAGGCTGAACAAGAAAGGTAATTTGAATAAAAAGTTAGGTTTTCCTGAAAAGTCACTGTGTCTATTCCTTTGCTGAACTGTATTGCATATACTTATGTTATTTTTTCTGTCTGACTTCCTGTATTGATATAAACAAAACGGAACTTACAGTGTTTTTGGAGCACGCAAGCCTGGCAAAACCTTTTTGTGTTTGCAGTAAAACCCTTTGAGAAAATACAACTGCTAAGGGGAAAGTAATTCCTGAAGAGATCCCAAACCACAAAAAATGCCATTTGGAAAAGTCATGTTTGAAGTATGACTAAAAATAAAGAAAGAAAATTTAATCCATCATTTCTGATTACGATCATTGCTTTAGTTGAGACTGAAGAGGATTTCAGACTCTGCAGCAAAAGGAATGGAAATCCATTTGTTTTAATAGAGTGGATCTGTATTTACATTAACATTCTACATTTTAGGGGAGTGTATATTTTACTCTAATTTTAAGTAAGCATTGTCTACAGAAAACACACAGCTTGACACACAAAAGGACAGAGAAGTACACAAACTCAAAGGTAATGCTGTGAGAGCAAATTAGCTCTCAGATCTACAGGAATTTTTTGCATGTTAAATACTGAATTAAAACCATCAGACTGAAAACAAAACATGTATTTTTGAATAATATTAAGTGGAAAATGAAGAAACAAATACAACACATATTACAGAATATGATCAGAGTTCCCTCTGAAAGATGTTCTGTCTTGAAGTTGCCCGAATTTGGACCAGATCCCCGAACAGGAGAGCATTTTTTTTGCATGCAGAAAGGTACAGCAAACAGAAAGCGACCAGCAGTACCAGCACATACCACATTCTTCTAAGCAAAGGTAAAAGGGGATCATTATATTCTATCAGTTCCAAGGTGGCTCTGTAGTATCGTGCTGGTTAAGAGATTCCCCATGTGAATCCCTTGTGCCCCATGCCTTTTGTGAGGACAGATTATGCAGCAGGTAAGTAAAACGGGTTTTAATTTTTGTCTTTTCCCTAAATTACTACATTAGGACCTAAATTACTGGCCTCATGTAGTGAGCACTTCAAAATGGCAGGACTTGTTGCTAGAGTTGCACCTATTTAAATTCAGAACCATGCAAGGCCCCAAATCAGATGTTTTGGATATAGTTGATCCTAATGAATTCAAACATACCTTTATCTTTTGGTTGGTTTTGGTGTTTGTTGTTTTTGTTGTTGGTTTGTTTTTCTTTTTTTTGGTGTTGTTTGTTTAGGTTTTGGTTTGGTTTTGCTGTTGTTGTCTTGTTTCTTTTTCTTTTAAGTGGTATGCACATCTAATAATTTTATAACTTATTTTCAGTTAAATGAATGAATCTCTGTGAGCATACAAGTCCCAAAAAGACATACAGAGAATATTTGAGACCTGTTAAAAGAGATTAATACGATACAGTGACTTCATTTCTGCTCTTTTTTCTCTATGTGCTGCTAAAGTCAATTTAAGGACATTCATCCACTGAAGACTGAAAAGTGGAGAGAAACTCCCCTGGAATTCAGGATATGACCTGAACTCAGTGCACTCCTGTGTCCCATCTAGACTTGTGACTCTCCTAGATACATTTTGCCTCATCATTCAAACTGTCCAGAAGGGTAGCAACAAGATGCACTTTCTTATATCCTTCTCCTTCTAAAGGTGTGCAGATGCAGACCTGTTAGGAGTGCTCAGATTTGTCTGTGACATGACGAGGAGGAGGAGGAAGGCCCCCACTACAGGAAAGAAGGCACTTGATTTTCTTTGTGACATTTATTTAAAAATAAGGTAAAAAGACTATTAGATGTGACAGACAAAATCTTCCATTTACCTGTGGACGAGAAACAGCACAGCCAAAGGAATAAAACATTCCCACAGTGCCCCACAAAGGAGCATGAACACCCACTGAGACCACAGATCTGCTGCAAAGCTATTTCAGAGTCTGGCCAAAAGAGGCTGGTGCTGTTGAAAACCAGCTGCAGCAGCCCTACGTGCAATGAATCACCACCTCCTGAGGGCACAGGCTGAGATCACCATCTCATGGTATGCCAGCCATCAGCCTGCCCATGTGAAAATAAAGCGTTCATCACACACATGCGGACTGGATATGAACAAATGACCCAGAAATCTGGGGGGCTCCAAGTCTTATTACCCTCTGCCTGAGTCATTTTCCTGTCACACGAAACTTGTTGTGACATATTTTGAGTGGGCTGTGGGGTGGGGGGGTTGGGAACAACCCAAAGCCTACTTTGTCATTTAATCCTAGAATTATACATAACTCCTTCAACAGACAAATAAAAGAACAAAATGACTACGAAAGAGGAAAATGTGGTAGCAAGCAAAAAACTTCCTTGTTGCACATTGTATCGTCATTTGAATTCCAACACAGATCTGAATGAATTATATTTTTTAATTTGTTTAACTATGCTAATAGTCACCATGCACTGGTGGTTTTAGCAGTATTTTCTCTTTATATGTATGACTCAAGAATTACCATAGCAACTTGCTTCCTAATTAGCCTTCAGTTGCTAACAATCAATATGATTAGACAAGGTCAGTGCTGGAGTAAGCTCCATAGATTTTTAAAAAGGCCACTGAAAGTGGGTAAGGGCAGGTAGAGGAGGAAAGGACTCCTGGATGATCTTCCCCAAAGAATGGTCATTGTTCTGCTATTACTCACTCTCCTATGAACAAAAGGAGTCACGGCAAATGAGAGCTTTGCTACTTACTCGACTGCAGAAAGCTTTTAGCCTGCCAACAGATTCACAAAATATGGAGAACAGAAACGTCCTTAGCTCTGCAGAGAAAAAGACACCTTACTGTCACGTTGCTGGGACTGATGTTGATTGCACATCACCAAAATCAAGAACAAATATGTCATAGATTTTTATCAACGTAGCTACATCCGAAATCAATCTCCCTGCGTGGGAAAGATCCTGAAACCTGGAATAAGCAACACTGTCCAGTTCACAGGAAGATGCTCCCTGGGAGTTAAGCCTATGCAGTGCTTCTCTGAGACCCCATTAGGAAGCTCTCCCTCTAGAGACCTGAGTGATTGCCCATCGATGACACAATTCCCCCTTCATTTTTACAGCCTATTTCAGTCGTTAACAAGTTATCTGTTACCCTGAAAGCACAGTGCCTGGCAGCACAGTAGGATGAAAACATAATGTGCTATTCAGAGGTACTCTAGGTCCTGGCAATACAAAACAGGGTCCTTGATACTGACAGATGAAGGCTCCCGAAAAGCCACTTTACTTGTTAGCATGTTTAAGTCTGCTACCGAGAAACATAGGCAAAACCAAGCTTATCTTTAAATAAACAGCATGTGTTGTCAATTATGCCTAGGCACACGGCTGTTGCAGATGAACTGTGATTCATTTACTTTCCTCTAGAAATTCATTGCCACTTGTCTCTCCCCTCTGTTCCTCTCTGGAGGTTACTCCTCTGCTGCAAATATTCCTTCAGCCTCAGCTCATGCCAACTCATAACACTTGGTCCCAAATGGAGGGTCAAGCTCAGGGAATGGAGGAGCCAAGACATGGCACTTGGTGAAAATGTAATGACAAAACAATCTGGATAGTGCCATATGATGGCACTTCAACCATGAGTTTTAAGACAATATGTCCTGACCTTTCTCTGCATAGAATGCCCGAAAGAAGAATGAAAGGGTTTTAAGCTCAAAAAAAGGCAGATTTTATTAGAATATCAACTAGGATAATGAACTTTAAAGCAGAAAAACTTTATAGAATATTACAAGAGAACTGAGAAGAGTTTATATCCTCCTCTGCTGTGACATCCAGTGCCTTTGGAGGTTTGGAGTTCACAGAATAATTTGGGCTGTATGGGACCTTTGAAGGTCATCTAGTCCAACTTCCCTGAGGGACATCTTCAACTAGACCAGGTTGCAAAGAGTCCCATGCAACCTGACCTCAAATGTTCCCAGGGATCCACCAGTTCTCTGGGCAACATGTTTCAGTTGTTCAGCACCCTAATAGTAAAAAGCTTCTTCCTTATATGTAATCTAAACCCACCCTCTTTTAGTTTAAAATCATTGCCTCTTCTGTTGTGACAGGCCCTGCTAAAATGCTTGTCCCCATTCTTTTATAGTCCCTGTTTAAGTACTGAATGGCCAGGTTCCTCAGTGGCTTATTTCTAGTGGCACTGAGTTCTGCTCAGACCTCTTTCAAACCCTGTTCATCAACCCCGGGGCTGCTCCTTGCTCTCCAGTACAGTCCTTGGGTGGTTCATTTCCATCTCTGGCCTGTAAAACTCCTGCCTCTTGCAGTGCCTCAAAGCTGTTCCCTTCTAAATGTGCCCATCAGCCCTCAAAGGAAATACACATCACCCCTTCCTCCAGGGAGCTCTGATGCTGCCAGCTGTTCTAAAGAGCCTTATCTAATGGGAAAAGAAGTAATACATAAGCATGTCCTTTTCACTGTTCTGATCAGCCTTTCTCACAGCACAGATGGGAAAAGCCAAAATCTTAAAAATATAGCACAAGAAGACTTAACATTGTGGAAAATAAAGATGATAAACATATCAACATAAAATCTCATTCAAAATAAAAGATAAATTTGACAAAAGAATTAGACATGTCTAATGAACACCTTCATTTCATAATTACACTAGAAAGGATAAACATTTCCAGATAAAGATGTAAATCTTTGTGCTTTTGAGCATACAAGCAAGACAGAAGTAAACAATCCTTCCAAGTAACAAAAACTAGTTTAATTCTGTCCCCATGTGAAACTCCTCACAATTCCTGCTTTCAGTGAAGAAACTTCAGAGCAGGAGGCAACACAGAGAAACCACTCCTGGAGTTTGTGCTGAGCAGCCCCCTACTTATTATGTGCACTTCTTTTCCTCAGAGGAAAAAACATCTGATGAGGTGGACAAAATATATTCTCCCTGTGGATGAACTATTCCATCATTGTTCCAGAAATGTTCTCTTGAATGTCCTCCTTCAGCAAGTTGCATCAGCAGCTCTCAGTGATGAGGTTCTGAACGGGAAAGTCAACAGCCTGTTCCTGTCCCCAGCTCCTAGTTTTCTGCTAAGTACACTGGAAAATGCACAGACACCAATAGTTTTTCAGCTTTCTCCATTCCTCTCACAATCATTTGTAATTTCCATCTGTGGTGTTGGCTTCCCAAGCATTCAAAATATTTTCTGGCTTAGTATCTGTCTACTATTCTAAATCCTAGCAATTTAAATCTTTTCCAGACTGATTTATGTATATATACATACATTTGCATGCATTCAAGTGTATAAGTAGATACATTCTACCACATGGGAAGTAGTTCAATCACAAGAGGTACACTCCTCTAACGTATTTTTAAAGAATCAAACACATACATGGAGGCCTTCATCAAAACGAGGTTCCTGCTCTAGAAATCAAAACAAATATTCACAGTGTTTTGAGAGTAAATTGTTCTTGGCCTGGTCACAAAACAAACAATAGGCACAATGAATCTCTGGTTTTACACCTGGGATGAATTAGGGCCAGCAGTGCCTTTGATAGAAAAATCAAAATGCAGCTCACTAATAACGATAAAATGCTCAGTTGCCTCTCCACTGAGCAAAGCAGCCATCAAACTAATGATTAAATCCACATCAATCATTTGGCATAATAGAAATAAAGGCTGTGCAATATAATGTTGTCAGAGAATCAACATCTCCCGCTTAGAAAATAAATGTCTTGACTTCATCTCAACATTTGTTTTCCATAAATGCTGAGGGTTATATCAGCATTTGTATAACGGGAAACACTCCTTCACTGCAACATGCCAATTCCACTAGCATTATTTCTAAAATAAACAGAAAAGCTGGATAAAATTAATATAGCAACGTGTTTCTGATATCCTCCTGAAACTGAATTACCATTTCCAATCTGGTGCTGGACTTCTTATTTCTAACAAACAACATTTAGTAGTGGCAACAATAAACATAAAAGAAAATCTCATTTCGAGCAAACTGGGCACATTTTCAAGGAGTTCACACGTTTTGCACTCACTCATTGGTACAGTTACAATACACTTAAAAAGATTAATAGAAAAAAATTCTATAAAAATCTTTTTTATCATGGAACGCCCCTCCCCCTCCCCCACTTTATTTTCTAATATATAATTACTTTTTTTCCTGTTTTTTAATTTTTTTTCTTCTAATATCCACATTTTTAAAGGAAATCTAGAAGCTGGATACACCTGGAAGGAGATGGCACTATAGTGTCTCTTGGGATATGCTGTGACCTGAACTGCCACAGACTCCTACCAGCAGAGCACTCTGATGCCTCAGGAGCCATGGGCCCTCACCAGCCCCACCTGTCTGTCAGGTGAAGGTGGAGGTGCCCTAACAACGAAGTGGGGTGCAACCTCTGCAATTCTAAATGCACATGTTTTCTCTCAGAATTGCTTTATTATTTGACTTCACACAAGAATGTAGGTTTAGTGTTTTGCTTGGTTTTTTTTTTTTTTTGTAGAAAGAAACCTTTACATAATAATCTTCTTACAACTCTTTAAAAAATGTTTGTCAATGTTAATGCTGCTTACTTGTTCTTAATTTTTAAACTTAATTTTGTATTTACAGTTCTCTCCATTTTCGAGTCAATACATTTTAATTCTGAATTCTATCCAGAAATTTGGGAGTTATTATGTAACTAACACACAAAAGGGAATTTTTTTTACAAATTATTTAGGGATATTAGAATGAATATACTGATTTCATTCAAGAAAAAGATAATTATTTAAATCAGGATGATATTCTGAGATGTCACATGAGAAGAACCATCTTTTGCCATGTATGAGCAATGAATTATATTTGAAAATGTAAAATACAAACAGAACCACCAATTCTGAGTTCTCATTTAATTTTGTGATATCCATACATATGTTTAATAAACATATCTCTCTTTTATGTTACTTAGAAAATACATATTTTGATATTTACAAAGTCACTTAGATGGTCACTTACTCTACCTTGAAAGTACAAGAATCTCTTACTAAAATACAACTTAAAACTTCCTTTACTTCAAAATAGAGTGGAGCTTCTGAAAGGAAGAAATGGAAACTGAAGAAGTGACACATTCTGGGGAAAAATTTTTGCCTGCCAGCATCCATCTTTCTTTCTTGAAACAAAAAAACCCACCTAAAAGCACCTGAGAAGAATCTCAAGTAGGCTGGTAGTAAGCAGACATACCAGTTTCATCAGTATGCATGAAACATATCCACAGGAGAAAAGAAGAAAGATTATAGTATTAATTTTGCACCACAGGATGACCATCAATTCTGAGGCTCCTTGGTAGGTTTGCCAGTCACAATAATCAGCTTCATGCCTCTAATACAAGGACCTAGATTGAAGCTGCCTTGCAAAACCTAACGATTCAGAGGAAGCATATTTCTCCCTGTGATGCCAAACCTGCAGCCTGTCTGGCACAGCATCTTGCTCTAGTGAATGCAGAAGACACCCAGAACACAATGTAAGAGCAGAGCAAGCCTATTGAGAAATAATCTTACTAATTGAGAAAACAATCTTAATAATTCACAACATTTTCTTTTGCAGAGAGTTTGTTTTGGTGGGGTTTCTTTGACACTGGACAGAGACTTTTTTTTAAGAACTGTGCATTTCACCCTCAAATCTCATTTTGAATGAATGAGGCTACTGAAAAGCCTATTTAGATGTGCAAATCTGAATTTAGCGTGCACTTAATCTGTTTTGTTAGCATGGAGGAAGGCAGAGGAACATTGCATCAAAGTTTCTTCCTAAAGAAGAGTGGGATCTCACACAAACATTTGCCCACATTTCATCTTTTATAAATTCAGGTAATCTGAATAGTTTGTTGCTGGGGAGAGGCATTAAAGCATTTAGTATACATTCAGGCAAGTGGATTCCCTTTTTTAATCTCTCTTTGTCTAGACAGCTGTAAAACAGGGACCAGAAATGATGTGCAAGATGATTCTCCCATTAAATAATTCAGTCTTTAATGCTGGCTTCACACTAATACAGTTTACAAATAAAGGTTCTGCTAACAGTTCATTGTCACAAAGCTCATTCTTGCTCAAAAAAATGAAGTAATAACAAAAGTGCATTTTCTTCTTTTTTTCTGTTCTAAATTTATTTTATCAAAGAAAGCAAGCATCAAGATACTAAACCACACAGAAAGAATTACGGAATACTTCCTTTATTGTACTCTAATGTGTTTCAATTAAAATATGCAAATATTAGTGTGATTTTCTGGGACTTTTTGAATAGAAAATTTAGAAAATGTTGATATGAACACTATTAATTGATTTTACATACCGTACCTTCTTCTAAGGGTTTTTATTTTATTTGTAATTTTGTTCCACCCAAGCAGTAGCAGAAGATTGAAATCAGATTATGGTTTCCCCAATATACAGCAAAGCTGTAATTAAATCTTTGCTCTTTAACATCATCAGTGAGATGCTAGGAAGGATAATAAATTTCTGCTTCACTTTTTTGTAACTGTGCAAGGGACAATAACAATAATAGCAAGTGCAAGACCTCTTCCACAAATAAGCTTTGGCAGGGAAAAGCAGAATGCCAGGTGATGATGCAGCAAAAGGTTTATAGGTTATAATAAAAGCAGCTAGTCTTCATTCATTGCTTATTATGTTTAGAACCCAAGGCATAGATTCTACTTTCATGAAATAATTTGAATTGAGAACATCAGGCTTCCTATGTATTCATACCAAACATAAAAGTTTGCTATCTAAGGGATGATATTTGTAAAGGCTGTAGAAAGGTCACCTGAAGCAAAGGCATTCCTTGGAGTAAAAAAGGTACCCCAGGTGCCCATGGCCACACTGAGACACAGTGGCACAAGGCATGGCTCTGCCTGGCTCCTCCACCAACGATGTGTAACAGGGCCCCTGGGAGAAACTTGCACAGCTTTTCACCTTTCAAATCCCATTTGTGGGAACCCGTTTCAAAGGGCAGAGTGCTGCAATGGGCAAATGAAGACTGACACCCTGGGTGCTGCTGGGCTATGAAAGGTGTATGGCATGTCTAGCAGAGAATAAGCTTTCTTTCCTACATTTTCCAGCTGAATCAGAGGCCTGAAGTGCAAGCAATCCCTCCACTGTAGAAAATCCCTGGTTCAAACCCACTGATCACCATTAAAAATGGGAAGGCAGCTGGGATGGGGGCACCTGGGACTTGCAAGTCCACCTGCAGGAGCCAGGAAGCCTCCTGTGATTACTCACTGCCCTACCAGCAGCCTGCCTGCTGACTCCTTGTCTTAGTTTAGAGGAGAACTAAGATATCTATGTTGGTTGAGAGAGAGAAGAGGAAAGGCCTTCTTCCCCCAAGAAGGCCAGACAAAAAAAAGGAAATAGCCCCTCTCCTTTAAATTTAGAACAAAACTTTAAATAGGCAAATATATAGGAAAAGGGTAACAGTTCTTAACCACAATATATCTATATATGTCCAGAAAAGGATCAAACAAAACAGTTTGTAATAAACCCTTTGAACCAAGACGAAACAAAAGTCAATTTTCTCTGCTATCCTAAAAACGATGCAATTATATTTATGGGCAGCAGGTGGTGATGTCGTGCCTTGCAAGGCCCCTCTCACAAGGAGCCCTTCTCATGGCTGGCTGATCAGAGAACGATTATAGTTACCAAAATGGCAGACACAGCCACCTGGGTCAGTTCCTGTAGAATCAATGGAGAAGCGGTGGGGGCCCCATCTCCGTAGTGCAGAAGCAGGCGTGTTCTCTTCCTCATGGCAGCTCCCGCAGTGGGCCCCGGCCTCACAGGTGATTGGCCGAGTTAGAGAGAGAAAACGGCACAGGCAGGCACAACCCCGGTTCTCCCGTGGTGCTGGACTGGTGCGTTCCCTTCCTCGCTTGACAGAAGAGCCATTGAGCCGCGCAGAAATGCAGAAAAACCCCGGCAGCTTTCCCCCACTGGAGCCTTCTTCCCCACCCCTCCCAGCCTGGGAGACAAGAATAAAAGGGTCTGGCCCAAGTCATTACATCAGGATATGAATATTCATTAGTCCCTTTTGTTAACCATCTTCACAGAAGTTGGGTGTTGGCTCCAAGCTGTGGGATAAATTCCAATGAGATGCTGAAACTATAACACTCCTGCGGGGCTGGACCAGGCATACAGTTGGGAAAGCCCGACATGATAACAGTGGTGCTATTAAAACATTTATTCTTTGGGATGACAGCCTGAATTTTTAATTTCTTTGCCTATGTTAGTTACTTGCCTTAATATTTTTGAACAGTAGTCCTCTGTTTCCTGAGAGAAAATGCATATTTAGACTAATTAAAATGCATTAACTAGCATACTTATTTTCATGCCCTGTCCTTAATGTGAAGAATGTTACACATAACTTCCTATATGTAAATTAGAACTTAATATCTATAGAGATGCATCTTGAGAATATACCCTGGAGTATTTATTACCAAAGTATGACTGTCACTTGATTCAGTATGTACTCTGGTACACGGAACGCCCCATGTTGCCCTTTCACCTTAAGGATGCAAATAAATATTTTTGTAAACATGCACTATTTACCTTATATATCACAGCAGATCCTGAAAATCCATATTTTGCTGCTAGCAAAATAATAAATAGTAGATTTATCTGAATGATGCAACAAAAGATAGACAGGAACTCCTGCCTAGAACCAATTTCCAAATGTCTTGGTTATGCTGAATCCCAACAATTTTCTCAAAATAGCTTTAATGATCTTATTTAAATGCAGCTTTTTACATACCAAATGAGGCAGCACACAATACACTGTGCAAGAAAAACTGGAGAAGCTGCAAAATGCTGAACAGCTTTCTTGGTAGCAGAAGAGACAGACTGCTCGTCTTTAGGTGATTCCTGCCTCCCCCCCTTCCCTCCTCTCTCTTTGGGCTGTAGGCTGGCAAGTGTTACAGAATCACATGCTGGAGCTTATTGAAACCCATTTCAGGAGTGTGTGGGCATGGGTCAGCCATCTCCTAGACCAGGCAGCTTTGGTGGCTACTGCTGGAGAAGGTTTGTACAGCGAATCAATCAATCTACCAGGATTTTGAAACTTGCTAAATAAAGTAGGACTTCCAGTATGCCAGATTCTCCAAATGAGACTTCCACAGTCAAACCAAAACCCCTGTTCCTTCATCAATTACAGGAAGAGACATACCCCTTTGATGCAAATTACTCTCTTCTAGACTCTGCTGTCCTCAAGTAACTCACCTGAGTTTAGATAAACATAAAAGATAACACAGTATGATCTAATTAAGTAGAAGGAAAGTGTGACTTGCCTTTTACCCTACAGGGGCAAACAGGAGAGATTTTACCATCATACATTGTTTTGGTTGTTGTACATGAAATAAGCTGGTGCTCATGTATCTAGGTCACAGACCAGCAGCATTTGTTCTTATGAACTATCACTGGATCAACAGTCTCAGGAAAAAATAAACAACAAAAAACTCAGAAAAGCTTGACTAAGCGATGAAGTAAATACAAAACTAAGGCCATTTTTTCCCTACAAATTCATAAGGAAGTGGTAGATAGCTGGCGCATATATTTCTGCTGTCTTCCATAGGCAGAAATCTTCAGTTTCCAGGACTATCAACTCTTGTAGATTCCCTCAACCCTAAAAGTTTTAGCTTTCCAGAATTTCCAGAGCTCATAAAGGACTTAGCTCATCAAGCTCTGTTATCTATAGCATGGTTCATGTTCTTGAAATGTGCCTTTGACAAAATCTGTTAAAGAAATGCCCTTCTTCTATTACTCCAAAACACAAAACAGGGCCAATAATGATGTTTTTTCTCTCTGTGACACTTTCTAGTTCAAGAAGGATTTCATCCTCATGGCTGAATTTCCTTAGGCTGCACACTGGTTGGATTTGAGAACACATGACGAACCAAAGCATTATGCTTAAACCCTTCAAAAAGAACAAATAACTGGTGATGAATTTTCAAAGGTATTGTGCCTCAGGGCACAAATATGAGGCCTCTTTGGCTTGCACAGGGTAACACAATCAGACCAAACTACCTATAAATATGATGCCCAAATCAGGCCTTATTAGATCAACATTCACAAATCTACTTTGCTACCTTGTAGTAACAGGACAAAACAGCAACAGAAAAAGTGAGACAATATTCCTTCAGATGGTCTCTCCTCCAAATTAAGCACTTTCAGTGGAGGTTGAAGATGACATAGCTGCTGCAGAGCATGTCAAATCGATTTTGCCAGGTATGTGCCTGCATGGGACTGCTTTTTAATTTAGTAACTGGAATGTTAATTAGTTGTAGGAGTGTAAACAGGTTGGTTAAGCAGGAGTCCAGTCGAATTGCCACGCTCCAGTCGACTAAGACTTAGGTGTAGACTAAACATGTACCAAGTATAACTAATGTGCTTTCCTGAACGCCTATTTGCTAAATTAACATTAAGCCAGAGTTGTGCACAAATTGGAGAGCTGCTAGCAACAAGATGGCAAGGCTGTTCCTCAGACCTGTGGGTTCCTGAAATAGTTTTCTATATGAAAATTCAAGCTGCATGCTTAGTAAGAGAAATCTCTGATAATTAGAGACTGTCAGCTTATTTCATAAATTTAAGCATTTTATCTAAGAAGACAAGATCTTTGTCCTAGAATATATTTGGGGAAAGTTGTTGCACTATATGACAGTCTACAGAATAAGCATTTCATGTTTTTTTCAGTAACTGAAATAATTTAGATGTCTGGAAGATAATGAAAACCTATATATAGTTCAAATGGGCTTCTACTTTTTTAAAAAAAAATTAAAAAATGGCAAAAGTATTCCAATGACAATATTACCAAATGAAAAAAAAAACAACTGAAAATGAGATGAAACCCAAAGGATTTGGTCTTGGTAACTAAAATTTGAGCTTGACATTATTTCCAAGTCACACTATTTTTTCCACGATGAGTCATGGTCCCAAGTGTCCTTTCTGGAAAGTCCTTGGACAGTCCAGATGGAAAACAAGTGAGATCTTGCCTGGATACTCTAACTGGAGCCTGATTGAAAAGATTTGATATTTTCTGGCAAAATACATCTATTCAAAGCTCTCAGCAGTTTGGAAAGATACTACAATGCATAGAGAAAACAGTAAAATATTAGTGAATTATTTTTCTGTGAAAACCTGAAATTTTCAGTCACGGTGTTCCAAAGCCTTCATTCACTTTGAAACTAAATGCATCTCTTACTCAACTTGGAATTATAGAATAGAATCATGGAATTATTAAGGTTGGAGAAGAGAGATATTTCACAGATGTTTCACAGAGTATTCTGAGTTGGAAGGGATCCTCCAAGATCATTGAGTCCAATCTTTGACCAAACATCACCATGTCAACTAAACCAAAGCACTAAATGCCATGTCCAGTCATTTCCTGAACACCTCCAGGGATGGTGACTCCACCACCTCTCTGGGCAGTCCATTCCAATGTTTAATCACCCTTTCTGTAAAGAATGATGTCCAACCTTAACTGCTCCTGATGCAGCTTGAGGACATTTCTTCTCATTCTGTCACTAGTTGCCTGAGAGAAGAAGTTGAGCCCCACCTTACTACAACCTCCCTTTTGTTAGTGGTAGAGAGTGATAAGGTTTCCCTTGAGCCTTCCCTTCTCCAGGCTAAATAACTTCAATTCCCTCAGCTGCTCCTCATAGAACTTACAGTCTAAACCCTTCACCAGATCTCTTGGTCTTCTCCTGGACTTACTCCAGCACCTCAATGTCTTTACTGTAGTGAGCAGCCCAGAACTGGACACAGCATTTGAGGTGTGGCTTCACCAGTCCTGAGTATAGGGGGAAAATCACTTCCCTGGTCCTGCTAGTATATTACACACTATTGCTGGTACAGGCCAGGATGCCATTGGCCACCTGGGCACACTGCTGGCTCGTGTTCAGCCAGCTATCAACCAGCAGCCCCAGGTCTTCTGTTGGGCAGCTTTCCAGCAACTCTGTCCCCCAGCCGGTCACATTCCACGAGGTTGTTGTGACCCAATGTGCAGGACTCAGCACTTCATCTTCTGGAATATCATACTGCTGGCCTTGGCCCATCTATCCAGCCTGTCCAGATCCTTCTGCAGAGCCTTCCTACTTTCCAGGAGATCAACACTGCCACCCAACCTGGTGTTGTCTGCGAGTTTACTGAGGGTACACTTGATCCCCTCATCCAGATCATCAATAGCGATGTTGAACAGGACTGAACCCAACACTGATCCCTGGGGGATACCACCAGTGACCAGCCACCCACTGGATGTGGCACTGTTCACCAGCACTCTCTGGGCCTAGCCATCCAGCCAGTTCTTAATCCAGCAAAGAGTGCAGCTGTCCAAGCCATGGGCTGCCAGCTTTTCCAGGACAATGCTGTGGGAAAGAGTATTAAAGATTTTACTGAAGTCCAGGTAAACTATATCCACAGACTTTCCCTCATCCACTAGCTAGGCCACTTGGTTATAAAAAGAGATCAGGTTGATCAAGTAGCACCTAAACCCACCCTGACTGGGTCTGATCCCCTGATTACCCTGTTTGTGCCATGTCATTGCATTCAAGATAACCTGTTCCATAACCTTTCTGGGCACTGAGGTCAGGCTGACAGGGCTGTAGTTCCCTTGATTCTCCTTCCATCCCTTCTTGCAGATGGGTGTCACATTGGCCACCCTCCAGATACCCAGCACCTCTCTGGTTAACCAGGACTGATGATAAATAACAGAGAGCAGCTTGTTGAGCTCTTCCACCAGCTCCCTCAGCAGCCTCGGGTGAATACCATCTGGCCTTGTAGACTTGTGAGTGGTTCAGCAGGTCATTAGCTACTTCCTCCTGGATTTCAGGGGGTTTATTCTGCTCCCCATCCCTGTCTACCAGCGCAGGGGGCTGGTTGCTTTAAGCATGACCTGTCTTTCAGTTAAAGACTGAGGGAAAGAAGGCATTAAGTACATCAGCATTTTCCTCATCCTTGGTGACAATGTTCCTCCTCTGCATCCAATAAAGGATGGAGATTTTCCTCAGCCCTACTTTTGTTGTTAATATATTCATAAAAACACTTTTCATTATCTTTCACAGAAGTTCCAGGTTGAGTTCTAGCTGAGCTTTCCCTTTTCTGATTTTCTCTCTACATGTTCTAATGACATCCTTGTATTCTTCCTGAGTCACCTGCCCCTTCTTCCAAAGGTCATAAACTCTGTTTTTTCCCCTGTGTTCCTGTGAAAGCTCCCTGTTCAGACAGGCAAGTTTTCTTCCCTGACAGCATGTCTTTTGGCCCATAGAAACAGTCTGCTTCTGTGCCTGTAAGATTTCCCTCTTGTATGTCCACCCTTTCAGGACCCCTTTGTTATTAAGGACTGCTTCCCAAGGGACTTTCTGAACCAGTGTCCTAAACAGGCCAAAGTCTGCCCTCCCAAAGTCCAAGATAATGGTTTTGTTCACCCTCTTCCTTACCTCACCTAGAATTAAAAACTTACATGGTATAATTTCATCGTTGCTATGCCCAGGATGGCCTGTGACAACCACATTCCAACTTGTAATCAACCAGCTCACTCCCTAAGTATGATTCCCAAGACCACCATTTCTGTCCAAATTCTGGGCTTTAAAACCTACCCTGTTCTTAGAAAAACACTTAGGAATGATTTATTAGTGATAAAAATCATGTGTACAGATATGTTGGACTGCACAAGACACTGGTTTTTCTTCAGTAATGCATTCAGGAAATATTGTCACTTCATTTTTAGTCTATTGTGAGCACATACATATACTACATTGGAGCATCTCATTTGTATACATCAGGTTATCTACATTTTACCATATTGAGCTATCACATTATTAATAGCCGTTTTCCGTAAATAGGCTACAGTTTGCTTAATCTTTCTTTCTGTGCATGATCTTGCAAGAGTAAAAACGCTTTCATACAAAGGCTGTGTTTTTATATGCAAATCTATTATTTGATTACCCACTTTTTTGTCCTTACATTATCATGAATATTTCTGATGAATGTTTTATGCGTTAGGTTTAGGATTTGTGAGCTATTTCAAATTTTATCTGTTTGCCATATCATCTGCAAATACTGCATCTTTGTTGATGTTGATTGGTCTCATTTACATATTTATCACACTTCTATTTTCAAGGATGTTTTGCTATAAACTGTCTGTCCCCACTTCTCCTCCACGTAGTACTAGTAGATGGATGTATTTTCAAATTGAGATAATTTCTATATAAAATTTGTTTGGTTAACAATAAATCACCACTTAGAGACAGCCTATTCAATGCCTTCATACCTATCTGACATATGGTTTCTGAGTAATTAAAGATAATGGAAGCAGTCCACAATGCCCTTTGCAACTGACTTCATAGTTCAGAGAGCTCAATGATTTTCCGTAAGGACTAGGCTAAAAAGAACTCTGCAGGACTGGGGAGAAGTACCAACAACACTGGCAACACAGAGCTGATCTTAGTCCTAATTAGTAACTCTTGTGCACAAAAAGTAAGACTTTTCCGAAGAAAAATGACCTTTTACAGTGGTGCTTGATGGGTTTATGAGAATCTGGTTCCTTAAGATGGATATAGCAACTGGAAGCTTTTTAGTTTGTACGACATGCCAAGAGAAGACTCCTGAACCTACAGCAATACCCTGAAATGGATCTCTTACTTCCGAAAAGGCCAGATGCTATATGAACTTTACCACTTAATACTGAACAGAAGCTCTTCTATCCTTCTTGTATGTTCACTGTTCATTGTCCATCCAGCCATCCATCCATCCTTCCCTAGGTTCAAAATCCTTTTCCTGTCTTTGCCATTCTGGTGTGTTCACCTTCTGCTGCATTCCTTACTTATGCAAGTGTACAAGGGAAAAGGGTAGAAATGATGCAGCGAACTGTTCTTTTGAGTTCTGCCATTACACATGCAACACCGAAAAAGGCAGTGAATTTTAAGTGCCTCACTCCCACCCAGACTCCTCTTGGGTGAACAGCCTGTTTGTGATCCTCTCCTATCAGGCTGCAAGCACTGGCTGTGTTTGTAATCAAAATGTTGTGATTTGCCCATATATGAAATAATTTAGAAAAGCCATACATGCCCCAGAATAGCTCAGGTTGGACAGTGACAGTTACCGTTTCTGCTAGCACCAGCTAACGCATAGATTTTCTGTTGTTAAAGAACAGTAGAAAACATATTACTAAGGGGTTTTCCTTATAGTCGTGGTGGAGCTGCAATACATCCACAGTAGCATACTAGTGAATGTATGATACATCTGTTCATCAAAAGTGCTCATTATTGTATCTTCAGGCTTATCACTTCAACCTTATCACTAAAATTCACAGAAATGAAGTGTTTACACTCTTTATGTGCTACGATTTTTGGATTTATCACCCGCAAGAAACTTCTCTCATACTTCTTGCCAGCTGACTCTGCACATGAACAAAACAATCCTATTTATTCATTAGTGAAAAAGGAATTGGCTGACCTGTTATTAACAGAAGTGCTTTCCTCCCTAATCTTTCCACTGTTTCATTCCAAAACTCTCAAAATAATCCTTTTCCTGTGACCTTCTCTTATGGCACTGGATTTATTTACTGCAATGACACTCCATGTTCAACCAACCCTTTGACTGAAGACTGCCTGCTTGGTGATATGAAAATGTACTTATGACATTTTTCTGGAACATGGTGTTATTAGAAGAAGTTTCAATTTTTATTTTTTTTCAAACAGAAACATGAAACTACATGAAGCTCAGAGACAGGGACTTGCTCACAGGCTGTAAAAGGAGCTTCAACCAGAAACTGCTGCTTGGAGTGAAATAGCTGTTGACATAATACATACATTTTCTCTAGGTCAACAAGTCCGGTGAAAGCTCCTTTTGGAATGACTCTCATCTTGGTGAGGACAAATCTCCTGAAAATAGAGAAAATGGGGTGATTATTCCCTATTCACAACACAGGACTGCATAGTAGCCTTGCTAGCACAGGAGAGGCCTTTATCACTGGCACAGGGATGGCCTCTGGGCTGGAAGTGTTGGCATCTAAATACAGCTGTAACATTCAAAGGATCTGTGGGACTCCAAATGCCTGCCCAGACCAAAGTTACAGTTGCTCATAAGGCTGAAAAGTGGTACATACATGCTCATGCAGGATAAGCCTTAACCTGCTTCACAGACAATTTAAGGAGTCAGCTACTGTCTGCCATCAGTGCAATTTTAATAAATTTATTGCTTCTCACAGTGTCTCTTCTAATTAGTTCATAATGTGCCACAAAATTAGGACTTTTGAATACACAATCATACATGCTCCAGGATAACATTTTCATCGTTTTTAAAGGTCACAGAATATGCTTGATAAAGAAAAACCGTTTAAAATATCATATAAACCTATTTGTTAAATTGGAGTCATCTCCTTTCATCACAATAAACAAAGAGGACTAGAAAACTTCTGATAGCACTCAACAAATGAAAAGTAAGGTTTCTACTACTCTTTGGAGAAATAAGGTGTTATCTGGGTAATTGTTTTCCTTCACACATTTAATCATTCATAGGCAGTGAGAGCAAGCAATTAACATGACTTGCTCATTGCAAGATGTCAAATAATACTGGTTGCGTTGAGTGACAGTTGTTAAAAAAACGGTTTTTTTCTTTAAAAACCAACAAACCCACCCGTATTACACACATGAACATAATACATACATACATGCATACATCACACTCTGTCATTCACTTTCTTAGTCTATTTTCCCATGGAAATAGAAGTGAATTTTTTTCTGAATTACTATGCAAGTCTTTTTTTTTCAGCCAGACCACCCTTAAGTATTATCATTTCATAACTGTTTCTGCACAGTTGTTTTGGATTGCCTTTCAGCTCATGTCTATGCTGCCTCATTGTAAGGTCTGAAGGAGGACAGAAAGGGGAGCTCAGCCTGCTCTTTGCCTGCTGTGCAGTCTTGCAAATTTTAACACAATGCTAGACTTACTTTCTTACTGTTCACATAAAGTATTCATGCAATCCTCATCTATGTTTTATTTCAAATGATTAGCTTAGAATTTTCATGGGAGGTAATCAGTTTTAATCAAAGTTTTAGGGAAAAAAATATTACTCTCAGAGAGTACCAAAGTAAAAGGTTCTCATTTTTTAATTGTAGGTCTTTAGTAGAATCAGTTAATATGTACTCATCAGTTAATATATACTTAAGCAGGATAAAGTCAATGCACACCTCACCTAGCTCTAGAGATGTCACTGTGATTACACCAGGAGTGAACTTGGCCCCAGACTTTTTAAACATTGAAATTTATGGTATTCTCAGGCCTGGAAGACGATGAAGTCAATTTGGTATTTCATTATTCTTGTACTATCATTAATGTAAATCAGAAAGAACTTCAACATACTGTCACACAAGAATTACAGTATTGAGATCATTATGCAAATGTCAGAAGGATAAAAGAGCTTCCAGAAAAGGCCTAACCTGGATTAGGCAATTTGTAAAACCCTACTGAAAACAGGGCTGGTGTAATGCATGCAAAGCTATGGCTGTGCTTTCAGAGAAGTTAGGTACAATGGATCCTTGCAGAACACGCAGCGGGCTTAGTGCTACAAAGCTGAACCATCAGGAAACTCTTTAACTTTGATCTGTTTTGAAATACTTCTCAAACTGCTTTGTAGAAATGCACGCCTAATTTTTGAGCCCTAGAAAGCAGGCTTTGTCTGAAAAGCCACCTATAATTTTTTTATGGCAATGTGCTAAAATGAATCCCCTCTCTGTAGGAGCAGGTCATCAGGATGTTTGCAATTTTTTAATTAAATACTGGCCTGTGCCAGGCTTCACCACAATAAGAAATTACATTCTGGTACAGAATCTAATGGAAAGAAGGGAACCTCGTTCATAAATGGGGTTACTTATATGAGAAAACCACATCTGCACAGAACTTAAAGTCAGACCTTGAGTTTCTTTGTTGAAGACCCTGCATTAGTAAGGTGCCAGTATTCAGTAGCCACCTGTCTAATGCCCTGGAGCAGTTAAAGTAGAATTGAACTTTAATAGCTGAAATCTCACAAGCCACTTCAAAAAATTAAGGTTAATTGTTTTTAAACATCTCTGAGTAGGTTAATAAAGCCAGCCTTAATGGTATGACGAACACTGAAAATTAGTATCAGATACTTGTTGAATTATCAACTGTATAATGATTAGGAGTATATTATAACTAGCCAAATGCTGCATTGTCAATAAATCTCACCAATTAGTCTCCAAGAATCAATCTGTACTTAACTTGAGATACTGGCTTTTCAGTACCAATTGTTTCTGAGCTACGTGGAGAAAATAATTGAAAAGCATTTCCTTGGTTTTGTTGCTGGCACTATTTTAGGGTCAGACATGAATACAGTCCACCTTTGTTCAAGCACGTTTCATGTCATGACAAACAAATAAAGAAAAGCTTCCTTTAAAAAGCATGTACATAAGAGAGATATGCAGTATTTGGTCCTAAAAATTTATGTTAGCACTTAGGTACCAGCAAGGAAAGCACTGAAAAGCCTAAACATTCAGTGAGTGACATGGAATTGAAAACCCAGAGCCAAATGCCCAATGTAAGATATGAGAAAGGTTAGACTGAAGGTTAGGTGATCCAAAAATCTGTATTCAACGTTAGCCTCCAGGAAATATCAAATCCCATCTCCCAGGGCTTTCAGCACCAGCCTCATCACACAGAGGGACTCCCAGTCACAGTAGGCTTTGTCACAAGGGAGGAAGCATTGTGGTCCCTCAACACAAAGCAGAGACATGGAATGGGAATCCTCTCAAGTCCTCCCTTACCCTGAGTGCTACAGACACTTGACTTTCATGCCTCAGGATGCTTAGTGGTCAAGGGACCTCTCCCTGTCCAGGCTCAAGCATCATGCAGCCAGGGCTAGACTCCTTGTGCCACCAAAAATGACAAGGAAGGACTTACTATACTTTCTAGAGGCCTTACAGTTAGAGCTGATTTCCCTGGGAAAAAATATAAAATTGATAATTATACTTTTTTAAGTCCAAATTTCAGGGATGCTAATCGTATTTGGGCTACAGCAGCTCCCAGAAGTCCTAGAAAGGACTCCAGTATTGGAACCACCAAAAACTTAACAAGTGAGAGAGCAGAAATCACAGGAAAGGAAACAAGCTCCAGATCGTCACACAGTTATCCTGCATCATGTGAAGGCAATATACATAGCTGGAAATAGAAGAATGGCAGTATTAACTACAGTTATTCACTATGTACAGAAGTATAAGATAGATTTAAGTGTGGCCTATTGCTTCTATACATGCCCTGATATTGAGGAAAGTTTTCTAAATCCTGACTTAAATGCATCTGTTGAAAGTAATTCTTAGGGAGTTTGCTGGTAAGAACTGTCTGCTCCAGTTATACAATCACACTTATACTTTATGTATTTCTCTGGACTGAACAAGCAAAATTCCCACAGCTTTATCTATTTTTCATTTTTAAGTGTTTTATATGCCTCTTTATTATATCATTTTAGTTTCTCTCATGAATGTGTGTGAGTAAATTCCTTTATTATGAAGCTACTAAAAAAATGTTGCTATTAAAGCTAGACCTGTCAGGACTAGGGCAGAACTATCTCCTGCTGATTTGTTTATTTATACAGAGACATGTAAACCTGGTTATTTAGAATAGTGGGGTCTCAGTTAATATGAAGCAACTAACACAGATGACTTGTACTTTGTATCACTATGAAGACCAAAAAACACAAACACACCTTGTTTCTGTAGGCTGTGTCTAGTGTAAGAGAAATATCATAATGCCACTTAAAGTCTATAGAGGACAAGATGCAAAGAACAGAATTTATCAGGTACTGCTAAAATGTTCCTAAACAACCTTCTAACATTTCTAGTTATGGAAAGATTAATTGATCTTTTCCTAAAATAGACTCTTCTTCAACTGAAGTAGTTGGGACAGGCAGAACACAAGACATAAAGGAAAAAAAAACCCTCCAGAAAAATTAATGTTCTCCCATCCAGCTCCACATGAATCCAGTGACAGAAAGGAGATGGACCTTATCACAAAAGGATGGAGGACTGCATGTCATTATTCAAGTATCTGGTGCCCAACGTATGAGTGATGAAAAAGACTTGGTAAATTAGAAGATAAAAAAATGGACCCCTACAGGTAATTTCTTCTAAATGTCTCTGAAAAAAAAGTGCATAGGAAACCTGTGAAGTGTGAACATTAATCAAATCAATGTAAATATATATTTGTGAGGTATTTGTGAGGTTAGTCATTTATGTGCAAAATGATGTATTTTACATATTCATCAAATGAATTCTCAGACCCTGGTCCCACACATTTTTCTTAAACAGTTATTAAGATGCTCTTTGGCATAAATCCTCCACCAGAACTTGCTCCCACTTGGCTTTCATGTCCCCTCCTCCCAGCCCCTTTGTTGCCAGACACCTCCTCTCCTGCCACTGGCAATAACCTTGCACAACAAAGGACTGCACTGATTATTAGAAATTAGACTGCTTAAAAAAATAAAATAATTTCTGCTTCATAAAGCCTGGCTGAATTTAGGTTTTTCAAAACACTCTTTAAAACTCATTTCTCAGATCTACTTAAGTCACACACAGTTAATCAGAAAAGTGTGTGCATTGTAGAATTATCTTCCCTGGCTCATGTAAATTGCAAATTCATGATGTTAAAACGAACTATATCAAGCAGATACTATAAACTTTATAACTTAAGGACCAAAGGAAAATAAAATAAAAAGCCAAAAAGATTCAGTGACCATAATACTAAATCATCAAATTTGGTTCTGGAGAAATAAATGTGATAGGATTTTGAAGAACATTTTACTTTAATCTCTGAGCTAATACACTGATGCTATCACCTTCTAATCCTCTGCAGCAATGTGCATTTTGTCACAAAAAGATTTAAAGTGAAATTTAATTTACTATCGGTAATTCTTTTTGATTGTTTCTTTGTTTTTACTTCTTGCTTTGGAGATGTGCTGGAGGTTCCAGCACAAGCAACAGATGAGTCTTTGCTTTACATCAGGAAAAAAAAAAAAGATGCTATGACCTATTTAATGTGCTCTTGATTAAATGCCCAAATCAACAAAAAGCTGCACCCTGATTTTTATTTTTTCTGGTTTTGCTTGATTAGTTAATGCAACAGTGGAGGGCTTTTTTGCTTTTTATGCCATATTAGGAGACAAATAGATACTGCAGACCACATCCCAGATGCTGTAAGTCAAGTGAGCTGTGTGATTTCAGCCCTAAACTTTTGTCCTAATTCTCATTGGAATGAATAATGAGATTCCTTTGAGATAAATGTAATTTAATTTAAATTTATGAAGAATATTTGTAAGCCTGCAGCTCACTGAAATGGGTTCACATTGCCATATGACTTCACTATGACTAAGGTCTGGTTCTAGTGGGTATCTCACGGAGAAGGGGCATATGTAGATATATGCGAACATGAAAGTATTTTTCCTAATCAGTTGCCTAGGTGGAAAATCTCTGTAATCTGTTAAGTAGCTTGTAGCCGCTTTCAGACATAGCTATGTTTTCTGCTTCCTAACAGCAGGCAGAGAGGAGTACAAAAGTCGTAAATTGGATGCTAAAACATCAGGTTTCAAAAGCCATTCAAACTAAATGCAAAAAGCTGGGGTTTATTTGCTTTTTGGTTTTAGAGTGCATTTGTATCATGCTGCAAAGCTATTTTCAACACTCACAAGGCTTTAATTTAAGAATAGAGAAAGATTTATACTAGGCACCTCAATTCCATGAGATGCTAAAGTAGTGACTTTGCAAGACTGACAGGATCATGACGAATTGCACCGTCAGTGACAAAAAACGTCTCCCACCATTCTGCCGGCTCATCTTTTCAGAGAGCTACAGCATTATCTTAAGAGGAAACCAAAGCCAAGCAGAATATTTTTCTAATAATGACTATTCATGTAACTACAGATTAATTTCAAAAAGTGGATCCTGATAGCACAGGCACACTTGAATAATGGAGGAAGAGCTTTGCAATTCATTTGTTCAGCTGAGACACGATCCATGTATTTGAGAGTCTGAGAGGCCCTACGTTGCACACATGTAAATGGATTTATGAGAGAAAGACCATAATCCTGTGCTAACATGAACAATCTGGATTGAAGCATCTGATCACTGCGTACACCTAATGTGCTTAAGTCAACTGCTCATCCCTTTCAAGTGCTTGTGAAAGGACAAGTTATCTTGACTGTGCAGCTGGCTTCTTCCTTTTGTCGAATAATAAGAGCTGGAAAAGGTGAGTATTACAGGGAAAATCTAGGCAAGATATGTATTTTATGGAGGAGATAGAAAACAGATTCCTGTCTTTCAAGTTGTACTGGGCATGACAAGAAGAGAGTTAATTTTCTTCATAGCAGCTCAGATGGTGCTGTGGTTTAGACCTTTGACCAAAACTGTACTGATAACACACTAATCTTCCTGCTTTTGATGAACTGTGCACAGCATTGAGGCTGCCTTTGTTCCTCACTTTGCCCCCTGCAATGAAGAATTTGAGGGGTGGGCTAAAGGCTGGGAACACACACTGAGCAGGTGACTCAAACTATCCAGATATACCATACCATATAATGTCATGCCATATCATATTGTATCATATCATATCATATCATATCATATCATATCATATCATATCATATCATCATATCATATCATATCATATCATATCATATCATATCATATCATCATGATCAGCCACACAAGGGAAAACCATTATTTTATCTGACTAAAAAGCACAGGATTGATCTGGGAGGGCATGTGCTCTCAGGTATGCTACCTGGGAATCCTTTCAGGTCTGGGAGTTATGTAAAGAGCATCATTGAGACAGAAAATATTTTCATTTGTGAGCTATTAAATAAAGTAATGTACAGACAAAGTACATACAATTAGAAATGTGATTATAAAGTTATTAATGATGCTTGTCTGCTTTGCAGGTCTGAATCTAAAAAGGCAATATGTGCAGCTGCTCATGAAGAATCGCTCCTTAATCTTTACCAGTGGGCTCCCTTAGAAATCAATTTCCTTTTCTTTTTTGAATTAGATTAAAAGAATAATGAATAGCACTGATGCTATTCCTATTCTAAATGCAGTGAACATTTGCCCAGTGTCATAATGCCCCCCGGCCACAAAAAGCTGAAGGGAAGCATTTCAAGATCACCTGATGTCCTGTTTGCATTTCACGTGCAGAGTGCCCACAATACCATAACATGGGTAACAAAATACTTTTCCCCGGCAGAGCTGTGATGGTGCTCACACAGGCACACAGCAAATTAGCTGTGGGATTTGTTTTTCCGTGAGGACCTTGCTTAGGTCAGCTAATAAGTTGCACACAGTGCCCCATAGCAGCTAACAGCTGATAAGGAGAGATAAGGAAGGACAGAAGATTGTTGTGAGAAGAAAAAAAAAGAAAGCATCGAGAAGACTATAAAAGCAGTCAAGCAATGCGCTTGTAAAGCTCACTTTCCCTCCTCCCTGCCTTAGTTTTCCAAAACCAAGGCATGTTTAGTCTCAGCACTGATACCCTTTTCATTTCTGGACAAAGCATAGGCTGTCCTCAGTAACACTGCTATTTTCCCCCCGCGATGCGGCACATAGCTTCTCTCTGAGGTCACATGTGCAGGCAGTTAAAAATAAAGCTCCAGGATGCTTTTAAATAGCTCTGCTTGAACGGGGAGGGGAATGAATCTGGAGTTCAGGGATTAAAAAAACCCCAAAGAACACAACAAGATGGAGGATAAGAGAAAAAGAGAAGATGGAAAAATTCCCAATCAGAGAAAGAACTGCAACACCAAGATTTTTACTCATTCTGAGATATTTACACTTAGTGCAGTTATTTCACTAAATTTAGGTTGGGTGGCTTTATGTTGAGACAAAGCAGGAGAGGAACAAAGCTGTGACTATTCAAACCAGCTGCCTGTTTAACTCATTTTGTAAAGTCTGTGCCAAAAAATTTTGTTGAAGATTTAGGTGCAAGTAGCAGTAACACACAAGTTATGTCACAAACACAAATGACATCTGCCCTGGGCAGAGCACCCTCTCATACAAGGATCTTGGTCCCCTCAGTGGATCCAGGTGGCTGCAAGTCAAAGGGCAAAGTGTGTGTCCTGCACCCTGGCAGCAGGTAAAACAGGCAAAGCAATGCTGTCTTGGCAGGAAGGATCTCCTCCCTTTAAGCTTACCCAGAGCTCAAGCAAAGCAAAGCTGGAGCTCTGGATTCCTCTACATTAAGCACACACAGAGAAAAAGGGCTTGCTGCCGAGCACAAATTGCAACAAACAAGTCCTCTTTAGGCCTATGTGCAGAATCACAGTTATCATGTTCGCATCCAGGAAGAGTTTAACTGCTTGGAACGAGTTACCCACAAAAAAGGCCACCAGTAATCTTGAAAGCACAGTTAAAATTGCTTCTATTAATGTCAAAGGCATGCTGTGAAAAGTGCTCTGTGTAAGATAAATAACACAAGTGAATGAAGTTATCCTGTCTTGGTTACAGAGAGCCAGGAAATAGTGATTGCTTTATTTTTACAAATAGCTATACTTTTATAAGTATTGATTATTCTGTAAGACACCACACTACTTTTAGAAGAGCACATCCTCGTTCCTCACAGCTTACTGGGCCTTTGAAAAATTTACAGCATGTGATAAATGTACAACTTCCTTAAAGTCTGACCTTGATATTTGTAATGATCTTTATGGCAAGGAGCCATTAAAAATTCATTCACTCTGAGCGCACTCTTGGTGTTGCATCTATTTATATTAATATCTCTGCATATTTTCCTAACAAAAGGAGCATTGTACAAGTACTGCGTATTTTGTTCTTGCAAAAAGAGTGTTTTACTTTGTGTTCTTTCCCATGGGCAACTTGTCAAGACAAATAAGGTTCTGGAAAATGTCCACAGTCCAACCACATGGGAGGCTTTTTAGGTATTGTCTTCAAAACTTTCTTCCCCTCTTTTGATTCAGTGCAAGAATAGCCATCCTGCTCACACACAGCCAGTCACTCAGACTCTTTTTCTGTCCCAAGAATGTGTCAAAAAAGATCATATTTCACAGCAGGGAGAGAACAGTGATTTGTTCATTGTCTGAGGTCATAGCAGAAAGGTGACAAGTGTTCTTTGTGTGTAGTGTTTCTACCTCTAAGACCTTGGGACTTTCTATGTTGGCAGGCCCCCCATACATGATTTTTATTGAGCAAGACAAATTCTCCAGGGACAAAATCTTAAGTTCTGGGTTGAATGCTTTAGTAAAGGTGAAAGAGAAAAAGAGAGATTTTCTGCAAAACTTCTTGCTGAACCATTTCTGTACAGCAAAACACCAAATAATTAACTTTACTCACTTCATCTTGCTTAGTAAATTCGTTAGAAACAACTAGTTTTCTTTTTATCTCCTTTCTCATCCATATCTTCATAGGCACTGTACCTGTGCTGCTTAACAGGAAACACCTGAAATATCCCAGAACAGTAATAAGCCACTCACTGTACATTCCCTAATTAGCACACACAGCCTAATAAGTAAAAGGATCCCTACCAAATATTTGGATTAATTTGGATACATCCAACAGCTTGTTTGAAGTTGTAATGGATATCAGATACTCCTGATGCCAGAGCAGTCAGAAACCATTTAAGAAGCAGCACTTGGAGACTTGATTGCACTTTTTTTTTTCCCTCTGTATCTGAATATGAGTGTTGTAAAAGTAAATATTCTCTCTGCTATCTAATACGTGCTGTATTTGCCAAAGAGCAGTGTGAGTGCCAGCTAACTCAACTGGCAGTCTTGGGAAAACAGCATCTCCTGAAAGAGGGGTCCCAGGTGCAAACAGCACATACTCTACTGTTCTCAGGGCACTAGGAAGACTTGTGTTAACATAACTAGCCTGAAAAACAGGCTATGCCATACACTCCTTCTTCTCCCCCAAAGTGGTGAGTGGAGCGTTTACTTATGTTTACATACTGAAACCCACATTTAAATTTTAAACGTTTAGGTTTTGAAATAACACTAAAAGTGTTTTAACAAAAGTTAGACCCCCAAAACTTTAGTTACTCTAGTACCATGAGAAAAACCAAATCTCTGGCCATGCCTTCCTCTAATCTGAATGTCTCTGCTGATTCTCTCAGGGGGATGGAAGCTGGCTTCTGGAATTGCTGCTGCCTGTTCAAGACGATGAACCACAAAGCACATGGAGAATGAGAGTGTCCATGAGATTAAAGTGAGCAACAGGTTCCTGTATGTTTAAAAGAGCTTATAGTCCTCTCACTGTAATGCACTTTGGACATTTTATTCAAGTCCTATAAACATTCCTTTTTACTGCCATTGCTCACCACACATCCCCACATCTCTGGTCCTGTGCTAGTCACTGAGGTTCCATGCCAAGAACTTTTCTCAGCATATATATTAGAGATTGCTGAGGGAAACAATCACAGGGATATCAATTGCAGGTGCCTGGACTCTTTCAATTTCATCCTACCCTCTCCTGAGAGCATCTCTTCTCCCTCGCAGTCTTTCTCTGTTATTGAGATCTCTTCCCCATAGACATCACCAATCTGATAGGGAATGAAAAAGCAAGGAATTCTCATTATTTCTCCATGTGCAAAAATAAATAAATAATTATGTTTTCCTTTATTTTAGCAAGAATTACCTTGCCACTGCAAATCCTGAATTTATCCATCTACCTTCCACTAGCCATGAATTTATTTTCACATATTAAAATGATGTCCCTGACTAAATATAGCATAGCAATTAGTGTACCAGTATCCTTAAAATTCTAACTTTAAGTTCTTTAAGACTGACAGGTCTCTTCTCAGTAACACAGGGCAAAACTTGCACTGGTGTCAAGCACGGATCTTTACTGCATTTGAAAGTGAGTATTATTGTTTCGGAAATAGGCCAGCTTGGCCACGCTGGCAACTGAAATACTAGCTTATGTTCTGAATAAAGATGTGCTTTGTGCTTTCACCTTCAGAGTGCTTCTCAAACATGAACCCTCTACGGAGCACTTAAAAATAATAAACATACATGGTTCTCTTAAAAAGGGTGACAAAAGAGTGAACAGAAATGGGAGAAACTTGACCTGGTCATGGTACTGCTGCAAATTATGGAAGACCTCTAAGAAAGAGCTCAGCAGTTATGCCTGGGAAAATATATTCTTTGCAACATCTAACCACAGTGGGTGAAACCTAGGCTTCTTCCCCCTTCCTACACACCCTTCCATCATCTTCCTTGAATGATGACAGTGTCATCAGCTCTCTAAATGACTGTGATAAGTATCTTCTTGCATTAAATTGGATAAAAAAAGGCATGTGGGTATGGCACTTGGGGATATGATTTAGTGGTGAACACAGTGGTACTAGTTTGACGATTGGACTCAGTGACCTTAGAGAAGTCTTTTTCAACCTTAATGATTCTATAATTCTATGAAAACCTCACTGGAAGAATTAGATGCAACAGTCCTCTCAGTGAAGGAAGGTCATAAATGGCATCCCACAGAGGCCTGCATGGGGCCTGCATTCAATAGTCATAGGTGATCTGATGTGGGGGGAGGAGCAAGGTGACAAATACGCATGATGGCCAGGGTAGTAAGAGAAGATCTGGGTGAGAGGATTTGCAAAGAAGGAAGAGTTCAGTCTTCACAAAACATGCAGTTCAACACCGTAACTCTTTGCTGCAGAACAATGTGGATGGCAGACATTCAAGAAGAAATGGATAAATACATGAAAGCAAAATATGTGATGAGGGTTTACTACCAAGATATCCCTTTACTCAAGATGTCCCTGAATCAGGCAGAGCTGGAGAGATACACATCTCTGTGTTGATATACTCATCAGAATGGCAAAAAAATCTGCACCACAGTCAGACTGCGACAGCTCAGCCAAAATGGAGAGGCATTTCCAGATCAGCCCAATCAAACACCACCTATTTTGGCATTCTCTGAAAGATGGTGATCACTGGATTGAAGCGTTGAAGTGTTTGTCAATATTTACAGCTCGTGCAAGTTTTCTTACACTACAAAAGAAGGGCTTGCTTCTTAGGTTAAAACAATTCAAAGACTACTCCCCTCCCTTGGGCAGAAGATTAAGGCTCAGTCAGGAGCAATGTTTTCAGCATCTCATTCAGACCACTATTTCATTGCACAAAATTGGCTCTACAAGACACTTCCAAAACTAATGTGACAAGAATGCTTCAGTATTCTTTAGTAATAAAAATATCAAAAGAATGTTTCAACTCACCACAAATTCTTTTGCTAGGTCATTTTGATAATCTTTGTAAAATTAGGCAAATTGCACTGTCACTGCAAAGTCTCAAGTTGTCCTTTACTCTTCTCCCAAGCCCCTCTTTGGGAGGGGGCCTATAGGCAGACTGAGGCTCCTAATACATCAGTCTGTTACAGGGTGAGGATGCTCAGCTCACAAACAGGGACAGAGGCAAGGCAGAGCTGATTGACACTTTCTTTGTCTGTGTCTTCAACACAGATGACGGACCAAGGGCGTCCCAGTACCCTGAGCTGGAGAGCCATGACTGTGAGAATGATCAACTCCCAGTCAAGCCTGAAATTATCTGGGATCTGCTGCTCCAGTTGGACCACTACAAATCTATGGGGCCTGATTTGATTAATTCCAGAATCCTCAAAGAGCTGGCTGGTGTCATTGCAAAACCTCTCTCAATGATTTTTGAGCAGTCTTGCGAATCCAGAGAGGTCCCAGCTGACTGGAAGACGGCAAAAGTCTTGATTTTCAAGAAGGGCAAGAAGGAGGCCCCAGAAACTACAGGCCTGTCAGTTCCACTTCAGTGCCTGGTAAAGTTATAGAGAAATTTATTCTGGGAAATACTGAAAAACACCTGAAAAACAGTGCAATCACTGGTCACAGCCAGCATGGCTTCATGAGAGGGAAGTACTGCTTATCAAACCTGATTTCATTTTAGGACAAGGTAACCCACCCTGTTGATCAAGGGAAGCCAGTTGATGTAATCTTTTCGGATTTCAGTAAAGTTTTCAATACTGTCTCTCACAGGATCTTTCTGGACAGAATGTCCATCCCACAGCTGGATAAACACACCATGTGGTGGGTGAGCAATTGGCTCAGAGGGTAATAGTCAATGGGGTAACATCAGACTGGTGACTAGTGGGGTTCCTCAGGGCTCCATCTTGGGCCCTGTGCTCTCCAGCATCTTCATAAATGACTTGGACACAGGACTGGAAGGGATACTGAGCAAATTTGCAGGTGACACAAAACTGGGAGGAGCTGTTGACTCTCTCAAAGGCAGAGAGGTCCTGCAGAGAGACCTGGACAAACTGGGGGACTGAGCAATCACCAAGCCTATGAAGTTCAACAAGAGAAAGTGCCGGATTCCACACCTGGGATGGGGAAACCCTGGATGTAGGTAGAGAGTGAGGAATGAGATGCTGGAAAGGGGCCTGGGGGTCCTGATCAATGGCAAGTCGAATATGAGTCAGCAGTGCCCTGGCAGCCAGGAGGGCCAACCATGTCCTGGGGGGCACCAGGCAAAGCATCGCCAGCCGGTCGAGGGAGGGGATTGTCCTGCTCTGCTCTGCACTGGGACGGCCTCACCTGGAATATTGTGTGCAGTTTTGGGAACCACAGTGTAAGAAAGATATTAAACTGTTAGAGAGTGTCCAAAGGAGGGCAATGAAAATGGTGAAGGGCTTTGAGGGGAAGCTGTTTGAGAAGCAGCTGAGGTCACTTGGTCTGTTCAGCCTGGAGAAGAGAACAATGAGGGGAGACGTCATTGCAGTTACAACTTCCTCATGAGGGGAAGAGGAGAGGCAGGCACTGATCTCTGCTCTGTGGTGACCAGTGACAGGACCCAAGGAATGGACTGAAGTTTTATCAGGGGAGGTTTAGGTTGTATATTACAAAGAGTTTCTTCACCCAGAGGGTGGCTGGGCACTGGAACAGGCTTCTCAGGGAAGTGATCACAGTACCAAGCCTGCCAGAGTTCAAGAAGCCTTTGGATGATACTCTCAGGCTCATGGTGTGACTCTTAGGTCCTGTGCAGGGCTAAGAGATGATCCTTGAGGGTCCCTTCCAACTCAGCATACTCTGTGATTCTATGAAATGTTTAAGGGTTTTGTATCACTTGTTTGCTGCACTCTTTCTGAAACCTTTCTCTCCCTTCTCTACCATAAAACCCCAGTTTCACATTGCCGTTGAACAAAGGGTGCAGTTCTGATTCCTTACATCTCAAAAAGAGTATATGAGTTTTGGGAAAGATAAAGAGGAAGGCAGTAACCGAATCAAAGACACCATATGGCTTTTGTAAGAGGAATAACCAATTTGGCTGTGACTTTTCAGCATGGAAAGCTTAAAGGGATGCTAAAGGTCTACAGAAGTCTTGGATAGGGTGGGCAAAGACTAATGCTTTATCATCTCTTCCAAAAACTTAGATGTGAGGCCAGAGCCAGCTAGATTCCAAGCAAACCAGAGGACCAGGCACTTCATGCAGTGCACATGGGCTGCCGGAACTGCTTCATGCAGCACAACTGGGTGCAAGAGGGTGATGTGGACTGACATATAGAATGTAGAAGCAATTTGAGGACAGATAAATTAGGATTAAAAAACAAACAAGAAGAATTTCAGGTGACCCTCTGGACTGGAATTATTTGGAGGCTGGAGGAGTACCACGCTAATATATCTTAAATGCTTGCCCTATTTTTAAGCTAGCCTTAGCAGTTCCTAAGAATCCCTGTTTTACGTAAGATACTTGATTAAACTTACCATAGCCACAGCTTATGCTTCAGGGAAAGAGCAGGCAAAGGAGGGGGTCCTTTCCTACAGAAGAAAATCTTATCATCTGCCTTTGCTGGGCTATAACCCTGCCTGGAGACCTGGGGGCAAGGAAGCGGATTGTGGAAACTAGATCTAGCATGCCCTTGGTCTGCATGCTGATGGGTCAAATTTGAGTTGCTGACCACTTGAAGAATATCCTTTCTGAGCTATACAACATCTCTGTGAGGGTTTGGGGCAAGAGCACATTGTAAACCAGCTGCATGGATTTGCTCTCTTACTCTATCTGAACAGCTCTGGTTTTGCTTAAATGTTGGTTGTAGCAAGTATCCTATCAATAACCTGTGGCTCTGAAGTCAAAACAAAGATATCTTCCTAATGCACTACATAAGGTATTCCTAACCTACAAAGAGATATTCTGTAACACTTACTCCATCTTTCTGTGGCCATATTGATTCTGAAGTAAAGCGCAGTGTTTTTAAAAACAGACCAAGGCATTGGAGGATATTACTCTGTACTACATTATGCCTGTTTCCTTCATGACAGTAACAAAGCTTATGTTTTGCCCGATTGATTCCAGCTGATAGTTCTGACATATTCCAGAGGAAATTGAATGTTTTAGATTGTGAGGATGACCAAGCAGACCTCAGGATAAATTAGGAAGAGATTATGAGGATTTTTTACTGGGGAAAGAACACATTACAACAGCAAACACTGAAAGATGTAGTAGAGGTGATGCACAGTCCCTGCACAAGCAGGACACACACAGAGCTTTTAACCACCTAAAGAATTTGGAGGTTGAAGATTTAAATAATTGTGCTAAACTGAGGGAAAGAAAGCTACAGCAGCGTCACCGGCAGAATGCACCGACAGTAAATAAATACCACTAAGTCACAGAATGCTGATCTTTGCCCAGAAACTCAAATACAGCTTGTTGCTAACAGTTGTCTATCTCCTTAAGGCTTTATTTTTAATCAATTTTTAATATAAGGGGATTAATTTTATTTATCTAAGTCTGAATAAAGGCATTTATTTTCAGAGAACTATCAACTAGCCCTTAGACAAACCTGTGCTTTCCTGGAAATAGTAGAGAAAGGACTTCCTCTGGTGGGAACACAGTGAGTCCCATTAACTATAAGATGGCAAGATGAGTACATGTAAACAAATGCTTTCTTTTCCAGTATAAGGGTAGTGCTTTGATTTAAGACAATATAGAACAATACACAGTGGGCCACCATCTTTACAAATCCTGCATGAAAACGAGCCAGGTAAACTTTCCTCAGTTCACTTCATATATCAGAAAAAGGAATCTAAACCCCCTCTGCTTGCACTGGAGGTGTGAAATAAATGCCTAAATGCCCTTTTTTTTTATCTCCAGAGAGAATCAGAGAAAAAAAAAAGAAACACAGAACAGAACTCTGCTTGAAAACAGAGTGAAAATAAATCAGCAGTGAATGGATTAGCTTCAGATCAGACTGCCTGGAGCAGCCTGATCTGGAACAGCAGAGTACTCAGGGCTTGTGCTTTTTAAATTAGTTTTAATAAATAGAATCAATAGCTCAAATTATGAAGAAGAACAAAAGCTCAGATCAAATCGATTAAGGCTGTAGCTCATTATTATAAGCCAAGGGGTGTCTTCTCTTGTATAAATGTGATAAGGTGTCACAGAATCCACTTTTCAGTATCTCTCCCAAAACAGTTGTATACAGAGTTGGACACAGAGCCTGAAAATAGTCCTGGTTATTCAAACACAAACACAGACTTTCTTTCCTTTTCCTTTCCCCAGAAGAAAAAAACCCCCAAAACAACAAACAAACATAAAAAGACAAACCAGAAAACTAATCCTTTGGCCTGAAGAGAAACCAGGAATTTACAGGGAGGACAAAATGAAGTAGGCAAACAAGAACAAAGTATTCTGTATTATATATAGGATTTAATGCTCAGGTGAAGAGATTCTTGAATAAGTCACTGGAAAAGTGTTTTTCCACATATGAGATTAGGAAAGGGTGTTGGAGAACATTCAGAAGTTCTCTCTACCCCAAAGAGTCAGCCAGGGATTATTCACTGAAAGGGAACAAGGAGGGTGTCATTAACTTCAATCAGGTTTTTGGCAATTGGAGGGGGTAGTGGCACACAGGCATCTTGTTTTCTTCTTTATGCTTTGTGTTTGTGTGGTTGGGTTCTTTATTCCCAAAGGGTCTTTGGGAAAGCTGCAGTGTTTTACTAGCAGGGGTCCTGGTCACTGAGAAGCAGAGCAGGACTGTGCCAGCAGTTGTGTCCCCACTCTGCACAGGACACCTCTGCCAGGGCACCTCTGCCAGGGCACACATCTGCATGGGTGTTATGACAAGAGCCAGGCTCCAGGTTGGTCACAGTAATGTAAGGGAACAGCACATAAACTGTCTGCTACACCACATGCCACCTGAAAGGGTAGGATAAAGCAGAAAATTCTACTTGCCTTGTTACTCAGCATAATAGGGGGATGACCCTACTTCAGATTAGCTAATTTTGATTAATAGTGGCCTCCTCCCCCAATAATGAAACCAAGGAAAAGCCTATTGAAGCTCCAAACAGCTTTTCAAGTCTAAGTTGAACCCCAGGTTACCAGCCCTGGGTCTGCATATATTGTTCATCGCTAGGACACCACCAAGAGCTTCCCTTTCAATGCTGGAGTTTTATTCTAAATACCCTGATAATCAGCTCTGAAGAACAAGTTCTACACAGGAAACTAAAGCACTTAAACACTCACCCCTCCCTTTTTTTTTACCCCTATAATAAAAATTTTTGTTACATTTAAGCCAAGTACACACTACCAGTCCTGAATTTATATCATCAAATACAGTAAAAGTAAAGAGGTTTTTGGCACACCATGTGACACTCTAGAGGTATGAGAACAATGCTCTGTGCTGATAACCTCTGCTAACTCCCATTCATCCTCAGGCTGAAAAGCCGGCATCACTTATGTGGGCTTTGTGCTCACATATAGCACCTAAAAGTCTTTTTCATTGGTGTGGTCGAATTATAGATAAACAGCAAAAGACGAATAGTAATCTTGTAATAATAGAATATATGACAGATGTACTACTGAAAGTCATTCACATGCTCCAGTGATGAGCACGGTTCAAAGCTTATCTGGAATAGACTTCCATCTTGCTAATAAATATTCAGAGACTTTATAGTCTTCAAGGACGTAATATTGAACATCTGACAGAAAATTCAGTGTAGATCCATAAGCATTTTTTATTATGTTTTGATCAGAAGTAGATTTCTTAATGTTTTATAGGAAGCAGTGCCTTTGCCAGAAGACACAGAACTTTCTTGGGCAAAGTACTCAGTGGTTAACTTCATGTCCAACAAAATAAAGAAACTACCAATTATGATTCAAATGTAGTGTAATTTATTTTCTATTCAGTGAGGAAGAATTGATTTTCCCAGCAGTGTCACTTACACTGTAATGATTATTGCACATAAGACAACTTAAAAAAATGATGGAAAAACAAATTAGGTGGGCTGCAGATCACTGGCTTATCTTGACTGCTCACCTTGAAGAGAGTTAGGGAAACATAAGATGTAGTATCGGATGTCTGGGTGCTTGAAACCTCTGCTCTCCTTCCATCTCCTTGATATTTCATATTAAAATTTCAAAACAGAAATAAACATTTCCAGCAGGGATGAAACAGCACATCTTGCCAGTCTGAGGATGTCTGCTTAATTAAAAACAATGATAACTTGCTGTGACAGAAGATAATTAAAGGGGTATAAATTTTGTAAGAACTTGGCTTTGTCTAATGCTTTCATCTATTCATGAGACATAAGAAAAAAGTTGCCACGACTCCCTGGCTTCTGTTAGCTGACAGTTAGTACTGATGACCAAGTGCTAAAGCAATGCAATAAAAGACTGGGCCCAATATTATGCCACAATCTAATGTAAATCAATGAGAATTCTCCAACCAATTTTTCAATATGTATTGGATAGACCTTTTATTGTGTGCAAAAGCCTGAATAATGGGAGCAGAGGCTAACCAATCAGTGGTGCAGTGATAATCTCTATTCTGAGATGGAATTGTCCTGATCAAAGTTTGTAACAAAAAAATGAGTTGGCCTCACATTCTTCTCTGGCGACATCCATAATCAGCCAATGTACTGTACATTAAGTGCTGCATGTCTTATCTAGCTGATAGAATTTGCTGCGAGAGGCTTGGTTAACCATGTTTGGTTTAGCTTAAGGGCAAGCAAAAATGACAGTCAGCATCAACCACCAAACCTGAAATGTCACTGTGAAATTTCACACATACCCTTCCAGAATCATTACGTTTCCCCTCAGATTTATTTAAAAGATCTGCATCGTTACTTTATTCTAATTGCAGCTTCCTTGCAAGATCTCCTACCTTTTTGCTCTGTTTTATATGGTGAAAAGGCTTTTAAATTTTAAAAATTAAATGGCCTTGCAAAAACTAGGAGAATGCATGAATTTTGTTGCCGATTACTTTGTCAAGAAAATGTGCCACTAATTTATACCCTTTGAGCTGCTGGGTTAGATGTAGTGCTTATTATGTCAGCCCTTTAGATTATTTCATCTCACTAGCCAATCACACTAATTTTTTTATTTTTTTACATGTAACATCCATATCTATTCTTGCAAATAGATTGTTCAAAGAGTAGGTATGATAGCAGTCATTCTCTCTCACTTTCTCAGATTAACGAATGCTTTTGACAATGAGAAAATGAACATTTTCTCTGAGTTTGACAGTTGTAAAGGATATTTATTTCCCAGGGCTTTGTTGGTAAGACTGCAGTGTTCAAAAGAATAATCTATGTTGTTTTTGGCAAAAGTTTCAGTTTATATAAGTGCTACTGCTATTACTGTTAATGAATCCAGTACTAAGGGCCCATATATTCAGTTTCTGAAGAGCAGATCAAGAATCACAGAATCAGTTAGGCTGGAAAAGACCTCTGAGGTCAAGTCCAACCTTTGACCAAACCACCATGTCAACTAGGCCATGGCACTAAGTGCCATTTCCAGTCTTTTCTTAAATGCCTCCAGGGATGGTTGACTCCACCACCTCCCTGGGCAGCCTGTTCCAATGTCTAATCACCCTTTCTGTGAAGAAAGTCCTCCCAATGTCCAACCTTAACCTCTCCTGGCATAGCTTGTAGCTATGTCCTCTCAGCCTGTCACTGGTTGCCTGGGAGAAGATGTCAAACCCACCTGGCTACAACCTCCTTTCAGGTAGCTGTAGAAAGTGATAAAGTCTCCCCTGAGACTCCTCTTCTCCAGGCTAAACAATCCCAACTTCCTCAGCCACTCCTCATACGACTTACTCTCCAGACTCTTCACCAGCTCTGTTGGCCTTCTCTGGACTTGCTCAGGACACAGTATTCGAGGTGTGGCCTCACCAGTGCCAAGTACAGAGGGACAATCACTTCTCTGGTCCTGCTGGCCACACTATTGCCGATACAAGCCAGGATGCCATTGGCCTTCTTGGCCACATGGGCACACTGCTGGCTCATGTTCAGCCTGCTGTCAACCAGCACCTCCAGGTCCTTCTCTGTCGGGGCTTTCCAGCAACTCTTCCCCCAGTCTGTATTGCTACATGGGGTTATTGGGTCAAAGTGTAAGACCTGTCATTTGGTCTTGTTGAACCTCATACTGTTGGCCTTGGCCCATTTATCCATCTCTGCAGAGCCTTCCTACACTCCAGCAGATCAACACTCCCACTCCACCTGGTGGTGTCTGTGAATTTACTGAGGGTCCTCATACAGATTGTCAATAAAGATGCTGAAGAGGACTGGGCCCAACATGATCCCTGGGGGACACCACTAGTGACCAGCCACCCACTGGATGTGGCACTATTCACCACCACTCTCTGGGCCCAGCCATCCAGCCAGTTCTTAACCCAGAGAAGGGTGCAACCGTCCAAGCCATGGGCTACCAGCTTTTCCAGGAGAATGCCATAGGAGATGGAGTCAAAGGCTTTACTGAAGTTCAGGTAGACTGCATTCAAAGCCTTTCCCTCTTTCCCTCATCCACGAGGCAGGTCACCTGGCCATTAAATGAGATCAGGTTGATCAGACAGGAAATGCCTTTCCTAAACCCATCCTGGCTGGACCTGATTCCTTGGTTGTCCTGTAGGTGCCCACACTGAGCACTTGTGATCACAGTCAAGATGGTTGGTTCCATAACCTTTCTGGGTACCGATGTCAGGCTGATAGGCCTGTAGTTCCCAGGATCCTCATTCCAGCTCTTCTTGTGGATAGGTGTCACGTTGGCCAACCTTCACTCATCTGGGACCTCCCTGGTTAAGCAGGACTGATAATAAATGACAGAGAACAACTTAGTGAGCTCTTTCACCACCTCCCTCAGCACTCTGGGATGAATCCCACACAGTCCCATAGACTTGTGAACCTTCAAGTGACACAGTAAGTCACTACCTACCTCCTCCTGGATTACAGGGGGTCTATTCTGCTCTCCATCCCTGTCTACCAGCTCAGGGGCCAGTTGCTCTGAGCGTAACTGGTCTTACTGTGGAAGACTGAGGCAGAGAATGCAGAAAGTACCTCAGCCTTTTCCTCATTCTATATAACATGCAATGAAAGTATAGAAAGCCACAACCAACATACGTTCTGCTTTGTGTATGCTTTTTGATTTGCTTAACTCCATACAAGGGTAATCTGTCAAAACACACAGATGTTTTAGCTGATTATCCTTTATCTGGCAGAAGTAGCCTTTGATTTAGCAAGTATTGCTAGTTCAGCATTGAGATAGCAGAGAATGATTAGTGTTTTGTTTGACACCATTTTTTTTCCTGGAAAGTATTTTCCCTCACCACTTCTTCAACAAGATCAGCAAGAGAAAAACATGCAGATGACCATGGAAGGCAAGTATAGCTTGGAAGCATGCTCTTAAGCAGGCTAGCAGAGGAAGCATGGGCATTAACTGCTATTTCAGCAGTTGCTGAAATACAGATACTGAGGCTGGAAAAGAGACTTGCCAGCATGGGGAACTCAGACCGATTGAAACTCCCACACACTCTGTGTTTGGTGATGAAGGTGAAATTTAGACATCCATATAGTCTGGGTGCACCTTTTTCCTCCTTTGGACCATTTTAAGAAAAGCAACTGACATATTGAAGCTTAAGACATCTGGGACTTGTGGGCTTCTAGGATTGAGAAAAAATCTGAATCACTTGAGTTCATACTAACAAAGCCCTGAGTGCTGCTACACAACACAGGCTGAAGCCCAAAGCTGTTGTTAATAAAAGTAGGATACTAGCACGTGGTGCTTTACAGAAATGTATAAACTCTGTTATATAATGAATATTGTAAAGATGTACTCTAGGTGGCAAGTCAGGCACTGCTAATAAAAATAGCAGTCTGCCATCCAACCAACTCAGAGATTAACAAGCTTTCTGTGGAATGCAGAAAATCTTCAAGGAGACGCAAGCAGGAACTTCTGAAGCACCCCCTGCCTCATTCCCTACTTTAGCTGATAACCAGCACTACGTGTGTTCAGACTGGAGGGCACTAAATAGATGAATCTATACCTAGAACCAAGGCCACCTCTTGACACCCTGACACAGAGGGGGAAATAAAAATAAAGTCTTTCAAAGCCTTGAACAAAGAGCCAGTCTCCCTGTTTTCTAGCACCCCTGGAGTGTCTCCCAGACAGCGTTCACACTTCTGACAGACAAACAAAACGGCAAAGCCCTTGCTGGTGCTGGTCCACAACCCTGAAGCTACAAGGCTGTCCCAGCAGACCAAGGCATCAGCGCATGCAAGGGAAAGCACTCCTCAATGGGAACTTTGTGGAGATTCGTGTCTCCATGTCTAGCCCATACAGTGCTCCTGTAAAGACCTGAGTGGATGTGCTCCAACTTCTAGGGTGAAATATTCGAAACCCAACCTGACTCCTGGGGTGTGGACCTATGCAGTGCACTCAGCCACAGTGATATAACACAGCAATAACATGTAGGGAAATGAAGGAAGTCAAAGTAATATTGTTGGCTATATGAATAATGTATGTATATATAAATTCCTAAATTCCTGCAGATGCAACATTCATGTATTTGTGAAGGGCTTTAGCTAAGGAGAAATATACAGATAACAATTAAACTCATAAAGGAGTGAAAACCTTCCAATTAGTGCTCCATAGGCAGCCTTACTGACCATAACAGAGCCAACGGTTAGCTGTAATTGAAACGCCCACAAAAATCTCCACTTCAGCTGTCTTTAAATTACTGACTGTAGCACTGCTGTGAAATGCTGCTCTTCTAATACTGTGACAGAAACTGATCCAAGAAAAGCACAGAAATGAAAAAGGAGAAAAAGGTGAAAAGCATAGGTACCAGGTCAATAAAAATGCATTTGAGGGAAAAACCTCTGAAACTACATGCATCATTTGAATATTAAAAAATAGCAGAGTTATGATTTTCTCTGCTGAGAAAGAGTTATTAGAAAAAAATTAATGTGCGGAAGGTAATTTTCTTTTTCTGTTATTTGGAAAAAGGAAACACATTGCTATAGAAGCACATTCTGGTGAAAAAAGTCCTGAAGTGGCTAAGATTTGTTACCCTGTACTCTTGGGAAATTGCTTGTCTCTTACAATGTATAACTTTGCTGCTTCTGTAATGGATAAAATTATGTTTATATACTTAACAGGAATGTTGTGAAATCTATTAATATTTATAGAAAACTTCATGAGCCCTAAGAAAATCTTATCATTTCCATGTGGTGCATTAAAACAATTAAAATCTCCCCTAATAATTTAAATAAATTTAAACAGTTGTTTGCCTATTTCATTTGTGCTTTCAACATCCATTTTATTTTTTTCCCACAGTGGTTTTCTGTCTACCACAATACCACAAAGTCCTGAATCTGCAAATTTGTACAGATGGGTAGTTTCACACCTGCGATTCATCCCACTGGGAGGCAGCTGAGCTGCATGGGCAAGCAATTAGGATGTGTATGAATGCCAGCAGAATCAAACCCTGGATTTTCTTGTAGGGTATTCCCTCACAGGGGCCACTAATGCTGATTTCAAAGGACTGAAGAATGCGATCGGGGCTTCATCTGCCATGGCAACAATATACTGCAGATAGGAAATTACAACTCATGGGATTTGGATACAGTGAGTATTTCCCCAAACCAGTAATTCCACCTAGAGAGAGTTGTTCTGCCAGGGCATTTCTTGGTTTGCTGTCATTTTCTGACACAGTTTGTTCTTTTATGACTCTCCTCTTGCCAAAAAAAGCAAAGCAAAGAATTTCCAGAGGAGCTCTGTTGGCCAAGGAAAACCTTGGGGATCAGACAAGTTTTTAAGTATCAACCTGCTGTCTTTCTATAGCATGGGGGTTTATAGCCCCTCTTCTTATACCTTGCTTGTTCAGAAATTTATATGCGTGTATAAATATTCTTGCTGGGTGACTCGACTCCAAGGAAAGGCTGTTCAGAATTGATTGCTTCGCAAGTTATCAAGAAGGAAAAAATGGATTTGGCTGATCTGTGCTCCTTTTTTTTTAAAGCTTTGGAGAGACTGGAGATGCCAGAGAAAGCAGCACAGGTGGTGCTTCCACTGCTGGAGACATGTGCTTTCTTACCTCAGTAAGTGTCTGTGGCTCTCACAGGCACGAGTGCTTCCCATTGAATGGGATACTCTTTTACATAGGGTCTGTCCTAAAAAATGCCTATTGGGCTACTGAAGGCAATAGACTAATATGTCATGTGATGGTACAAGTGAAGAAGGAAATTCTGAAGGTAGGCACTGAAATCTGAACTTCTCAAAGCCAAAGGTAGGCAGGGGTGTTAAATTAGGGATTATTTCTAAGCACGAGACATAAAACAGAGTATAAAACCATTAAAAGGCTTTCAGAAAGTGTGTAAAGAATACCATTACAATTCTTAGCCTGCCTATGTGACAGTCCACTTCAATGAAAAAAAACCCCAACCTCAAATAACTACTTCCTATCCCATGCTCCTGGTTTTAGGAAAAAGGGAGAGGCAGGCAGTCCTTCCTTCCACTGTTACTCTCTTCCAGCTGAGCCTGAGCCATTTTAACAGTTACAGCTGTATATACATGCTACTGTTTTTTAATCTTATATTCTTCATCTGGAGCCAAACTTGTGGAGGAAGTTAAACAAAGACACCCTGTGCACACGGACAGGTGTGTGCACACACACTGTTCTTGTCACTTCTTGGGGTAAGATCTGATTTTGGGGTAAGGATGAGGGGAGATGGCTTTATAAATATCCCACTGCATCCCAAAATTTTATGTTTAGAACATAAATATAGGACATAATAAACTCTACTGAGAAAACAAGCATCACTTTCTGTTCCAGTCTTCACACAGTCAATCCAGTTCTTCATTGCATGCTACTATTTCAAATTAAAAAATATAAAAATGTGCTGAACATCATTTGAAAATATATTACCTACTTGCTCCACTCTTAAACAAAAGATGAATCAAACACAGAAAACTTGGAAATTTTCCCCACTGCATGGTCATGCACATAGTGTTTTTGGAAAACCACTGAAGTTTCACAGATTTCTGACAAATAAATATTTACCAATTAATTCCAATTAACTAACTGTATTTGGGCAAGGATTCATATGAAAAAGTACATCCTCATGATGTGGATATGGGGACCCTTTATGTCAATAGGACCATTAACAGAATAATGCTGCATAGGTGTTCACAAAACAGTATTTCCAGGCAAATATGCTAGAATGCTGACTAGTAACTGCATTCTTGAGTAGATAAGAGCAGAGGTGAAAGTTTCATCCTGCAGCCCACCCAGCAGGTATATGTTTAGAACTAAGGCTGTCCTGTCTTTAGTAAGCTCTAAATAAGTTACATTTGAGGGTACAGCATTATTTAGCCAGTCTAGGAAAATACAGAGGTTCAGCATGTTCAATATACTTATGAAAAACAAAGACTCATTCAGCTGAGTTGGGTTGGAGGCTGTTTTCATTGCACTCAGACACATCTCTCTCTCTGCCTATAACAGTCTGTAAATTCTCCTCTAGCTAACAAGAAGCAAATGCATCTGAGTGGCTTGATAAGGCAGTGGGAGATAAGAAGCATCCACACCTTCCAGGCTGAGCTGAAACACCTAAGGATAGTTGGAGGAAAACACTGAGCAAAAGTAAACAAATCACAAGCTTTCCTGACTCTAGACCCTCAAAAGCAAAGAAACTGCACCTGATTAGAAGGCAGACATTTGACTCCTTATTATAATGTGCGCAAGACAATTAGAAGAAATAATATTCTGTGCTCTTATATGAAATCCAGGCTTGACTCTGACCTATAATTTGAAATAAGCTTCATTTTAATGACTTAAATTTCACTGCTAATAAGAGCAGTCCAATCAAACTACAGGCAAACTGTGTGAAATAATTTACAGGTTTTGTCTGAAAAGGTCAAGGTCTTAAACAAAGAAAAGTGACTTTTCCTACCAAAGTGCTTGCCCCTCGCTGTGTAAAACTAATAGACTGCTATGAAAAATAATACCTGTCTTTCGTGCCCGAAGTACCTTGTTTACTGAACACACACACACACACACATGCACTCGTTACCAATCAGCTGCTGCCAAAATTCACAACACAAGGCTGACAGGGGTCCCCAGTGCCAAACAGTGAAAACGAACTGAGTTCTTTCCACTGAAGCTAATGAAGCTATGACAATTTAACTGTGAACCTACCCCAATTATCTTTTAACTTGCCTGCACAAGGACTCAGGAAAGTTAAGCAGAACTATCTAAAATGCTATCAAGACACAGGAGAGTGAGGCATGTTGAACTCTACATGGATTTCTTTCGCTTCTCAGTTGGGTGTCTAACAGGTTTATTTTTCTTCAGCAGATAATTCTGTTTGGCTTTGCAGGACCCCCTCCTGCATACAAACTGCTGGCAGCTGGAGCAGCTATCCCATTCAGGATGTATAGTCACTTAACATCTCTCCTCTGTGCAACTCTTACCCCTGTTGTTTTGCAGCATTCCTCATCCACTCTCTTCTTTCACTCTTGTTAAACTCTCACACAAACAGTATTTTCAATGACATGTCAGCCCAATGAGAGACACTTGGCATCTGCAAAGGAAACCTTGTGTGTGATTTTCAGAGGAATGTAATTCGGAGATTTTCAAGACACCTCTTGCTGGAGATCTCCAGAAATCACTTCATAAATGTTTCTATCAAGTATTTGAGAAGCTTTTTTAAAATTTTACTTTAAGTGGCATGGCCTAAGATATTGAGGGAGATAATAAGCTTTATTCTTCAGGACTGCAATGCTGATATTAATCTGCTGAGGGCCTGATCCAGAAAATGATTACCTCAAATTCCCAAGCTGACATTTATAAACCTGAGTGAGCAGCTGAAACCATATTGCATGGACAAATGCAGACATGGGGATAACAGAGCAGTTGTCCTGGCTTGGTGGCTCTTACAGTACAGCAGCTTGTACCCTGCTGGGTCAGAGCATGAGGGGCACACACATACATCCTCTTTCTGCATCTGTCCCTGTGTAAATACCCAGAGCTCCCTCTGTAAACTCTGAAGCTGAGACACAAGCACATAAGCACTTTAATGTCATTCCAACTTGCAAAAGCACCCTTCAAAACTTTTCCCTAGAGCTCTGTCTATGCTCTGCTCTTCCAGCTAGTGATAATCATCTTTGAGTATCAATAGGATTCCCTGTGCCAAAATGTCCCTACATGGGATGAGAGATTAAGTTAATACATTTTAATATTAGACAAGAGAGGGCAAAAAAGTCTGAAATGCAGTGGTTTAATTCTGTGGAGTGAAAACTGATGAGTTGTGAGAAACTGTCGTAAGGAGAGTAAATGAAGCTAGGAAATCATCCACACTATTGAAGCGTTTAGCCTGACATAGCATTCAGAGCAAAGGAAATTAACTGCTGCATGACACCAGTGAATTCATGAGTCCTCAAATCTGCTTTGTGATTCATGTTGTTGTCAGAGAAGTAAAAGATAGACCTCCATCCTACTTTGTAATGTCCCCTAGGCTTACTAACTTCACTGTTTTGACCACATCTCAGTTTAAAACTACTTATTTCAGATCTTACTAGAGCTTTCTTTCCTGCTGTGCCTCTACACTAAACCTTGGTATTTAACAGCTCACATCTCATGAATAACATTACTTCAAATTCTCCTTGATTTTAGCTATATTCATGACTTGAATGGGGAGACACTCAAGATGAAGACACCATATCTGAGACAAGAAAATGTAACACCTAAAAATGACTAGTTTAATCTTCCAAATACTTTAGAAAAACATTGATTATTTTCTCATTCAATATGCCCATTTTGATTCTTTGTAGGAACTGAAGCAGATCAAAGCTGAATTATCTAACAGAGTGGCTTTATTTCAGGGATGGGAGTTGACCAGCCCAGGAACCCATTCTGCCTGGTATCAGATATGTGGGATGTGACACAGGCTGGTTTGTGTGTGTGTGTGACAGAAACTGCTGAAAAAGCCAGAGTTTATACATTGGGAGAATCTCTCTGTAGCTAACTCCAGTGAAGGGCATCAACTTGGTACCCTCTCCCTGTTGCATGCAAACAAAATCAAGTGTTTGCTTCCCTGCAAAGAGCTCAGTGATTTAACAAGTCATATACCTGCTGTTAAATTTTAAGTGAATGCACTTTCATTTCAAAGATACATTATATATATATATATATATGCAGACATCTATATATCTTCAGACTTGAACATACATCTCTCATACATGCATCAAGCTGCAGACCATATAGGTAAGGTGACAGTCATGTATATGTATTTATTTATAGCATCATGAGTAAGCCAGCAGAGGACTGCACTGCAAGGCAGCTCCTATTGTGTGCAGCATACCTCCTCATGTTTAAAAGCTCCTGAAACTTTAGGAACTGAGTGATTATATATATATATATATATATATGGTCATTTATAGTAGCTAAGGATCTGTCCTGCAGCGTTATTATCCTTTTGTGTCATTTTCTTCCTTTTCTTCTTTTACTCTTTTATGATCTGTCTGTTTCTTTTTATCCTCCCATTTAAAATATCAAATACAGACTCCAGCCTAACTGTTGGACCACTGCACCAATATACAGACAGTGATTGTACAGCAATTCTATAGATTTCTGCTTCAAAGTAGGAATTGATCATAAAATCAGGGAGAGAAGGATGTAAACCCTAACAGAGGCAAAGTTGATTTGAATTAAAAAGTAATCATAATTTAAAAAGCTTTAGCTAGCACATAGTATGTTCTCCATATGCTTTGCTGAGAAAATATTCTCATCCCATTCTGAAAACATGTGAGTTTATTGATTAACTATATGATTAACCACCATAACACAGGGAATTCAAAGTTTCATGTCTTCATTTCCTTAGCTTACTTCATCCTCTTCACACCTTGTTTTTCTTAGGTTAAAGTCAGTCCACCAGTATAAATACCTGAGCAAAAACTATACCTGTTTGCAGGTTTCAGTGCAATTTCAACTCTTAGTGTGAAAGAGTAAAAAATTCCTAATTGCAGCTGTCAATAACAGTGTTACAGGTACTATACACATCATTTCCAGCTTCTGTCGCTGGGAAGCACATCTGACTCACTCAGTGTATAACTCAGTGTATAACAGAGAACTTAGTGTTTCAAGGCAGCTGATGTTTTAGTGCTCAGACATCTATTCAGCCTTGACTTGATAGTCTAAAATAAATATCCTTGAGCAATTGTACAAAAACACCTATGCAGCGAGCAAGTAAAAACCCCCGCTGTTTATAGTTTGCAGATGCTTGGGAGAAAGTACTCTATATAACACACCTCTAAACTGCTCTGACAATGGCTAAATTGCTTCATAGAATCATGGAATCATTAAGGTTGGAAAAGAACTCTAAGAACATTGAGTCCAAAGATTAATCCAGCACCATCATGTTCACCATTAAATTATGTCCCCAAGTGCCACATCCACATGCCTCTTGAACACTTGTAGGGATAGTGATTCTACCACTTCCCTAGGCAGCCTATTCCAGTGCCTGATCACCCTTTCAGTGAAGAAACTTTTTTTTAATATTCAATCCAAACTGCCCCTGGCACATTTCCTGTTATCCTTTTGCTTGGTGATATTCAAATATTTCTGCTTAAAGTAGCTGGTTAAATCTTAAGAAAAATCCCTTCTGAGAATAAGTTATTTTTGTTTGCATTACTGTCTCAAAGCAAGACCTCTAATGACTAAATTAAATCGTAGTGAATACTGATGATGGATTACAAAGCATGACAGTAGATTTTAAAAGTGGTGTAAATCTTCAAGGAGCAAACTGCCTTCGGTTACTACTAAGTCACTCCCTCCCCTCTTCCTCTGAGGCAATTAATAGTTAATACTTTGACACAGATGAACCTCCATTTCCCATCTGAACTTTTGGCCTCTGGTTTCTAATGGATTGACTCCAAAGTTGTAAGTCAGAGCCATCTACAATTTTCTTAGGCATTTTGGTATCTCATAAAAAAGTCCCAAACATTCTTCTATCCAGGCAAAGATTATAAAGCAAAACAGCTAATAACCACAGACTCCCCTGCAAACACTCAGAACATTGCAGCTGCAGAGTGTTTGCAAGTCTGCAAAAAGCAATGTACAATCCCAGCGGTAACCATCCTCTCATGAGATTCTGGCCTGTAAGTGAAAAAGTGGATGCAGGAGCAAGAAGAGTAATGAAAACCCCATGGATTCTGATCCCTGCTCTGTTTCCATATGTGCAAAACAAAATCACTCACTGTAAGAGGCTGCCAGCCTTCCCCTTTGCAATATACTTGCTAAAGCAGATGCTAATCCAACCAGGATGAAAACCCTGTCTCATGTACCACGCTGCAGAGCTCATGTTCACAGTGGAGTGTAAGCTCTCACTATTGGGAAACCAACCACAAAGAAACCCATCACAGTAGCATGTGTCACTGACCAATCCTCAAACACTAAAAAATAAAAATAACAATTAAAAATTCAGCAATGGCAAAGAGATAATGATTAATGAGGGCCATATTTTTACCTTTATCGCAAGTTTTCCCACCAAGTGACAGAGCTGGCTGTCACATGCCAGTATCCCAACTTCAGAAATAGTTGCAGTGAAACAGAAACACACAGCAACAGGAGAAGTGCTTGAGGCTTATCAGGCTCCTATTCTCACTCCGAAGTATTCACCAGCATTCAACATTTTAAAGGTACTGGGGAAGGACTCTAGGATGACTTAGGAAAGCTATCCAAGCCCATGTAAGGGCAGATTAAGACCTCTAAGTGTACTGAAGAAACTCCTCTCCTTTGCATTAAATGAAAACAGATTGCATCCAGTACTTCCACAATAAACTCTTAAGTGAAAAAACTACCTTTCAGGAGCTGTACTTAGCAAGAAGTCTCTGCTGGTGCCCTGTACAGGGTTCTTAGATGCTGTGGCCTTCTGTGCTCAACTTGCTACACTGATTTTAAAACCCTTTTCAGTCACTGAGACTTTTTGAGAAAACATAAAGCAAGCTTTTTCTGTTACCAAGAGTGCACCTGCAACGTCATCTGGAGCAGTAAAGCCTATTTTAGTTACCTAAATCACCCCACTGGGCACTCGGTGGAGAGCTGCAGAAGAAAACACTTTTCTAGAGTTCCCCTTTGATCCTGAAGGAAAAATCTAAGGTTCATCTGTCACTTATTAGCTCTTCAACTAATGTATCTGGCTTTACTACTGCTAAGGTTTGGTATACTTAAAGTAACTCTAGGTAGTTTTCAAATTTTTAAGCCATGCTGAAATCAGTCCCAGGGCTATGCTCATAGAATGGGAACAGAATTACTTCCAATGATGGTTTATTTTGTGAGAGAGAAAGTAAGAAGAGAATCAAGTTGAGACATTCTTACTCCAATATTTACACAGCACTGCCAGAAGAAAGGGTTTGTTCACTGTTTTTAGTCACGCTAATGTTGTAGCCTGCCTGTTTCAGAGAATACATACTCATGCTGAAGAACCTGCAAATTAGCATCCTCAACAAACCCTTGAGAAGTTAACAAGGAGAGAACAAATCCCATTTTACTAACAGGTGCTTTTCAGTGATACTCTACTTTTTTTGCAAAAATAATTAAAAAATGCTTTTGCTTAATCCATAGAAGGCAGACCTTAACTGTGTAATCTAAAGAAACAATCAAAGCAAAATTAAACAAAATTAGCAGTATATGCCTGGAGCACAGTTCAGTCAGGATTTAGATGACCTAAATCACAGATGGATTATTTTTCCCTCTAGTTGTGAGAATATTTAAACTTTTACTGACCTTTTGTGGTTAATTCAGACATTTCTCTCAAGTTTTCACCGCAGTCTGCTTACTCAGTGAGCATAACAACTCCTCCTTCTGCACAAAACAAAACTTCTGCCCTAGGAAAACTGTGGCATAGTAGCCATGGATATATCATGGTTGGGATGAGGTATATTTTTCCAACTAGTGACATATCATTCTTCATTGTATCCTCCCTCCAAACTTGCCACTCGACATTAATCAAAGGCTTTATCCAGGACTACTCCTTTTGTTTTTGCTTTAGGTCGTAACAATGTTAGTCGGCTGTGGGTGTAGGCAAGAGGAGATATAATTTGCTTTAAAAAACATAAAATGAAAACCGTTGCTTGCACAGTTACATACTTGCCATTGCATAAACTTGTTTGCTCGCCTATGCTACTGACACAGAAAACAGCTACCATACACTATTGTTCACACTACTTTATGGAAAACAAAGAGCAGCTTTAAGATAGATTGAGCCCATTCTCGAGTAACTCAGTACAGAATCTTCACACTGTTCAACCTCTCCAATTGCAGTTGTGCTGCTCCTGAAGGAGATGGATTGGTGTCTGTTCATCAGAGTCCTTTCTGCAATGCCTTTGTGATCTCAGAAAAAAAAAAAATTAAGTTGCTTCTTGGCAAAAAAGCACAAACCTTTGGAAAGCTCCTGCAGTAAAAACACAAGCGCTCATCATCAAGTTGTTTAGGGCAGACAAGATGCACTACACATTCCGATAACGCTACAGCAAGCTGTAAAGAAAGCTTAGACTTTTATGCTTCAAATTACTGTCACAGCACCAAGGAAGCTTGTTCAAAATTTAGTCTGCACTTTGCATTATGACACGCTACATTGTTTCTTAGCAGAGATCTTAAAATGAGTACAAACATAGAAATGGAGGAAATTCAAGATGTAATTAACTGAGTGTCAGAGGAAGGGCTGTGTTTTGCAAACAGCTGGCATTAATCTCCCAAGGTACTCCCTACAAACCTGACCTTTGGCTTGCCAAGCAGCAGTTTGTTTTGAGAGTCAGTAAGAAGGCTTTTGCTCACAACCATTCTCTTTCCCTACTTACAGTTCAGTGATGTTGGCGGGGATGTCCCGGGGAACATGGACCACCTTGCTTTCCTGACAAATGAAGACCCTGCCCATGCAGCGACAGGCGTGGAGCTGGCATCTCAAGCAGCCCACCAGGAAAAACACTAAACAGGCAAGGACTGAAGACATCTCTGTCTTTACATCTGTGCCCGTCTCCTTCATATCACAGGGAGGAACACAGAGACCTCCCAGACCAACTCCCTGGATAGAAGATCCGCCTCAAAACTGGGACAAACCATGTGGCTATTGGGGGATGACTTCTCAGCAAGTTTCACTTCAGGACTTCAAATTCTCTGTGGCATTAGAGTAGGGATAGAGATGAGCAATGCTGATTTTTGATGACACTAGTATTTTATATTTAAAGTGGTGTTGAAATCATGGGGCCCAGCTGTACTGACCAGAGCTCTTTTAATGCGCTGGGTATCTGCACTTGGAAAAGGTCCTTCCTCCTCAGCTCCACTAGTTTGCATGTACTGTTTGGTAACACCCAGGAACAACAAAGCATTTTTACTTTATACAGCCCAGACACTTTTGCCCCTGAAGCAGAAACACTCTATTTATGGCAGTTTTTATGCTCTCCTTCATGGATCCAAGAGCCCCTGCTTTTGTATTGCTCCTAGGGAAAAGAAATATGTTATTTTTTTATATGGCATATAATCTATTTGATAGGTTAAAAGCTCTCCAGTCCTAAAGCCAGAGCTACATAACACGTCTTTTTTTTCAGCTGTGATTATTCTTTGTGCACTTGCTGATTCATCTCCTTTTTTCTTTCACAATTTTATAACACAAACAGAAAAAAATGTCACAAGCTCAATAGTCCCTGTTGACTGGCAAGCTAATTTCATCATCTGGAAAAAAAATCCCAGAAATATGCCAAATGACGATTTGTAACACAACAGGAGGGAAACAGCTTCACGAATAACATCAGAAGGCCTGGATATTGAATCCTGTCTTTGAGTCCTTATTTGTTTTGTTTACTTTTTGACTGAGTGAAAATATCTTGTTACAAATATTAATCCTTGAGGAAGGGACCTTCTGAACATTTTGCTGTCACTGAGTCATACACCAGGATACTGTCTAGAACAAAGGTTTCTCTACAAGACACCTGAAATGAGTATTTGGAGATAAAGGTATTTGGGTTTTTTTGAGGTTTTTGTTTGTTTGTTTTCTTTTTAAACTGTAAAGAGCTGTTTCAGACACACAGGGCTTGTAAATCACGTGCATTTTAAGTGAGGGAGCCACGGGTGATTCTGTTGAACTTGACTCACATTTAATCCTTCACATTGCTCGGATTTCTTAATCTTGTTTAAATCTGCTATTATTTTTCTGGGGGTTTTAATTACTGGTTTGGTTTTCCTCTTTCTTAATCAAAAAGAATAAACAAATGTAATGAGACAGAAGACAACATCATTTCTTTGAAGTGTGCTGACCAAAAGATTCCACCATTCTAACCTAAAGGTGAGAATAAGCCTCATAATGTAGATGTTTCTGAAGGGAGCTAATTAAGACTTTTTAAATAATTAAAGTTACCTTAAGAGTTATCCAAATATTACCAAGTATCACCAAATATTTGTTAGTTTTTTCCCCTCAGTCATTTAAGCTTACTCAAGAGTGATATTCACACCAAAAAAAAGGTAAGAAAAACTCACGCCAATCTCTTTCTAACATTGATAGGTTTATAATGAATTGAAATAGTATCCCTTTAATTGTATTTGTAAAACAGAGTCCATTTTGCTAAGCTTCATGAGAATTACAGTGACTGCCAGAAAAAAGAATTTCTAAAACATTAGTGTCTTTTTCCTCATATCTCTCTATCCCCTCTCCTTTGAAAGATCCTAGACCTACAAGATCATCTGAAATGAGCAGACCTTCAGTTGAATTCATACTCAATGGAATGAAAACTGCGGAGTTGCACCTTATGATCAAACAAATTCCCATTTAATAAAATTTTGCTGTAGTCCATTGCAAATTGGATTTAAAAAAATGCCAGGAAGACAACTCATTTGAGGCTTTTGGGATTTTGTCTTTTCAACAGAAAGCCTCTAGCTTCTACAGTTGTAGTCCAAAAGCAGGCTGAAAATATCTCCCCCAAAATACAAAAGGTGAAGCTTGAGGAATATATAGGGCACAAGAATATATAGTTACAGAGAAATTTAAGTCATATCTCTTCATCCTGAAATACATGAATATAAATGGTAATGTTATACTGATGAAATGGAGAGTAATATTTATGACATAGTTTAAAAAGTGGTAACATTCTCTGAATGTCAAAATAATTTTCACTGATATGAAGACATTGCAATTTGATTAACTTTGGGTTTCATGTATCGAACCACAAAATTTGTTTCAGATGATAGTAATAATTTTTCTATATGCAAAAGTCAGAAGATCAAAGAATATCACTAGGGCTACAAGACATCTTTGCAATTATTAGTGACTTCCAAAACTATAATAAGTATACTTTATTTTAATACAACTAGTAAAACAGAGATGTTCTAAAACATCGGGCTAGGTAGCAGGTCATGAGCATAATGAAGAAAAATTGGAGGGAGGTTGGCTTCTTCCCATTTTTGTTTGGTGAGGCCTTTTTATCAGTATAGTACATATTGCTCCACTTTCACTTAGAGCAGTTAAAAATGAGGTGACAATTATTAAGATATAAAAAACCACCACCCAGACTGTTTCTTTTGTAATATTGTGGAGATAAGGCTTTGAAGGCAATATGCAGTTATCATTACATTCAATAAAATCAGACTAGTATGGTACACAGAACTGACATTTCATTCATATTAGAGCAAGCACTAATTCAAGACCACACTGAAACTAACTGAAGATAAATGAAGATTCAGAAAGATCTCTGAGTTGTTTTATACATATGATCCAAGGTCTTAAAGGATAGACTCTGGTGTCTCTTAATGTTTTGAACTGGGAATCTCTCTTGGAATTTCTGTATATGACTGTCAAACAGCACACAGTCACATCACTACAGTCCCTTGATTGGATGGATTACTCAGCTGATGATCCTCTCACTACCAGTTCAGTTGCCACTCAGGAAGAAAATCCATGCATAAGAGGGGGAAAAGAAACCCTCCTGGTCTCTTTCTGGGGAGGTTGCACTCACAAGTCCTTCTTGAGCACCAGGTTGGAGCTACAACCATGCCTGAAAACCCAAAGGACCTGTTGCAGGGGATCTGTGAGAGCCACTTAAGGCTAGACATAAATATGTCCCACTTCTTTGTGCCATCATAGGGTTTCATACTTCTTCCTCATTAGCTTCCTACAGGTGGCAAAGTCATTCCTGCCCCAGCTACACACTCTGACACCTTCAGAGCATCATGTGCAAGGACCTGTCTCATGGAGATGGCTGACTGTGATGCCCTGTCTTTGAGATTCATACTGTTGAATGTGTAAATGCAGAGATGACAGTGCTTTCAGATATTTACAAGAGCCTTATCTTTGCATCCATTTGCAGAAGAACTATGCTCCAGCTGGCAAATTGGTCTTGAGAGTGTAAACTGTTTTCCTGAGTAAGAAAACAGAAATTTCCCTAAATTGAAGTACTGTAGCAACAGACAGGCAATTAAGTGAATTGTGACAGATATTCAGTGATGACATTAGGGATTATGAAATTAGATGGCATCTGGGACAGACACTTAATTCAAGGTTATATAGTCATGAAGGGATTTCTTTCTAAGATGGTAGTAATAGAGTCTCGTTGATAGGACTGGCCTCTGACATCACCATTGGCCTCTAAAATTTGATTTGGTCTAATTCTATGAGCACTAAGCTGGAGAAACAAAGAGTTCTGCAGACCCCATCCCCTGCCCAAGCAGCAGTGCCTGTCCTGGGCTATGCTGTCACACAGATTAATGAGATTACAGTGGGAAGTAAAATGAGCCACCCCAGCTCTCTCTTGCCCTCAATAAGCTTGCTCCAAATACATCTCTAAGTCCTTCAACCACAGCACATACATGGTCGACTCAACATCTAAATCCAGCTGTTGGAGGTGTGGGAACAGCTCTTTTTCTTAAGGCAAGAAGCTCATCGTGCATCAACCTACAGGCAAGCAAGTTCACAGCACCGTCTGTGTTTCTCTCTTGTGAAACACAACATGACAGCTAATTAAGTAAATACTGTTTCTACTGATGTTTCCCAGCCTTAGAATAGTGTTTAATTACTGCTAAGCACTTTAACACTGGCTTTGCTTAACAATAAGCATTCTCTAAAAATGTGTAGGCAAATAAATCACCTGTATGAACAGATGGCATAAAAATCACATCCAAAAGAAGTTTATCCTTCAGAGTGGAGATTTCTTGCTCTTTTGATGATTTCCAGCACATAGTTTCTTCTCTCTATAGCTTTACAGGCAGGAATAGCATCTATACTCCTGACTACCATACTATGAAGAGAAAAAGATGTTTTCTATTCAGAAAAGCTTGCAGTGTGAGATAGAACAGATAGATACCTAAAGGGAAATTAGAGGAAATTACTAAGAGGGACTTTGACACATCACTGATTTACCTTTTGTGAATGACCGATGTGGGTTTAAAAACATCAGACCACTGAGGCCAACAGGCCATTGACCTGATAAAAATATAATGTTTTAAGCTCTTTCCAGATATAGCTTTTCTAAACAGGGTATTTTTAGCTTCATCTTTTTCCACGTATGAGAATTATTTTTAAATACATTTGAATGGACAGATTTCATCTGTGCCCTCAGTGTCAAGAATATAAAATGATAAAGTAGCCTAATAAAAGCAGTAGCTTATTGCTCTCTCAGTTCTTTTAGCCATCTGCTCGTATGCAACCTTAACTCCAAAAAAAGAGTGAAACTGAGACAGTAAATTTGCCACCAGAGGGAGTGCACTGACTCGGGAAGACAACACGCACTAGCGTAAAGAAAGGATCAGAAATTTTATGGAATTATGCTCACACAGGTTTCCTGTGACTGCCTGACTCTTGACTTCAAAACTGGGCTGTGACTAGTTGTCCCCTTATTAAATTGCACCTCTGCAGACTGTGGAGTAGTAATAATGAACAGCACTGTGTCTTTTCCTTCCCTCCTCTTACACACCTCACTCTCCTTAAAAATGAATTAGCATCTGATGTAAGTGGCCCTGCCTGTCCCTTTAGCACAGGAGGAACACTGCCCAGCACAGAAGGGTCTCGGACCCTTCTAATGTTTCTGCTGACACTTCTCAGCAATGAACATGTGCTTGTCCTGTGGACTGGGGAAACAGGAAAATTTTTACTTTCTTTATTTCACTCTGCCCCAATACTTTTACGGCTTTGATGGCTGACAAGCTCCCACTCAGCCCTTTATCTATATGATTTTTCTGAGGCAATCTGAGGATATAAGCACCTCATGTATTTTCAGACCACAGGAGACATATGCAAGAGACAACAGTGAAGTCAGAGAACAATCTTTGCCACTCCAGCTAGTACTGCTCCTCAGGTTCAGATCTGTTCATCCCCAGTTGATAATAAAAGACGCAGCCCATCTGCTAGGTTTCTATCACATGTCTGTAGAAGCACAGTTATAGAAGTACTTTTTCTTTGCACTGTCCATGAGTGGGTTTGACTAGACCAAAATAATGCACAAGAGACACCAAGGCCTGCCTGGAATCACACTTTACATCATATATTCTTCCCTGACACCTTTCCCAGCAGCAAAGGATATCTGAAGGTCAGAGATGTGAGGCAAGAGAAACCTTGCCTAACTATAGTGTCAAGGAGACCTGCCTACAGACATCAATAACCATACACTGTTCACATTGGTGGCAGTGGAACCTCATGAAATCCAACAGGGACAAATGCAAAGCCCCAAACCTGTCAAGGACAAATTCCTTGCAGTGATGCAGGGTGGGCACTGCCGGTTCAGAGAGCAGATTTGCCAGTAAAATGAGAGAAGTGATTATTCCTCTTAATTCTGGACTCTTTAGACCACACTGACAGCACTGCATCCATTCTGGAATGCCCAGTAGAAGAAAGACATTATTTAACTGAAGGAGTTCAGGGAAGGCCAGAGTGGTCAGTGCAGGAGTATTTCCTCTGTGAGCTGAAGCTGCAAGACCAGGGTTTGCTCAGTCTAAGGAAGGGATGGCCTATGGGGACTTAACAGTAGGCCCCAGAACCTGTGAAGGAATGGCAAGTGGACACATAAAAGCAGTTCCCAGCACCTACAGCATGGTGATCAAGAAGTGGACCAGGCTCATTGCAGAAGTGCAGGGTGGAGAAAAAAAAGTAACAGACATGAGCAGAAACAAGTGACATTCAGACTGGCTACAAGAAGATAATTTTTCACCTTGAGGAGAGTCAAGCAGCGGCACAGGCTGCTAGAGAGGTTTTGCTGTTTACTTGCATGGAGACCAATGTGAGGTCAAACTGGATTGTTCAGAGACTTATTCGGTATGGTTGCTTTTGAGCATGGTGACAATATACTACTCAGATATTAGTCTTTACTCGATAAGTAAAGGAGAAATGTTCATCAGCATGAAAAAGATAGGCTGGCAATGACTCCTGTCCACCATTTCAAAGTTGATGAGACTGCCATTCAGGAAGCTATGCAGTTTAGCAACAAACCTGAACTTTTTGCTCATTGAAATTCAAGAGGCTATTAATTTGTTCAAGTACAATTTATTGTGACATAAAATGAATTAAAGAAACTTTAATGATGCCTCCACAACATGCCATAATTATCATCTGATGTTAAAGAAAGAGAGCTGCCTGGCAGAGTATACGTAAGGAATTTCAAAGACTGATGTACAGAGATATCTTTAAAGAGAAAACTTGTTTAATTCTTCTAGTACTTACAATCAGCATACAGACAGTGCTGCCAACCTATTGTTTGGCCAGAGCAATTAAGTTTGCTGAAATTCATTCAGGCTGGATCAGTATTTCCAGCACTGAAATACATTAAAGAGATCTGAAATGGAAATATCTTTGCAGAATACCATAGGTCCCTAAACATTATCAAGATACTCTGCAATGTGTAAAACTGTATCTTCTCTTTTCTTGACCTCATACAGTTTAGGAGAAACCATCTCTGCACGAATAAGGGAAGAACTCAGCTGTGATTGATACATGAAAGACACTAAATATCCTTCCAGGAAATTAATTTCATTCTGACACTTAAAGGAAAAAAAAAAAAGGTAAGAAGGACAAATGAACATATAACATCTCTAAAGAAGATACAAGTAACTAATTCCTGTAGCAGGTTGAAGAAAAAGAAGTAAAGAAAAAAGGAAGCACTGTGTAATTAGTGTAGGTTATTAATATTGACAGTGGAAGGCTAAAAAAAGTGGCTCGTTTACTTTGCAAGAGTTACAGTGTATTGTATATTTCTTACCTTCATGACAGGTAGGCTAAATAACCTGCCTGAGGTGACAATTAGGAGCCATAGAGTCACTGAGTCTTTTTTTAGCACTATACAGTGGGAATGAATATTGCACATTCATTTTAAAGCATCCCTTAAAGGGCAGTTGAGGTTTTGCTGACTTTTGCTGAAGCTTTTACAGCAAAGTAAAAAAAAAATTATTTTACTTTATTCAGTGATTGATATGGAGGTACATTAAAACATAAACATTGTTCTGATCTCTGTCAGCCATTTTCCTCTTCCACTCTTCCCTGTGCTTCCTGCTGGGACTCCTCAGCTGCTGCTGAACAGTACTACTTTCCACAAACAGATCCACTGGAGTTAATAGGATTATTTATGGAACAAGATTCTGCCAAACATGACTAAAAAATTCAGGATCTGTCCCTCAGTGTATAAAATAATGAAAAATGACACATGCACTTAAAAGTAAGCAAATGAGCATTGAAAGGAAAGCTGGGCATGTCTAAGTTTTTATGCAGCTGAAGCCCTGGAAAAATAAAAAGGAACAGTTCCAGGTTGCCTCAGCAAGCTCAAATTAGTGCTATAAGACTGTCCAGTGATATATTCCTTCTTGGATTAGTTTTTCTTTGACACTTTTTCTTCCAGGAAGCAGGTTATTGCACAGAAGGTGACAAAGAGGGGCCACTGATGCTTGATCTGCCTGCCAGTGCTCTCAGGGCAGAAGGAGCAGGTCAGTCACAGCTCTGCAAAAGGAGAAGAATAAGGTCCTGACATTGCTCTTAAGGCAAAGAAAGGAATGGCAGGTAGACTAATGAGATTCTGCAGATGATGAAAAAGAAGCTTGTCCATCTCTTTCATGTGCTTTACAGTCCTCATTACCATGTTCTCAAAGAGTCTTGCAGTTCTAATGCCCACTTTTGTCCTCACTTCTATAGCACAGAAAGACCTCTAGCATAATTTTACAGGTGATGTCAGGGAAACTAATGGCACATCTGCAGCCTGGTGGTGGGTAGATCCACTGAGGTGCAGAGCAGAGATCCCAGGGAGGTGCAGGTTTGTGGACAGGAAGTACATCCCCATAGTGATGTGCCCAAGCCAGGAAGCTGTGCTTTGGGGCCCTGCACTGCAAACACATGCATCAGAATCCTGACCTTCCCCTGGCCCACCTGCAGCCACTTCTGGTATCTGCACTGTGCTTCTCTGCACATCCAGCTGTGACCTGGCAATGGAGCAGCATCGCTGCTGCCTGCAGCCCTAGAAACTCACTGGCATCCATCAGGGGAAGTTTGGGGAAGGACAGAGATGCACTGTGGTTCCTCCTCACATCCCAGTCAAGACCTCAAATTCCCCTTGTCTCTGAAACTCCATCACACCTGACATTTACATAGGACTTGATGTTCAAAAGATTCAAACAAACTTTACAAGCCACAGTTGAAGTCCCAACATATGTACAGCTACCCAAATTGAAATCTGGCCAGTGTACCAGAAGACTCTGACCTGCGTAGGAAAAGAAAGTGCTAACAGACTTGTGTTAGCCTGCCCACCCTGACAGATTGCATGTCTTTCACTCAGAAAGGCTCTTCTGGCTGCTGCCACCCTTGTGATGATGCTGGGATATGGTTCACTGATGAGTTAGAGAAGAAAAACTTTGGATATTGAAAAAAAGATTTAAATCCATTGAATGCTGTAAACTCCAAGCAGAAAGTCATACTTCACCAATGTATTTCTTTTTCTTACCTCTACAACAATTTTCCTTACACTTTTGACTCACATGACATGGTTTAGCATGACATAATTTATCAACAAATGACATATCCTGTCATGTTACATCTGCCTGACATGAAAAAAACAAATATCTTTTGGACTAAGCTGTCCACAATCTAGGCATAACAACCCAAGCCAAACTGCCTGTGGAAGGGTGCAAGACCTTTCATAGTCACCTTTCTTTGCTGTTTTTAAGATGGACTGCAAAGGTGAAGTATAATCTGTTAGACTGCCAAACCAAGTAATGAAGACCACACCTTAGCTAATTTTTACTTCTCCAGGTGAAGTTCAAAATGCCTAGAGACCAAAGAGCTGCCAAGTGAGGGTTTTGTACTGTCTCTTAAAAAGTATCTACATGGTATTTTACAAGTGTGTTTTGCGTGTGCTCCAAGCTGAGCAGAAATCTCATTAGGCCTCATTAGTTCATGCTCAGTGCTAGCCAGTCTTACCCATATAACTCCTGATTGGCCCTGCATGTGGGTAAAGTGACCTTGCTTCTGCTTGCAGAGTAACATGTGGCGTGCCCTTGGAGGGAGAGCACTGCATTGCCAGCCTCAGGGAAATCACTGCTGCTTGTCTAAACACAAAGGTGAAGAATAGTGCTTTACACCCTCCCAAACCACAGCAGGTCTGGTAAGTGGAAAGAAGGCTCCTTGGCCAAATATGGATGCCCTCTTCAGAATGCAGGAAGGCTGAAAATTTCCTTATAAATTCTGGATCCCAGAATGATCTGTTAAATCTGGGCTTACAGTGCTGTCCTCAGGAGACAGTTGTGCTTGTTTGTTGCTCTGCACAAGCAAAGCAGTTTGTATCTTTTGGGACCAATTTACACTGTCCATCCCTTCCATGCATGGCAGTGTAACCATAAGGGTCAGTGAAGATTTATTCCCAAACTATATTGACATTCACCAAACTTTCAAGGTTTTCTATGTTTGTGTTCCCACAGCCCCCATAAACATTTCAACATCTATGCAAAATCCACAAAGCAAGCCTGATTCCAACAATGGATCCATTGAGTAAATGTCAACATGCTATTTATACCAGCTGAAAATCAGTGTGACAATAAAAGAAATGGAAAACTACCAACAGGATACTGCTAACATTATGGAATATAAAGAGACATAAGTGAGAAGCAGACAGTTCATATTGTCCTTGGCTTCAGTGCAGCAATGCCAGAGCACCACTTCTGAAGATTTGGACTGCAGCAGTCTGGATAAACAGCTTGCCTCTGGATCCGAGCAGCAACAGTGAGACATCAAAAAGGCAATAAATCTCAGAGAATGGTGGTAGGGATGAGCTTCTGGGCTCCAATATAATCAGCTTTTATGGACAGCTTTCCATCGCTTGCTCTTAAGGCCTAATTGCAAGACATTATCTGGCCAAACAGTGTATAAAGTAGCAGGTAATAATGATTGCCTGCAGGAACCTCAGGTAGTACAGCACACAAGATGAGGAGCTATTCTTACCTTACTTATTACTCAGGAGCTGATTCAAGGAGTAGTTACAGTTGAGCCATTAAGACACTGGTCACCCTAACAGATCTCAATTCAAATTCATTATAGGAGTGATTTTACCAAATGCTAGCAGTGACACTGAAGTGTGGGAAAAGGACTGAATTTTGAATGAGGAATAAATGACTTAAAAATACTCTCTTGGGAAAAAAAAATACGAAATTAACACTTTTAGCCTCTGCATGTTGTTATGCAACCTTGCAGTACTGGCATAACAGTATGCACACCTATGTCTAAAGAAAAAAAGATAACAGTCAAGGTACATGAGTCACTATAAAGGTCCATAAAGTTTGGGAGGAAACAGAAACACAGACCAAATATACCCTTCAGATAGGATATTTGGCCAAATCTAAAACTAGTATCAGCTTATAGAGCACCAGAAAGTCATCCAGCTTTTGGGCAGAAAGCATGCCAGCTGCAGCAGGAAAAAGTTCCCAAGGCTGATCGTGGCCAATATTCACACTTTCACATCCTACCACAAACTCTAGATTTTGTCACTGACAGACCACAGCTGTTGTAGGGGCCATTCTCCAATGTGTGTAGGAGAAGGTGACATTTCTGCCATGTATGAAAGTAGCAGCAACAAAGTTGAGCATCTGTAAATAGCTTCTGTTTCATCCCTTTACTTCTTTGTTTTCTACTGATCTGTTGGAGCATAATGTGGCATATTTCTGACAACAGGCCAAGGCAGAGAAATAAATATTATTTGATCCTGCTTAGTCTTCAGATCCCGTGGTGAGATTAGAGTTCCAGATTCATTAAAGAAAAATCAAACATTTCTCATATACAAAACTCTGAATCCACCCCATTCTGCAAAAAAACTTGAAACAACACATCCCACAGTCCCAACTGTACTACTTGACTTCTCAGCTCAACCTCACTCTGAAGCCAGATGCCACCTTCAAAGGGAAGTGACTATGGTACAGCAAGGGGCAGGAGCAGGCTTGTTGCAGAGATAGGTCCAGCATCTAACTTTTTTTCCATCTATTTTTTGGTGCATCTTCCCAGTAAGAAGATGGGGAGAGACTTGTAGAGGATGATTAGCTCCAGAAACATCATTAAAACAGGAAGAGGGGCACATGATGACACTGACCCACCTCCATGGATCCTCTAGTGGTAAGGATATCCCTTGGGAAGCTGGTGACAGAGACTGTTCTGTGCTGAGAGGAATCAGAGGCAGTAAGGGCAGATAATACAATTACACTGGTTAACTTCAGCTCCAGATGAGCAGTAACATATTGCAAAACTCAAATGGCAGTCACCTAGGAGGTATAAGAGAACTCAAATCCAGTAATTGAGTTACTAATGGCAATATGTAAGCATATTAACTACTTAAAATGTCCTCCAATGTAAAGAATGGCTGCAATATTAATCCTTAAAAAAAGGTTCCAGGGAGATCTGGGGAATCACAAGCCTGTAATCATGACAACACTGGGCAAATTAGCAGAAACTGTAATAAGGAATGCAGCTACAGAGAGAGGAAAAATGCCAGAGTGCTAAGGGAAATCCTGCCTTACAGATCCTTGCAGAAAAAGGGGATCTAATTGATACAGCCTATTTGTATTTACAAAAGGTTTTTGACAAAATTCTTCATTAAAGTCATGTAGCTTAGGGGAAAAGGGACAGTTCTGACCTGGGGGCAAAAAATAAATAGCTAGCACACAGGAGTCAAAGTGAAGATTCTGAAAAGAAGAACTGCTTTACAAGACCTTGGTACAAGTCTACTAAATAAGGAGTGGCATGAAGTGATGGATTGGAATCAACTTTTTCACTATCTCTGTCATTCCAAGAATGATGAGCCATCAAATGAAGAGAGAACTGTTTTTGAGCACAACAGATAGCAGATCTGCGTAATTCCTTCTTAAAGTACATTGTGGGTGCAAGAGTGGACACTGATTCAAGGAAAAATTTGTTATTAACTGAAAGAGAGATGATTTAGAGTTGCTAAACAAACAAGCCACAAGAGACTTAGGAAATCCCCAGAGATGTATGAAGTTGGAGGCTGAGAGAATATTAGGGGAAGATATTACATAAGTTTGACTGCTTTAGGTATCCATTTATGACTACTTCTGGAGACAGAATAGCAAATCCTTGGTGTGAACACTGTCACCAGCTTTAGGCATGTCAGACCCTACAAGGGCCTGTCCTGACTTTAAAAGAATTAGATTTCTACAGTAGCTGAAGACCTTCCATACTTGCTAATTGAAATACTTTATTTATACTGTCTTGTATAGAATTTATGGCACTGAAATATCCTGGCACTGATAATTCTAGAAATGGGAGACACTTTCTAGCAATGAGCTCTTGAGTCATATATCCTTACTGCCTCCAGATTCATGTAAGGACAGTGGCTCATTACTAAGAGTTGAAATCATTGCTTGCTGAATACATGTCTAATTTTATGAATTTGAATTGTTTTATGCATACCAAAATCACAACTCATGCTTAAACTTGAGTACTTACTTGTGAATATTCCTTGGTTAGTGACTTCCCCTGCCAAGGGACAGCTTGGCCTATTCTGAAGAAATGCATCAAAGTACTTTCCTTTTCCTTCTCCTTTGTTCAGCTAATTAACTTCTGAGCACCTATAACCAAGACACATCTGGTCTCTTGGTACATGGAGTAAACAAGGGGAAAGAGATGTTTCTCTGATAATTTGCTTCAAGTTTGCTTGCAGAAACAAGACCACCTGAACTAAGATGTAGAACAACTACAAACCTTCCTTAAGCAGTTATTACTAGCAAATTATCACAAGTATAGAAATCATCAGACCAAAATTCAGCTATGAAACACATAATTCTGTGTGTTCCTTCTGCTAGGTTCTATCACAGAAACACAGTGCCATAGGACATGGCATATTCTTTTGGTGGTTTCTATTTTCAGAGTAGTAGAGACATTAATTTTCAAATTCTCTTTGCTTTGGAGGCCTTAACAAAATTTCAGTGTTCAGTGAAATATTCAGATAAAATGCAAAAAAAAAAACAAACAACCCCACCTTTCTTTTTTTCTTTTTTTTTTTCTAAAAGCTATATGTGGTCATGAAAAGAAAAGAGATGTTTTTAGGAATTGCAGAGTTGTCTGAAAGAAAAGGGCTTAGCAAGTAAACTGTTCAGAGGCAAAGGCCTTGATTTGGTACTTGACTTCATGCTTTTTACCCTTTGATAATGATTCACTGAATTTTAGTGGCTTCTCAAAATAATGCACTGATAGAATTCTGTATTGAAAAAATATGTGAACTACCACATTTCCCTATAGAGTTCTGCAACTACCTCTAAGTCCTGCTATGTACCCAGTGACCATGCCTTTTGCTGAAGTTAAATAGGGAGCAAGTACCATGCTAGACTATGGACTTTCTACTCATTAGTATTTACCTTAGGTTTTTGTTTTATTTTGTTTTAGCCTAATTTTTACTTAGTTCATTGAGCCTATGAGACATTTTGTCAATAAATGATGATGGCATTTTGCATATGTGGCACTCTTTGACCTTGTGTGTCTAACTGCTGTATTAGCAGAACACTATCTGTCCACAGCCTCTGGGAAAGTCTGTAGAAACAAGTTTGAATATAAAATACTTCCCTTTCCAAAGATGCTTCCACTTCTGGAAGATTCCTTTGACTTGGATATATCAAGCTCTTACTAACGAGGTGGTTTTGTTCCCTAAAACAAGGTGGTCAATACTTTTCCATCTGTCCTATTTATCTTGATGTTTCTCTATTTAAAAAGGAAAAAATCCAAGAACAACAAAAAAAACCCCAAACAACAACATAGCTTAATTTCTAATAAAATCTGCCTTTTACATTTTCTTTTTTTGTTGTTTTGGTTTGGTTTGTTTTTTGTTTGTTTTTTTTTTGTTTCCATCTCCTTTGAAACTGTCTCACTACCACGGATGCCCAAAGCCCTGGCCAGCAGCAGATCCTATCCCCCAGAGCTTGCAGGATCTGTCTCAGGAGGTACCACACTGATGCATGCACAGCCACTGGATTTGTCACCTCTCCATCATCTGCTTATGGAAACTGTGGAGCTAAGCAGCACACAAAGGATCAGAACTCCATGTTGCCAGCTCCATTTTCAAGCATGTTACTCCCTAGCTTTGCGCACACAACATTTTATTCCCATGTGGTGCCCCTTCAGAGCTGTCTTAGGAATCTGTTAGCTTATGCAGTTGTTCTGAACATGAATTGAAACACAGTGTCTGCATATTGGAGGCAGAGCTTGATGGAGAATCACATATTAAGGGAACATGATAAAAAAAGACTGCATTTGACAAAGAGGCAGAAAGAAAAGGAAGGATGGTGACAAAGAGTTAATCTTCAGACTCCTCAAAAAATTATATAATTGGGTTAGCAGTTTCTAATGAATTCAGTGATTCTATTTAGCAGTGAAAATGCTGTTTGCTGCTTGGCATTTCAGTGCTTACATAATTTATAGTCTATTATTTGATAATGTATTGAAGCAGGTTGTTGTCTTTGGCACCATCAAAGGTGTCTGCTAATTCACTGCTTGACCTTCTCTGCATGCATGTAAAATGGAAAAGAGGTGGTGCAGGGCACACTGTGGCAGTTCCAAAAATGGCTTAGTGTTCAGACAGTTTGATTTGGATGAATCTTCCTACCAAACTATAGCTTTATTTATCTATGTTTGGAAAAAGTAGCAAAGAGGTGATAAAACAGTATTTTAAAAGACTGGTGCATTTCTGTTCTGTTTGACTTCTTCAGACAAGCATCATTTTGTAACCTAGGTAGTGAAAATGTCCTGGCTTTAGGGTGTAACTGGACACACTATGCTTCTACCTAACCCATGTCTATTTAGCCAAAGGTATCCTGTCCTGAGTGTTCAAAGGTGTTCATCACTGAGAACAAGAGGAGATATGCTAATAGCCAGCACACGTGCTAAGAAGGACTCTGCTTCTATATAGGACTATTTTCAGAAGTATTTCAGCTTCTGAATGCTGAACACAAACAGTTTGCATTCAGTTTTCTGAGAAATTTAAAATGTTAGATAAAATGGTTCTACAGATCATCCAGAAGTCATCAAAAGTACTGAGAAAAACAAACAGAAATATGAATCCTGAAGAATGCTTTGTTTCATGCATTCTCTGTAATGGGAAGGACAGAATGTATTGTTAGAACGTGACAAATGGAAGAGAATTCCAAGGCTGTCCATTGACAGGGGCTCCCCCGAAGTGACTCAGCTGCTCATACCCTGCAGGAAGCAGGTGGGTGAAAATTTGCATGTGTCACAAAGTCAGAGTTTTCTTCAAAAAAGAAGCAACCAGCAGATTCCCATTACTTCACTTTGGACTGCAAAACTAGGGACTCTATGTGTAGATATAGAAAAAAATATTAATACCTACATTACTCTGCTGGTGCAGGCGTACAGAAAGGAGCATATGAAAGTTTACCTGAGGTGACAGAACTGTCACCCATCCCTCACAGACTTCACCCTACAGCCCACACTACACTTGCTGCTGTTCAACCACCCAAAATCGAAAGCACATTCCAATATTTCCTTTTCTTTTTCATTTCAATTCTGTTTCTAATCTTGTAGAAAAATAAGTAGAACAATGTACTGGGAGAGGCAAAGAAAATTTAAATAACTTGTTAGTGCCAAAGTCATTGAAAGGGTTATTTAATCAGAGATGCCTGGTAGGGGCATAAGATGGAGAAGGCTGTGTTGTGGCAGGGTTTACTTGATGCTCTTTTCCCCAAGCATGACTTTTTTTCCCCTGTGAGTCACTTTCATGTTTTAGAGAAACAGTTGTGAACCACAAATACATGTTAACTGGAATTGATCAAGGACAAAATGAATAATTTACTTTCTGAAGAAGAGATCATCTATATTACTGCAGACTTTTGAGCAAAGATTTTTTTTTCCCTAATGTTACAGCCATCCTGTTTCAGCTGCATTTACATGTGGCAAGAGTGCTGCTTTATTTCTAAACTGGCACATCCCAGCAGAAGTGCCCACCTTTTTTTTGTTTCAGCGCTTCTGATCTTAAAGAGCATGAATTATTCACAAAGAATTCCATACATCTTCAAAACATTTCTGTTAAATAAAACTGCATATTTAATTCTCCCCCTCCACTCCCTCTCCCCCCCCAGTTATCCACAAAGAGGAATAATGATTTGGATTGTTGAAGATGATAAATCCCAAGCAGCTCTCTACATATGGCTACACCCGCTCCCCCTCTTTTTGTCAGATCCGTACCCAGTCTCATAGTTTCTGCTACTTTGGCACAATTTATAATTTGTTATATTTATATATTGTTATATTACATATATTTCTGTGATAGCAGTATCAAAAGTTTTTTAATAGTCTAAACAAAAAAAACAACAACCCAGAGTAAAAGGTTGATTAAGATATGAGAATTCATCAGGCAATCAAAGAAAAGATGCAAATAACTGAACACAGACAACTTAACAGAATAGAAAATATATATAAGTATAGTAAAAAGGTCAACAACTCTGCCATTTTGGTTGATCCTCTTCTAAATGTCTCATTTTAAGGTATACATAAACTCTGCAACTACAATTAAAAAAAATGTGCATGCAGTGTAACTAGATTCCCCACTTACTTAAAAAAGAAAAAGAAATTTTTAATCATTTGGTTGCTGTTAACAGTTCTCACATCATCCTATTGTGTTTTTGTCTCACCCTTTCTCTCTTAACCTGTTTGGCTAAGGTTTCTGAGTCAGGTGCAGAATAATAAATGTATCACAGACTTTCTGTATAACCTCCATATGCATATGTACCTTAATGGTATGTAAATATCAGAGTTGTGTCTTAACTGTACCCTTGAAATTTGTGGCTTAGAAGTTCAATACATTAAATTATTCAAACATTTTTGGCCTTGTGGATCTCTCAAGTTTTGCTATATTCTCTGTTATATAAAAAATGCATTTAAAAATAGTTTCATACTTTCAGCATTCACCTTTGAAGCTGAGGAGAGCTGTACTGATGTGCAAAAATAAAGCATGTCAAACAAACACCCATCATTTTTTCACAACTGTGGGTACAGAAAATTTCTCTGTGGAGCAAGCTGAGTCCCCTGAGTTCTATCAAACTCCAACTCCACCTGAAAAACACGCTCCCTCCTCAGTCTGTGTTGGTTTTTATCAAACTGGGCACATTTTACACAAAGTTGGAGCGATCAGTATTGAGACTTTGCTATTCCAGTACCCAAAGAACACTAACATCTAATCCAAACCACTTAAAATAGGTAAGACAGATAATGAGGTGTAGAAATCACCTTACAGAGAAGATCTAGTAAGTGGTGAGTATATGTGTCTTGGACTAGGTCACTGGAGTTCTGCAGCAGCTCTGGGGACTGAACCAGGCATCCTACATCCCAGTCCAGCATCCCAACTCCCTCTCACCAAACAGATTTTAAAATCTTATTCTTGTCAAAAAGGTGGAGTTTTTTCAGTAGGTAGAAAAAAGAGGAATTTTTTCCCAGAACAGAAAAATGATACACGTACAACTCTAGAAGACAACCTGTCTGGCATAGCCTAAGTCTGGGTGCATAGTGAACTGCCTTTCCTAGAAAGAGTAAAGATGTTGTTTGCAAAAGTATTAAACACTCATGGAAAAGAGAGCTTAAACTACTGCCTCTGCCCTAAAGATATTTTCCCTGTTCAGACTAGAATTGCATAAAATGCAAAAAGGAGGAAGAATCTGTGGGAAGAACCATGACATCCATCTATATATTGTAGGAGGAGTCTATGCTACATTTGCAGCATCTCTGAAGTAAGCTGCTAAATACAGAGCAACTTAGATTTATCAACATGAAACCCTCTGGTTTTATGAGCCAATGTGTGGTATGTGAAATGTGGTGAAGGCAGCCTAGTGAGATACACAGCAAGGCAGAGAAGGTGATTAGCACAGAGTGACTCAGATCATTGGCCAGGCTGAATTTCTAACAACGAATCTGTCACAAACATAAATTTGAGGAAAACAAAGTCTGTACACAGAACTAGTGACAGGTGCTGAAAGATAAAGAACTGGAAGTCAGAGAGGAGGGAGGTGTTATCCATCACATTGTGAAGAAAAAAGGAAAAGTAGGATAACACCATTTCCAAGAACAATAAATGAAACACCAGAGGTCCTACAGAAATGTTGCTTGAATACTGTGATCCCAAACAAATTAAGCCAAAAGAGATCTACCATGTACTTACATGAAAACAAGTAGCAAGAATTTTCATTTAGAAGTGAAAACTTTCTCATTTACCTGTGTTTTTGGAGATGACTCCCTACCAGCCTAGGATACCAGCTGCACGAGATTTTGCTGAGAGAGCAATGCTTTCTCTCCAGAGAGGCACCTCCAAATACTACCAACCCATTTGGGCCACTCAAGGAAATAGAAAAACCAGGAAAATCACAGTTTGGGAACAAAAGAAAACAAACAAAACCCCTCAAACCAAAACCAACCCCAAACCAAACCAACCAATCAACCAACCAAAAAATAAAACCCCAAACCAAATCAAACCAACAAAAAACCAAACCTCCCAAAACAACAAAAACAAGCAAAACCAAACAAATAAAAAGAAAGAAAAAAATCAAACCCATTCTCCTCTCCCCAGAGAAATAGGGTTAAGCTAAAGACAGCCATGAAGAGTGAGAAAGGAAGAGGTGCAAGGAGAACGTGAGCTAGAGCCATCTGTAATCCCCAGTGCTGCAGCTGTTTCAGGAAGAATGGAGTGAGCAGTGTGTACACAGCCCAAGGATAAAGAGAGCTTTAGTTCAGAGGCTGATGTCTGCAGCGCAATTCCAGTAAAAGCAGGGACTCTTAAAGTGTGTGCACAGTCAAAGCAGTCACCTGTCACTCGGCTGCCATATTTGCAGCTGTACTATTAAATGAATGTTTTCATTCCAGCTGGGTAGTGGTGCCAGATGCAATATCGTTACAACAACAGTGATAAGCAGCAATCTTAGACTGGGCAAGTGTGACCAACTGCAGGTGATGGAAAATAAGTCTTCCAAGGCCAGCTGGCAGCAGCAGGCTGTGGCTAAAAGCTGCACAAAATGAAATCTGACTGTGTTTAGAGTTTACACTAGTTTACAGAAGTATGGTATAAAGCAAGCAGCTTGCTGCAGAGGTGTCAATGACTGGGGACACTGTGCAGACCTCAGGTCTGATCCCTAGAGCTTCTAGAAATAAAGGCAAAAGGTAAACTACAATGGGACTGGTCTATATGAGGCAGTTATGGACTTTGGCCAGCAGTGGAGGCTTTAGAACTGTAGTCTCCTTAAATATTTAGGTGAATTTCACTAGTGGCAAGAAAATATGGAACAGCTCAAACTTGGATAGGGACTTGCTACAAAAGGATGTGAACAATCCAGAGGACTTAAAAGACACTGCCAAAGGACAAGGCAGTGTTCCTACCCACTTGTTGTGCAGAAGTACCTGCTGCCATCACAGGATTAAGAGATATTTTGATGCAAAGGTGTGCCAAAAAAGGCTGTTTTCATAGTGCAACCTAGGAACGAGTAATGTTCACATCAGCAATTAGGAAAAGGCAGGAAAAAGCTGGCCCCAAATTTACAAAGATTCCTATGGGGAAAAACACCCCACAGAAGTATCACAGTAAGGAGAGTGTTACAACAGTTTGCTGCAGGAGTTTCCTGGAGAAACCAGGAGAGGCATCAGAGCCATTTTCAGGCTGACTTACTACAGTCGTGGCACCTTTACAAACAGATTTCTTCACAAACAACCCGTTTAGTTTCACAAGCCTACAAACAATGTGACACCTAGATAGTGTGGGAGTGCTCACTGCTGATACTGCACATTCATCTTGAAGGCAGCATCATTTTGCAGTGTATCTTACACCAATAATAAATCCCTTTTATTATGGAAGAGGATGTAATCTAAGGAGGGTTCCAGACATTTAAAAGTTTTATTGTTATATTTATTGACAACACATAATAAAGTTTCTTCTAGCCTTCATTGGCTTTTTGACTGCCTCACTCATACCCTATAATTGCAGATTTTTCTTTCTCATTTCATTTATTTATTTATTTATTTATTTATTTATTTTCTTTCAGATTTCTCTCTCAATTGATTAAGAACCAGAGGAACTGCATACATAAGAAACAACCAGACTACAAGCCTTTCAGAGAATGATTAATTAAGGGGATGATTCATTAGATTTCAAATGCAAGCAGGACCTAGTGTGAAGGCATAGAAGGAGCATGGTGAAAGTACTCCACTGATTTACTCAGATTAAAGAAACTGCAAAACTTAAAAGTAATGACAAAGGTAGTATGTATATCCACAGTCTAGTAAGTACAAGCATAAATAACGCTACTTGTTTGCTCCAGCATCTTTGCAATTTCTGAAGTAGGATTCAACTCATTCTGGTGTCACTATTGAGATAGTTCCTAAACTCTCATGTGTCTTTTCAAGATAGCCAGATAAGCACCTTCAGAAAGAATATTCAAGAGTTTACTTTGAGAGTGTGTGTTTGAATTAAAATCCATTTTACTTTAGCTTTACATCACATTTTATGCTTGCACACTACATATTGGTTTTATCTTGTTTACTAAATCCCAGACTCCTGTTTTAAATCATTACATCATCACAATGAAGCAATGCTGCCTGGGTATGACACCATCTCTTTTGTGTGGCAGGAGAGATTTCAGAGAACAATGTGAAGCCGAGAGTCTTGCAGAAATCTGCTTCACTCTGCGCTGACTGAACTCCTGCTCATGGTGTAACCTGCCATTCTCATTACCATGCAGTAACTTGTTCCTAGCAGTTGCAACAAAAACATCTTTAAAATTCAGTTCCCAAGAGCTCTCCTTCCTAGGTGAACAAAGCAACCCTCAATAACTGAGCATTAGCACAATGCAGAATTCAAATATATATGACACATCAATATGGAACAAATATATATGAAAAAAAATTAAATTCTGTTGCCTGGGGAGGTGTTCTGCATGGAGACCTACGGCCTTCTCCTGGATCATGAGAACTAAGAATGCCATTGACAAATCAATTTACTCCTATGATGTTCCTTGGAGCTCAATATGTCTCATTAACCATCAGAGCAAAGCATGTAACGAATAATCCATGCTATCCATTAAAACAACACAAAACAAAAAAATCAAACTCTGACTTTCCTTAACCACTACGCTTCTTTTCTGCCATGAATGCATTTAATTACTTATCTGAAAATTCCTCTTATTATGGAAACAGATCAGATGAACTGAAGGGTTTACAATCAGCTTCTCTTTGTGCTAATGCAGTTCATAATCATTAAAGAAAAACAAACAAAGAGACAAAAAACTGAAGGTTTTGGTCATCAAACATACCTGCTGGGTATCTGGGCCACGTGGGTACTGCATTTGCCAACCCTGAAACACAGCATGTCAGAGTCTGGACACAACTAGTTTTCCTAAATCAAGCCTGACTGTCCTTGAGTGTGTTTGCAAATATTTGTCAGGTACCTTGGAAGAAAATATGTTAGAAAAAGATCTGTGCTTGATCTGTGAGCCATTTGCTTTGACTGTTTGTTACTTCCTGCTGTTGGAGTGGTATGACAGAACAGCCACCAGGAAAAACAAAACATAACCTGTGCAAGTTTAGACAGATTATGTGGCTCCCTGTACAAACAAACATTTGGCTTGAGAGCCCTTCTGTTTTATAACATTCATAAATCTTCCAACTGGACAAGGCTGTGAAGGGAATGACTTAATAACACAAATATTGTAACTCATGTCAAGTATTTAGGCAAAAACCACTGGAAAATCAGATGTCAGGAAAAAAACCAACACATTTTAGTTTTCTGGTTAATGTGTAAATAGAGAAATTACTGATGGACTTCTTTATATTGATAGAACCTTCTACTGATCACAACATTTTTCAGACAAGAAAAACCAGATCACTTTCTGGGACAACAAAATAGTTGTCAGTCTGTTTCTTTCATCAATTTATTTAAAGTCAACAAAGTGTTTTCTGTAACCACAGGTTGTAAGCAGAGCCTTGTAGTACAACACACTTGTAAGAGCTGCTCCTTAGGCTCTGTCACAGAAATCATATTCCTGAGGACTGAGCCAGAGCTATGACAGAATCTCTGCTAAATGAACCTCACTGGCTGAAGATTTCACAGAAGTGTCCCTCCTACCAAAATGACCAACCAGAAACAAGGATGGCTCAGTGGAACATGTGTCCGTTCCACAGCAGCACTGGTTTATTAACTTACTGATGAGTTTAAATTCCCAATAACAAAGGTCAAGAGGTGCAAGAAATGCAAGTTTAAGATGTCTAAGTCACATTGCCAAGCACAGAATCAGCTGATGCCAGGAGCATCTTACACAGGTACAGCTGGATTTGCTAGAGGATGTTTTTCAAAGAGCTCACTCACCATATACTCTGAAGCTATCCGAGCTCACTCACCATATACTCTGAAGCTATCCTTTTCTTTTCCCCCTCTTCTGCCTTTAAAGTAAGTCATGTCTTGCTGCCAGAACTAGTGCAAATAATGAGAATGTAATTTACTTCACAGAGACTATGGGTAACCAATTGGCTACAGCTGTGAGAAAGGTAAATGTGCTCTTAAACTCCATTAATAGAAATATTCCATTAAAGATCTAATCTAAAAGCTATTCTGGACAACATTCGGCAAGACACAGTGTATATATACACATATTTGCTTAACCCTATATTTTCACTTGATCATTAATTTGCTCTGAATCTTGACAATATTTTGGTAAGTCTGTGATGTTCCTATTCAAAATTCAAATACAAGTATAGTCTTATATATCACATTCTCAGGCTTGAATACATTCTTCTTATGGGAGAAACGAAGGCATAAATTGAGATTATTGGCAAGTGGGGGAGCCTTACAAGGTAATAAAGTGAACAACTTTTACATTTTAATCAAAACAGCAAATTTAATAATGAAATGTAAGTTTTACTTCTTTTTCTCACCAAGTCATGGGAAGCATGCTTTTAATAGCTGACAAAGCAGAAAAAAGAAAGGTGGGGCCTTTATTACTGTAGCATTTAGGGTTTTTTTAGTTGTTTTGCTTTTTGGTTTGTTTTTCAGTTTGCCTTTTTTTTTTTTCTAATGTATTATATGACTACAGTACGGCATTCCTGTGGTTTCAGTTGCAAGGTATTAAAAAGACAGGACAATTTAAAAAAATCTCTTTTTGTCTTCCTGGAAGACCATCTTTGCCATGCAGTTGCTTACTGTAACTTACTAGACAAGTGTGAAATAAAATTGCCTTATTAACCTCATCATAGTGCAATCATGGCTTTGGTCCTTGTGACAAGATGTTTATTTACCAGTGTGCTGTGTGTGCTCCAGGGCAAGTGTCAAAGCAAAAGCACTGTGAGAGTTATAAAAATCGGATGTGCTTGTACTCCTCCTCTCGCACCTTCCTCTCCCCTCTCTGCCCTTATACTGATCTTTGTCCTAGCCCATGGAGATACATGTTTTCTGAGAACAGAGGATGCTACAGTAGCCAATGTCCCTGCTGGCCTGAGCCCTGAGGTGCTGCTCACGGCCAGCTGTGGCACAAGTCACCCCACATGCTGCTGCTCCGATGGTGACGGTAGCCTGCGGAGAGATAAAATTACCAAAAAGGTAATACTAGCTAAATTTCAGGTTCTCTCCACTGCCATTTTTTTTTTTATCCTCCATCCATCTGCTGATGGTGCTTGCATTATTTTCTTTGTCTCCCCCTGTTTTAGAGCATCTTTGGAATTGTACTTGCCATAATGAACCAAATCTGCCCAGTTTTCTCTGCGCCACATGCAGCAATACTGAATGATGCATTGCAGGGATCATCAGGGTTTGTTATAGCTTTCAAGGATTTTGCAGGATCTGTGCGTTCTCAGTCTTTAATTTTTCATTTCCTGCCGCCATGAGCAAGCCCAGAAGGACTTTGTAAAAGAAACTTTGGGGTCAACTTCCAATATTTATGCTACTATCAAATTAGGACACCTTCAGAAATTCTACATCAGCTTTGAAAGGAAACAGACACAATTGTTAAGGTTGCTATATAAACGTTTATAGAGATGGCAAAGATATGCTGCAGAGCCAGTTTTACCAAGAAATAAATATTGATTGGGTTGGAGCTTATGTGCTTAACTATTTCATTGCATAGATTTTATAGATGACATTTTGAAAAGGTTAATGCATTCATCTTATTCTGAGCCAAGGAGGACCACAGACTATCATGTAATAGGGTCTCTTTATATATATTGAATGAATGTAATTTTATAGAAAAATTTAAAACTATATAAAATGTTAATACCCAAGTAAAAATACACATTTTAAATCAATATTTTGTGTCATATTCTTGTTAATCTCAAGGGAGTGACAACAGGAATATTGAACTAGGATTACTAGAAATTCTAAAATGAAAGTAGAAGAGCAAATTTCATAAAAACCTGCCTCTTTGTCTCATTCAAGCAATCATTTCAGGCATATGTTCTCAGACACTGCCAGTACACGGTGCTGAATGCTTTACAAAGGTATAGTAAATACTACTGTACCATAAGAATCTCATAATTTAGCTATTGAAGATACAGAAAATAATTGCTTCATGTTTTAAAAAAACATTACACAACCCTTCAGACAGAGTTAGGACCCTATAAAGAATTATTAGCTGAGCGTGATTTTCAAAGTTTATCTACTGTGCATCACCCATTTTCTTATTGTTCTTTGCAGTTTTAGCAAGGTATGGAACAGCATATCCTGAAAAATTCTTTATAGATACTCTCACTCTCCACAGGCAGACTGCCTAATAAATAGTCTGTGTCTCTACTAACCAAAATTCCACGCAGCCTAATCAAACTTAGAGATGGCTAGACTGATTCAGATTAAAATAAAATTCCATCTTAATTTTGCTACACAACTGAAGAAACTGGCAGTGTCAGTATCTGGTGAGGACTCTAAAGCACAGTCCTCACCTCAGCACTTGTAGAATCTTTTGATTGCAGCCCTGACTTGAATACGAATTACCTTGCCAGAGGCGACTGGCATTATGTTTTGGGTAAGGCTGGGATGAAGAAACACCTGAGCCTTCTCTCACACAGGATTTGGTCCTTGCTTTAGTCAGCAGAAGAGAGGGTTGATGGAAGGTCTGTTCCCCTCCTCTCCTTCTAACAGTAGGGGCAACAGCACCATGACACAGAGAGGGAGCACCAACTGACCCACCATGTCCAAGTGGTCCTCTGCCAGCAGAGAAGGAAGCTCAGTCTCCAGGCCATGGTCCCAGCCCCATTCTGACCATCTTGAATCTGATTCAATAAACTAAGATAAAGTATGAGCCAGCCAACACAGGGTCCAAAGATGCAAATTTGTAGGTGAAAGAACTCCTGGTGATTAAAGGCACAGGCTCTGCTTTGCAAGGCAAGGCATGGCACCAGTGTGCCAAGAAGTTCCTTGGAAAGGCTATGAGGTTGAACATATAGACACATGCAGAGTCTGCAGGGTGAGATATAATCAGCTAAATGAATCACTGTTACAAGACAGAATCCAATTCTCACTGATGATAACACAAACGATCTCTTGCATTTAATATAAACTTTGAAACTCAACTTTTCCCATAAAAGCTCTGTGCATTCCTTTTACAAACTATAACGGCTTCCACAGATCTCACAGGTAAACAATTCAATACAGGACAGTAGTCTGCTTTGCTGCCTGTCTTCTGAGCAATTGCTGAGGATTTGCAGAACCAAATTGAAGATTGTTATCTCAAATGACCTCTTAATAACTCTTACACAGCATATACCTCACAATGTTCTGAAAGTCATCATTTCAGAAATATTTGTTGCAGATATTACTTTTGGAATAAGGATCAACAACTTATGCCTTCTGCAAAGTCACTGAAAGTCTCCATCATAGTGCATTTTCATCAAAAATGGAGCATTTCCTGACACGTTCTGGTGTCTGCTACATATCTCATGTTGACTACTTGCATTTTCTACATTGTAATCTAAATATGACACAAAAAATAATTTATAGTCAAACATTTCATTTTTACCATCCCTTAGTGATATTCAGCTTTCCTAGTTCTAACTGCCCATATGTCCAGTGAGACCCATCATTCTCTACTGACAGATCCATTTTTAGAAAGAAATGAGAAAATCTTTCATATGCCATGCAATGTAGCCACATGGGAAAAGTTTCGTCTCAGTGACAGTCCTTCTGTCTCCAGCAGGCAAGTGCTCAAGGAAACAGATCCCAGGTTAAATCACTACCAGGAGCAAACCAAAACCACACAGGAGCTCACACCAGGAATACATCCAATCCCATGTGCCTGGCTGAAGACCTCTCCAGGCTAGTGGTGCAGAAGAACACACTGGACATGATTTTCAAACTTGTATCAGTAAATAAAGATGAGCAATGTAACAGTTGATGTATATCTTTAGAACTTACTTTACTTAACACAGCCATTAAAGGCAAGACCCCATACACTGAAGTCACTTAAGGCGTAAGCATTAGTCAACGCAGATGTGATATCTTACCCGCTCCCTCAGCCTGAGCTTTTCCTTTCAACCTCCTGGTCTATACTGGGAAAAAAAACCACTACAGATCCTTCTTCTTTTTGCATATGTGTGGAAAATAGCTGTTTCTGCTGATAGCAAACTTCTTATAATGTAAGTGTGACACAAACCAAGTCCAACCAAGTAGAGATTCAGGGCACAAGAGGGTGCAGTACAGAGAATCCACGGTCATCTGGTTTTCCATATCTGTCGTCTTCTTACCCACCTGGATAATAGGTTACACGAATTATTCTAACAAATTATGCCCTGTGAATTTCTCAGGGTATTTTAATAGTCTGGGGGAGTGTGTGCATGTGGGTGGGGCAGAGGAAGGAATCCAGAGAAAAATGTTTTAGTACTCTGAACTTTTTGCTTTAGCCAAAACCAAACCAAACCAAAAAAAAACAAAACAACCCACCCAACCAACCAACCAAAAAAAGGATTTTGAGGTTGTCATCTTTAGATAAAAGACCTAAGACCTTACATGAAAAAATACATAATAATTTCAAGTATGTGTCAGGTGTTCTGACCTTCATAATTTCCAAGGAGTGTATGATTGATTTCTAGGGATTGGTACCCATGCGTGCCCAAAATCTGTTCATTTGATCATGAACATATGTATGACAAGAGAGAGAAATAGGCAGATACAGATGTATACTTCTAAAATAAAATCCAATGCTCCCAAATGTGTTTGTTTGTCTGATAGGACTGGTGTTCAGCACAGTCCCAAAGGCAGCAGAACAGAGAGAAGATGATGGCTATCGCCTGAGTTGGGTTTTAGCAGTGTCATTGACTGCTCACTCCTAAGCAGCACAGGAGCCTCAGCTCAGTTCTGGCTGTTCAAATGCTTAAGTTCACTTTTTGTTTAACTTGAAAGTCAAATTATAGACTTAATTAGCCTAGAGTTGATACCAGAAAAGTGAAAAAACAGGAATGTGACCATTATCCTTGAAGGTTTGCAAAAAATATTATACCTATAGAAACCTCTTTAGAAGAAAAAACTTTTTCAGATGAAGTTAAAAAGAATATAAAAATTCTGCCTTTATACCTGAGAATGAATTTGGCTCTGTAAGACAAGTCATGTATCACAACATCAGACGCAGCAGAAAACAAAACTAAGGGTAAAACGTGATTGGGCAAAACAAGATCTCGACAACTGTATGTATTAGTTGCTGGTGGATGCTGAATCCTGCCATATCACTGAATGTTTAAGAATAAGTCTGTATACACACTCTGTAATTGAATGTCAAGAAAAATGAAAATATATTGTTTTATTGCTACTGTTCATTGATTTATCGAAGTGATTTATTGTCATTGAACATGAGGACCAACAAATCATTTTGCTGACACCATCAGCTGCCTTAACTAGGTTGTCAGTTCACGACATTAAAGGTAATGGATGGTGATTATTTTACTGTAATGGGTTTAATCAGTGCTTTGAATGACTTAGCAGTCATGTCATAGTATAGCCAACTCATCATTCATCAAGGCGGCATTTTGTTTACCAACATCATCTATAATTCATCTGATTGTTGACAATCATCAACAAATACCTCTCAGGCTAAGTTTTATCAGAAATGAAAATCTGCACAGCTGCAGCATACTAACTCCACAGTTTACAATCAAAGGAGAAACACAGCAAGTTGCTCACTCCTCTCTGAGAAGAGGAACTGTCAGCCTGAAGAGGCACCATCACCCAAGGCCCCGTTCCCTTGGGATGCTTTTTGGTCCAGCACTAGGATTTACAGTGTTCTGAAACACACAATACTTATTCTGTTGTAGCAAATGCTCTGAGCAAATCTTGAATTCACCATTACACAGAAATTTGGGCTTATTTTAGAAAAAAGAAAGGCAACCAACCTGCTCTGTATTCCCAACAGAGAAAAAAGGTGAAAGCATAGCCTGTCTGTTTTTCTCTTCCCAAATGGGATTGAATCATAAACTTATTTGTATTATGACTAAATTAATTGTGGCGAACTCCAGATTCATAAAAGTTCCTGTTAACTTTGTGGAAAAGGATACAGTACTTGAAACATTATCATCTTAAGATAGGCCATTAAATCATTGCTTGAATTATGTCTTTTATGGGTAAGGGACAAGAGGCAAACTGCTAAAGAATTTCCGTATTAAACTGACAGGGTAACAGATTAATTACCTACAAAAATAGATTATTAATACAAATGACTGGAAACTTTCTAGAGCTCCTGTAGCTTTTGTACTAGCTTTTAGTGAAAATTTTTCTCTGACATTTGCATCACAGATCTCAACATTTATATTCGTCTACTGATCTACTGGTGCATGGACAAAGAGCTATGTAGCAAAAGAAGAGTATCAAAGTTCTACTTTTCAGATGTGAGAAAGACTCTGGCTGAGTAAAACACAAGTGGTAGCTGCTCCAGATACCTTAATGTAAAAGGAAATCATTTCAAAGTTATGTGAAAATATTTTACATTTCAAAACCATATTTGATTATTGTGTATAAATATGTAAGAGACATGCAGAAATGGAGTTTAAAGAAAAGATATTTGAAAAGAATATTTAAAATAAGAATAATCCCCTTTCCCTCACTCCATAGTCAATGTTTGGTCTATAAATCTTTAAACTATGAGAAATGAATGCGTTTTGCAAAGAGGTGGACCAAATTTTGAAGGTGCAAATAGGGTAAGGAACAAAAGTTACCTTCGAGGTCAATGGCAAACACAAACCAGTGTTCCCGTACAAAGACTAGACTAAAAATGTCTGATGTGCTAAAGAAAAAAAAAAGGTGCTTAAAACACTATGAAAAATATTAAATTACACCCTGTTTGTTCAGGAAAAATTATATAGCCAGATATATAAGTACCCATACTCACTATGCCATCAAAATTGTGAAGAGATACAGTGAAATAATGACAGCAACACACAGCATTAGGAGTAAGGTATCATGCATATTAGTAATATCCTGGCAATATCCTAGACTGAGATATCCACGGATTAGAGATCGTCTGCAGTAGGGAAATTACTTTATTAGAGTTAAAAGGAGATTAAATAAGCTATTAGAGAGTTCTTCCAACCCTAATAGTCTTTCATGTGTAAAAGTGAAACTGAAGTGAATAGGAAGAACTGATAAAGACTGATCCATAGCCTAACAAATGTCATACCTATAAAATGGAAAGATATCAATGGTGATGCAAAACCAAGACCATGGAACTCATTAGTAAGGATTGTTTAACCATTTTAAAAGCAATTGATATTAGTGTCAGACAGGAAGTACAGGACAAACTCCTAAAAAGCTTTGGAAAACTCCAAATTAACAGTCATTAAATATGGAGTATTTTCACAGAACAAGATCTTGGAAACTGAAATACTGCACTTATTACCATCATGGCAGTTATGCACGCTTTCATTAGCATGAAGTCCTAATTCAGTCAGACATTATGTTTTTAAAAGTTTTACAATGTTGTTGCCTAAATACCTTGTTCAAAGTGCAAGATTCTTAGAGGTCTTCATAGAGAGGCTTTTTTCACAAAGTTCAATTGCCTGAATAACATGATATGTGTTTCTTCATGAACTTATCAACTCCTGTGTTTTCTAAATCTGAGGCAAATTTAGCTATATAGACATAGTCCCTGTATTTAGGATAAGAAACTGAAGTTTAAATGCTCTAAAGTTCAGGTTTGCTGACTTGGCAGGCAGCAGTGTACCTCATCAGAAAGATGTTATGACATTCAGCAGAATCACCCGTCTAAAAAACAGTTGCTAGCTCTTAGATTAGATGAAAAAACATTAAATACATGCAGAGAGAGTATGCCAGAGAAGCTTGATATTTGATCTATCCTTAAGTATCTTCTTGATGAAGACTGGTTTGGAGAGGAGTTTTTTTGAGTTTTCGTTTGGGTTTGGCCTTCTTCATAAAACACCTGGAGGTGCAAACTCAAATCTGCTTCCTGCCAATAAAACCTTCTGCTAAAGAAACACTCCCATACTTCCCTTCCCTTCCCTTCTCACCTATCATTGTCTTTGCTCTAAGGTTCTCCATCTCAAAACTGAAGGAAAAGACATCTGTACAGTTAGAGAATGTGCAGCTTTCCTCGTTTTAAAGAGGCATTTTCTTTGCAAGGCATTTTCTTTGCTGTTGTCAGCAGCAGCACTGGGCATATTAACAGCAAAAAAACCAAGGCACATTAGTAACAAGTCCCTTCATGGAGTTAGCTTTCACAGCATAGTGATTTCAGAACATAACACAGATATTTGGTAGAAACTACATACACAAAGTGGACTATGACTACTGTGTTTGGGTTTGAAATTAGTGTCCATCTAAGGTGACATGTGTCAGACACCCAAGGTGGCAAAAAGCGTTGTAGGCAATGCCTGAATAATGACTGCACTGCAAAGCTACTGAGCTTTAATCTGCCCATCCCTAGCAGTGCCAGCACTGAACATACAGCAGCATGGACTTCAGCCAGCAATGCATTAGCAACATACTGAAGCCCATGCTGCTGTGTCTTCATTTATCCTCATGTTTCATCAAGTCTCCAGGGTGGTGGGGGTTGTGAAATCCCTCAGCACAGGATTGATTTGAGTGCCTCGCAGAGATAATTCACACGTCAATACTGTTAACCATTTCATTTTTTCTTATGAAGGAAGGAAAGGAGGATAACAAATCACATTGGAATCTACTTTCAACCTTCCAGCAAAATCAGCAAATCAAGAGCTGGAAGCTATACTCAGCTGAAGAAAATGGTAAAGTGCATGTTAGGAGGTCAAATCTGAAAATCACAGTATGAACGGGCAAAAGAGATTTTAAGGATCAATTTACAGAAAGCAAAGTTTTTTTTTCCAAAATAATGTATCAATAGTAGTGTGTCTGCCAAAGATTGTCTATAAGCAACAATTAGTCAAAACGATTGTGCTTTATTAGAGAAGTGAAATCAATGCATTCAATGATTGTTAGGAAATAATTGAGAGGTGACATATAATTTCTCTACAGGAGAGAAGCCAGAGCAACTGCCTCAAACCAAAATGTAAACAAGCAAGGTTTAAGATCAGAAAAGAGTAAGTAGTAGCATTCCAGTAAGAGTCCTAAAAGAAATTACACGTGGAACACTTATCACTTAAACAGGCTTCAGTAGAGACGTATGGAATTCCACGTTTTTCTTTAACAGATCAATAAAGAACTAGGGAAAGTTCAGATCAGCAAATCTGACTTTTTATAACAAGGGAATTGATAAAAATTGTAATAAAGAAAAAAGGAGAATACAGACAAATAAATATAACATAGGGAAGCCAAGACACAAAGCCATGTCTCATGAGGGTATTCAGGCTCTCTGAAAGAGAAGATAAATGGAGATGAGGCCATTTCGATTGATCTTGGATTTCCAATGAGGTTTTGACAAGTTTTCTCACCAAAGGGTCTTAAAAAAATTAAACTGTATGGAACTACAAGGAAGGTCTTTTACAGAATAAATGATTCAGTAAAAGAGAATGTAAAACATAAAAATAGTAATTTTTCATAATGTAGGGAAGTTCAATTGTGGGCTCATATGAATCCTCCTCAGTGTGTTGAAAGCTCAGGAAAGGAATAAATAGGTGACAGAGTTTCTTTATGATTCAAAATTATTCAGGGTACTAAAAATGAAAACTGATTATGAGAAGTAGCAGAATGATCTCCAATACTGAAAGAAAAGACAATCGGTGTCAGGTGAAATTTAAAGCATAGCATTTGAGGGAAAAATAGTCTAAATATATACATTAATGTCCTCTACCTCTCAACATTCAGGAAACATCTTGGAGTCCTGATGGATAGTTCTTTGAAAACATCAGTTCATGACTCAGGAGCAGTGAGCAAGGAAAACAGAATGGCAAGAATCATTAATGAAGGATGAAAAACAACAGCAAAAACATTATTATGCCACTTTATAAACCCATGGTGTTCCCACAGCTTGAATACTGCATGCCTTTCTGGGCACTTCACCTCTAAAAGGATAGGACAGCAGAAGAAAACAGATAGAGACAACCACATGATCCAAGGTAAAAATGCAGTATCCATACAAAGAAAGATCATGCAGACTAAGGTTTTCTAAACTTGGAAAACAATGATCAAGGAAAGACAGGATGGAATCAAGCAAAAATATGGAATGCCATTGCAAAGGAGTTTAGAGAACAAGTTATTCATCATTCCTCAGTTTGATTTGATCCTTCCTAATTTCTGTATTACCACGCAGCAGATTAAAACTAGGAAAAGAAAGCAGATTTATCTTTTTTAACAACAGTCTATAACTAAAATAACAAAATCAATTGCCAAGGACACTGTGGAAGCCAGCATCTAAAGAAGTCTAGAAAAAAACTGGAACAACCCACCACCACAGAAACAGTATATAAATTAATGAAAACCTGACAGATGTGACTGAAGCAGCAGACTTGATCTGTAGCTGCAGACTGACAGAAATTGGGGAAGTGCTGGGAGAAGTGTAACCACTTACTCGCTCTGCTCCTGATACTATCAGAAACAAGACACAGGGCTACACAGACTACTGGTCTTCCCCAGTAGGAGACATTCTTGTGTTCCTTGTCTGCAAAGCGGCTGGCAATGAGAAACACCAAGAGAACACAGACTGAACAAAAGAACAATCAGGTCCAGGTTTTTGAGATCTTAGTTTTATTTTTACTAAGTTTGCTTGGTTGTGTCTCCTGTCTATTTAGACATTTCTATCTCACTCATTTTGTACTCTGGATCTACCACATACACCACTGTACTTCTTTGTCACTTTCATTCATGTTGTGATGGCTTTCCTATTGTATTTAGACCTGACACTTCTTCAGAAGCTGCACCTTCTTATGCTAATTTTGGCTGAGTATGCTCTGGGCGTCTGGATACAGGCTTGAGGAAAAAGATCCCCTAGTAAGTAAGAGTTTTTAATGGGCCATCTCTCAGGATTACATAAATCTAATAAAAATTGCTCAGACTTTGGTGATGACTCGGGATCTGAAATTTCTGACATTCCCATCCTATCGCAGCATTGTAAACCAAACTGCTTACTCTTAATAAGCCTAGATCACTTTGCTCTCACTAGAGATCTTCCCCTTCCCAATTGAAAAAGGCTAAATTAGAAGTTGAGTAGTCTATTTAAAATATGATTTCACAAGGCAAGAAGCAGAGGGATTGAAATGCTGACTAGAACCTCTAAATGTAACTAAAATAATGATTCAGGTTTGATGAAAATAAGAAGACATAGTGGTGCTCACCTACAAGATCCTCTGCATGTTGCTATATTTACCTGAATCCACACTATATATACATAAAATGTAAAAAGAAACAGAATTAATATTCTTTTGCATCCTTTTATGATTCCCACATGCAATAAGGATCTTAATCCCGTTGAGGAAATATGCCTGAAAATTGAATCATAAGTTTGACTCTGCTCCTCTGTATCAATATGTCATTTTGCACTCTTTACTTGAGTACATTAGTGTGAAGAAATGACACAGATCCAGCAGGACCTCAAAAATGTCCATTAGAGTGTAACATATCCTGATGCACATGAAGGGGCAGAGACTCTTTAGTTATCCCAGTCCCTTTGTAAACTGTGCTGGACTTCAGAATATTGGTTTAGCGCCTAGTTTGAGAGAGGAGAATGATGGTATTTTTCCTGCCAAGTGAATTTCATCCATTCAAGTTCAGTGAAATCTCAAACAGAATGAGGGCAAAATGAGCTGAAAAAAAGCAAAGGATACCTGTGAAACGGCTGAAGGAAGCTCCAGCTCCATACTTCATGGAAATTGCTCTTTTTCCCCATTTTCCTGAATTTGGTGACAGTGACTGCACCAAGTTTGTAAGCAGCTCTGCCTGGCTTAATAATCATACACTGCCAAAAAGAAACACATTCTTCCTCTGGTTTTTATTGCCTGCAAAATGTCATGAGAGTTTCAAATTCAAGCAATCAATGTGAAGGAGAATAGACCATAAAAGCAAGGATTATTGCCTCAGAAATAGCTCTACTTGTCGTACCTCTCAATAATGAGGCAAGAACTTTATGGGAGATTCAACAGTGTCTAGTGGATGGTATAAAGGCACAAGAAACACATACATGATTTCATAATGGAAAAAAAATTATTAGATTTTACACAGTGTGCAAAAGAGGGCTGGAAAGAGTGCCCTGTCTTCTTTGTAAGTAATGCTCTTAAGTCTATGGTGAGTCTGTCTTTTAAAATCTGATCATAACACTTCTATTCTGCACTGAGAAAATGAAATGCAACTACCAGAGAAAAGTGCAAAACATCAAACGTATTCTTGCAAAAGTGCAGTGTGCAAATTGCATGCAAATGAGTTGTCATTTTCTAAAAGCACATCTCCTCCCATTAAAAAAGGAAAACCTAACTCAAAAGCATGCTGTTCACATGCCATTTGTAAACTATTAAGGTAAACTGAAGGAGATGCTCTGCAAACTCTATTTTCATCTGTTTCTTGCTGATGAAATACACTAGAAAACCGACTTTTAAAACAAACACAAAGTTAATTTATTCTTCAGTATGAAGCAGAGAGAAATTCTGGGGTGTCTTTGATCATGAAGACATACCTTGCTATGAAATTTATGCCAGATGTTTAGATTCAGAGGGACTGTGTTTTTTGGTCAAACTCTGTCACTAGAACGTATCTTCTTTACCTCGAACATTTTAAATGTCTGTTGACAAATTCCTTCAGAAATGATTTCAAATATATTGGTGCTGTGTCAGATATTTTCTGTTTACTTTTACATTTTTATGCATATGTCAAAATTATATTGAACTCAGCTAGACTATTACTATGAATTTCTTATCTACTTTGAAAATGCCTAAATAGCAAGTATTTAAAATCTCAAACATGCAGCTTAACATAAAAAAACCCAGCCTCCCATTCCCCAAACCAAAATCACAGTGAATCTTCCCTAACAGCTGAAGCTATAGTGTCCTTAATGATACTAAAATAAACCTTGAAAGAAAATTGCTACTTTCATTCTGTTGGGGTAATGCATGGTATCCATAGTTGGAGTGATATGCCTGAAATAGTGCAGGAAATTTCCATATTTTAAAACCTCTGGTTTCTGGTTACTTTTAAAAATTCTTTTTTTTTTTATTTTTAATCAAAGTGAAAATACTTATTGACACATCAACATTCACCATGAAGAGAAACACACACTGAAAACAGCTCTGCTTAGCAATGCAAGCCCCTTCAGAGGCTCCTCATGGTCTAAACAAATTTTTGAAGAGATTCAGTGTTTGAACTCATTTAGATCCTGCAACAGTTATGGGTGTGAGGTTTTAATGGCTTGAAAAATCTGGGACATAAAGCGTATGGGCCACCATTCACCATCTGTGTTACCAGAGTGACAGGAGGGGAATATTCTGAAAAGCAATACATCTGTGTGAGTAAACTTAGGCAGTATGTTAAAAAGTCACCTGACAGCTAAGATCACCAGAGATTAATTAGAGCCCAAATTAGAAACAAATATGATAAATGTGAAAGTCAAATGGCTAAAATTTTCCTCTCTTTTCAAATACATTTTTTATGCTATATTTTGTGACACAAATATAATATCAGTCTCAAAATATCTTCATTCCCTTTTTAATATAACACTTATTCTGTTATGTTGATTTTTGTTCATCTCTGAGCTGGAATGTAACAGTAGATTAGATCACTTTAGAGCTTTTGTTACTATGGTAACACTGCACTGCTGTTATATTTCTTCACCTCCAATCTTGATTTTGAGGTGAGTGGTTATATTTATTCCTGTCCTTTACAGGATCTCAGTGTGATGGAAAAGCATTTGGTAGAAGAAAAATGTTAGCATAAGCTACCACCGTAAGGTGGGGAGTCCATAGTGGCTAATTTGTTCTGAAGGTTAAGTGTTCTGTGGGTTAAATGCATTCACTTAACTTTTCAGGTCTTTAAGTTCTGAATTAAATTAAATTACAGGTGAGTAAAGTTTGTGCTGGTCACCCTTGGACTGCCTCTGTGAATAGCTAAGGAACAGCATGGCACTTAAGATGTGTTCTGGGAAGAGACCAACTACAGCTCCTCTGAGAGATGAGAGATTTGTCATCTGACACAAAGATGGAGAAAGCCAATTCAGCAGCAACAACTAGGTCTTGCTTTATGCTCTACAAAACCTTCTTCCTCATTGAGGCTGCAGAACTGTGCTGCACATTAGGACCACAAGATGTGGAGACTGTTCCCAGTCCCAGGAAGCCCAATTACCCCAAGTGCAGCTCAAACTACCCATGCAGAGGGCTACAGCGCTGCTGCTCTGTGGAAAATTTCTTCTCCATCTGGCTGCACTGTACCTGGCTTATTGGCCTATAATAGCAGGTACCTTACATGAGCACCAAACACTTGCAAAAATACAGATAGTATTGGAAGCCAGGTTTATTAAAAACACAACCTGGCACTTCCCACAGGAGGCTTTTCTTTTATGTTCCTTACAATTTCATTAAAACTGAGGTAAAGTTTCAAGATAAGCAGATGTTTATCTAAGGTGGTTTAACAGTATCATAGAAAGGTTTGGAAGGGACCTTAAGGATCATCTAGTTCCAGTCCTTTGCCATGGGCAGGGACACCTTCCACTAGACCAGGCTGATTAAAGTCCCTTCCAGCCTGGCTGAGAACACTTTCAGGGTGGGGGGCTTAATCTTGTCAGTCTTCCTCTACAAAAGGAAGCAAAGCAGCCCACAAACAGTCTCCTGCATAAAACTGCCCTTGTGAGGGAGGGCTTTCAGAAAACTACTAAGGAAGTGTAAGGCTATTTTCTTATGACTGATACTGTGAATAGTCCCTTCTAGGCATTTTTAGCATGCTGATTGTTTCATGAGAAATTTAAAGAAAAATGTTTGGGCAATTTTTGATGCAGAATTACAGAAAACCACACTTTTCCCACGAGGTTTTTGCTTGGGATGTCTTTCATCATCCTGTGAAAATCAAGCCAAATGTCATCAACTCAGGAACCTGTAAAATATATAGCTCACACACAGAGGTAAGACTTCCATGTCCAAAATAAATCCTCTCTTCCCAGTCATGCTAGAGCCTCAGCTCTCAACCTCCATTCCCAAGGGAACAGCCAGCATTTTTCCATCCCCTCCAAGCTCCCAGCTGCATCCAAAAAACACATGCAAAAGCTTTGCTTCAAACAGTAGGAAGAATTAATTGCTTTTTAATTAGGGAACGTGTTACATTTGCCTAATTCTAGCAACATCCACAGGGTGGCGATCATGTTCTGTGCTATCAAATTAATGGTTTTGGATCACAAGGTCACTTTACACAAATAAACATCATGTACATCCTCTCGAAGGAGATTCTTCTAATTCCTTCTCTTAATGCTGAAAAATTGCAGAACTCATCATATCCCACCTGCGCCTGATTTTTTTTACCATAAATCTAAATCCCCACTCTTAGCTTATTTCATCAGTTGGTCTCATTTAATTTTTCTCCTCATCTGGCAATGAGTCCAAAGAAAATTATTGCATGATGTCATGCTAGAATTCATTTCAATCCAGCAATACTTTTAGGGGTTGCACGCTACCTCTCATAAAGATATCTGATTGAATAGTAACTAATAAACACTAAACTGCATATCAAGTGGCATAACTCACTCCAGTGGCTCGCTAAAGCTTCATTGGGTTTGTCCTTGAGGCAATGAAAGTAACTACTTAATATTTCACCATCTCTTTGATCATTTTCATAACATTTAGTTACCAAAGAACATTAACTGAAATGTAGCATCTGCTCATCAAAAAAAAAAAAAAAAAAGGATTGAAACATAAAGACAGGTATTTGCACAGAAACCAAGAGCAATTCCACAGGATCCGGTGAATCTGCATTAGTACTAGCAGCAAAATAATAAAAACACAGAAATTACTCAGAGCGAAATAAGCACATGTTTGCATTTAACAATTACAAGAGAGTGAATTGATCATACCTAGGGAGGATTAGAGCACATTGGCAGTTTCTTGCTAAAAGGCAGCTTGTTTTGCCTATAACCTGTGTGATTGTTTCCCTGTGTGGCTGTAAATATTCTCAGACCAGACTGTCAAAACTCAAGCCCACTTTGTACAGGACAAAGTAAGCACACACAAGAGAAGAAGAGGAGAATCAGATTTCACAATATTCACTCTGCCTGTACGTTCACAGATTTTGCAATTTGGTTTTAAAGTAAAAATATATTAGCATCTAGCCAGACAAAGTTAAGTTTACTTATAAAGTAGGCCAGGTTGATCTTGATGGAGTGAGAGAACCTATCTGGAATAAAGATGATTATGCTCTACAGGAAAAATAAAAATGGGCAGCTTATTTAGGATGCAAATATTTTGACATTTGTTCAGTGCTTTACTTGGCATCAGCAGCAGAAATAGTGCATATCCTTCCCCTGCCACTCAACAGAGACCTCAGGAGAAAAAACAAAAACTACTTAAAAAGTAATATCTTGGTGTAGCATTACCGGGCAGAAAATCTTTGGCCTTAGAATTAGGGTGCCTTAATTTTCACAGTCCTGAATCAACATCTGGGCTGCTTAAACACATGTACCTCTCTCCAGAGAAGAGTGTGATGTATGTTGGTAGAGCAAAACTCAGTTTATTTGATGGACGAACAAAATTTTGTCACAAAACCAGGCAAAAATAATCATCTTTCCCAGTCTTTGCTTTGAAGTATCAGGTTTACATTTGGGATTGGTGCTAGCTGACTCTTGGGGAAGACCTTTTATGGACCACATATCACTGGCTGCTATCCATATGTGAATTAAATATTGCAACACTGGTGAAAATTGTCTCCCAAATTCCCTGGTGCAAAAAAGCCACAGTTCATATCAGCACACTCAAGGTACAAACCAATTCTTCCATACTGGGCATTACCAGTGTGGACATTCAGCAAGTAAAAAGAGAGGAGGATACTGGCCAAGAGAAGGAAAAAACCTGTCACTTTGCTGCATCTCCAGGAGAACTCTGGCTCACAGGAGGGTCCAGCAAATGGAATCAGCTACAAATAGGAATCTTGCTAGATGTGGTGGCTAAATCAGGCTAAAGCAGCCAGATAGGGCTGAAAGATCTTTCCAAATATGCCAGGACAGGAAGGAAGGAGCAGAGGAAACATCAAGAAAGGTTGGGCTGAGAAAATGAAAAACAATTGTGGGCATTTCAGAAGGCAGGCATGCATACATGCACAGAGCACATGCAGTGTGCTAGCCCTGTGAGGAAATTCAGTGAAGAAACTGAGAAACAGAAGACACATGAATCAACTCACATCTGTGGGCAACTCTTTACTGTGAAATTCAGCCTGTTTTCAGAGAAAGTCAGATGCTCTTAAAGAGGAAGAACATCTTGAGACTGAGGTTTTTAACCAAATAAATAACTGTGTTTTGTTCCTAGGCAAATACACTTGGCAGTTTGTTAAGTTGCAACCAATCTATCAGACATACCTTTTCCTGTTGACTTTCAACTTGGTATCAGTAGGCAGAGATTGACACAGAAATCGTCCCAGGTGAAGAACTTGTGACTGGGGGAGTAACCGTAGGTAAGCTAACACTGGGAGAGGGAGCCCAGACTCACCATGCAAAGGAAGTTCACACTCTCACAACTCTCCTTCCTCAGGGTCTGGCAAGTTGCTTCGTGCAAAGAGACTTGCAGTACTCACTGGGTTGGGGTCACTACCCCTGAATAAGAAATATACAAATTTGAGATTTTGACTTTGTCTCCCCATTTAACAGAACTGAGGAGCAGTATAAATGTTGTACTTCTCATCCTCCTTCCCTCTAGGAGTGTAGCAGTAGGTTTGCTCTGCTCTGTCATGGCAGAAGACAGCAGACAGCCCCATTTTACTGGGAGAGCAGGAGCAGCCATCTGCTCTTGGATATGAGAGACCAGATCTGAAGGGTAAAACTTAAGTTGTATGCAATCCTCCCTCAGCAAAGAGATACAGTGATGCTTTGGGCTTCTCTGCAAAAGGGGCAGCTTGCTCTCGCTGACACAAGGGCATCTTAGCTACCTCCACAAAATCCTAATGGCAGTGGAGTACCTAATGGAACTTACCTGGAGATCGACAGTGGAGTTTACTTGTGACTCTTCTCATCCCATTGCCTTCTCATTAAAGATGAAAGTGACTTGTTCTCTCCAGGACCTGGTAGTGAGTTATGTGAGACATACTGGCTATACCATGTCACTCCATGCCCCAAGACAAATGTAATATACCTAACAAAGATGGTCTGAATTGAAAGCTGCTAACTTGGATGTCTGCTGAAAAGTTTTGCTTTCACTAAGGAAAATGTATGATTTTACCATACAGTAGAGTTGAAAATGACTGTACCCTCCTTACAAGGATTTAAATCAACCAGTTCAACACAAAAGGCACGTGCCTTATCTTGATTAGGCCTTCAGAAAGGGCTGATTAGACCACACAAGTTGGGAAGATCCTTGTACTGAAACCTCAAATTAGACAAATAATTTTTATAAGATATTGGCAGCTAGAGCCCATAACCAGGAGAGAAGAGAATACCATTCCAGTTCTATTAAAAAAAAAACCTTCAAGGTCCACTAAGAGGACAATCATGATATTCTATTCAAAGATAAATAATAAAATGATAGCATTAATAGCAGTTGTGCAATTCTTATATTTTTTTACTTCTTTGTATTTCAGGTCCTTAAATGCAGCACTTCACCAGGTACAAGGGCAGAATCGGCAATTTTCCTAGTTACTTTTGATTTTCAGAACATTCTTTTTCAGCTACATTTTTCTAAGTTCAAGTATACAACAACAGAAAAAGCATAAGTCATGTTGCTGGTCACAGATGAGACTGCGTCCTTCTGTTGACACATTTTGTCTAGATAAATTTGGCTGCTTTCACACATTTTCTTGATTTGTTTTTTTTTGCCTTTTACTTTAAAAGGAGACTAACTCCTCTGAGGAATTAATAGAGAATTATAAATATCAGAACCTCATCTTCTGGAAAGCAGTGGAAGTCTGGATGGCTCTAAACTGGCCAAGTAAAAATTCAAGATATTTTGCACGAGAAATGGTGTAGAAGCAATATAACATATCTTTCATGCTTTTCAGTAGATAAATAGAATTTTTCTTGGCATATATTTGCATTACTCCAAAAACGTTCTATATTTATATATTTATGTATTTATGTATATTTTTGCATTATTAAGGTGTGGAAATGAATTGGCCTTTCAATATTTATTCTGTTCTTAATTCTGCTTCAATTTTGTGCGGCATGTTCCCTAGTCGAGGACATTACATTTCTATTCATGTTTTATTCTTCTGTTTCTTGTGTCCTTGCAGCTGATTCAAAACAAGGATGCTGAAGAAAGAGTAAGTGGATTTTTATAGTAGTCCTTAGCCGATAATATTTAAAGTTGCAGCTGATCAGATGATTTAAAAAAAAATCTCAACATTAAAGACAGTCTGAATGTGAGACATTTGAATTTTAACTGTAAGTGTTGTCTTCTGATTTGATGATGTTTGTCCTGATACAGACACAGCTTTGAATGAAGAATCACACTCAAAGAATCAGACACCCAAATGTGAAACATTTAGCTTAGAGGGCTATTATATAAGAATTAGTCTTACCAAAGTAGTGAGAGCTGGTTTAGTCCATTCATATCCTGAGTTCCAGAAGCAAAGAGGTTAAGGCAATTTCATGCTGCTTTGTTTCTGACAGCATGAGTCCAGGGGCTGTGAAGTCCATCTGCAGTAAAGCACTTTGCCACAGGCAATATGGTCTTCTCACTTTTTTACATTTCTTAGATGCTCCATGAGAGTGATAATAAGATGAGCTGCAAGAAGCTAAATGCTTGACCCTACACTTGTGTTGCAATGTTTTATACACCAGAGAAGTGTTAGTTATACTTAGAGAACCAGTGGCCTCTAAAGGCTTGAAGTATTAGACAAAGATGCTCCACTTCTTGAGACCAACTTTTGCTCTTCGACAAACAAATGCTGTTGTGCTATTGAAAAGAAGGAGATATATTCTTCAAGAGGAATATTTTGCGGCCCATCAACTTTTGCATGGAGTTGCCCTGACTAAATGAACCATCCTATCCTACTGAATTGTGTAATTCAATATCTAAATTTTATGCTCCCTTCACACAAAATACTATGCTTTGAGTCAAACTAATTATTATTATAGGCTTCCTTTCATAATCTTTATATTCAGGGGAAAACTGCAGCTCAGTATGGTTTTAAAAGAAAACCTAAGTGCCATAATTTAGGGTTAAAATCTTTGCCTGCCTTCTATCAGTGGTCCCAGGTATAAATCCACCCCTCTCTTGCCAGGATTACCTCCATCCTCCCAGGACTATGATTTTGCCTTCCAAGTCCTTGGTGACTTGCTGTGATGACCCCACAGAGCTAACCCTAGCATAAGCATTTGCCTTTGTGTTCTCTCAGGGGCAACAGCAGAGGAGAAACTAGACACCCGTTAGCTCTCAGAAAGCTCTGTGTTATTCTGAATTACCGACAAAGAGTTAAAAGATAAAATACATCATAAAACCTCAACAAATCCACACATATACTACATTTATCAGTGCTCATCATCTGTCATATGTTAGGTTGCCTGATAAACATGGACACAAATTCAGCTCACTCTGTCCATTCCAGCCTTCACTCATCACACACCAGAACAGGCTCGTTAGTTCCTTTTCCTGATTGTTTGTCTGGTCTCTCGAACAGAACAAACCAACACATGCAGTTTTCTCCTAGAGGAATAACTTTCACCAGACTTAACCTACAGGTGATTTAACTATTCATTTGTCTTAACAGCCAAGAGCAAACAAATAACAAAGAAATGCATGTTACACAGATTACTAACAAAAGTTTTTTTTAAATTTTTTTTTCCATATATAATTACATTGGTTTCCTTAAGCTACATAATTTGGGATGAACACATTTAAAAACCGGTGTCTAGAGTGTAAAATCCTGTCCTTGGGTGCCATGTTTGTTAAGATGTTTTCACCACTCTTCTGCATTTATACTGAGAGGGCCAAAGTATAGCTGAAAGAAACCTGGCTTTATTTCTAAAATATGCAGGGTTTTTTGCTGTCATAATCTGTTCATATTTGTTTGACATGGGTGAGTTTTTATCTGTCTGAAGTGTGCATAACTGAAAAAAACCTCAAATCAAACTGCACCTACAGTTTGTGTTTCAGTGAAACTGCTCATGTAGAGTTGGTGAATTTTCAGGATGGTTGACAAGCTTTGCCTGAAATTGATGCTACTAATGAAACTTAAGAGATCTGCATATAAACTTCAGCAGCATCCTCTCATTTTCCTCCTCTTTCCTAGGCCAGTTTCTTTAGTACTAAAAATGAAAGAACATAATTCAAGAGACACATTGCTGCTTTTATATCAAGCAATGCAGCTGTCTCCTGAATTATCTACTTCAGAGAATATTTTAGCAATAGAGGGTAAGTACTGGTTTACCAAAAGTCTGATGTTCTTTTGGCACAGATGCTGTGGTGAAATGAAAAAGACTTCACTGACTCTGGAAATCCTAAGTTCGGTCAATTAAATGTCTTGGTACATTATGTGCAACAGAAAATGGAGGAGCTGACTGGTCCAGGAATCTACTTTTTCATATATCTGCTAAGATATCACCCAAGACAGACCTTCCAATACAGACCTAGCCCCATCATCTCCTGTTTAGATGCAAATAATTAAAAAAAACAGTGCTCTCCATTCACCAGGTACAACTATGTTTCATCCAAACCAGATTCTAATACAGATCTGCTACCCTGACACGATTCCAGTGAGCATTCTTATGTGAGACTTCTCACAATCAAGTCTTCTGCTGTGTAAACACCGGTTCCAGAAGCAGGTAGGTGTGACTAGCAGTGGGGCTACATATGACCCCAGGCACCAGCTGCTAATCTTGGGAAGGCTCAGTTTTGCCATGAAATGTGATCCATGAAGTTGCCTCTTGTCTGATCAATCCCTTTTCCCTCATGTACTTTCCCCTTAGGTTTTTTTTCTGGTCTAGAAGACGGAGGAGAGAAGAGTCCAGCTGCGACCCTGGAGCTGATGTATTGTTTACAAATATTACAGCATTAGTACAGACACTGACTGTGCCTTTATTCCTCCTTCAGATACACTGTGTGCTGGTGGGAACTAATGGACATTTCTTTGGTTCTTACTGAAGCAGAACTCTTACTGGACCAGTGGGATTTTTATCCAAATAATGAAAATATCACTGCAAGTTCATGATATTGTATTTCACAAGTAGGCTTTTCAGAGGTCAGAAGATTTCAGTTACTGTAACATATGCATGCTGGATTGAAGAGCTTGCACTATGGGGAATAAAAGATTGGCATCCAAAAAAAAGCATGTCTGGGATAAAGAAAGGTTGCTTCATAGACAGCAGACCTTTAGAAATGCTACATTAATACTAAAAATATACACTGGGGGCTACCATGGCAGCCTCGGTGCACAAATGGTTTGTACAAAGACAGGCATTTATTTCACTGTGGATACCTTATCCTGGGGAACATGCTATGCTCAGCTCTATAAAGGCTTGCTTTCATCTTCAGCGCCTCTCTTAAAAGTGAGACTGTTACACTCACAAACCAATGAGGGTTCTCTACCTCAAGGAGTTACACCAAGTGGAGAACAGGTATTTAGTCATAAATGCTGTCATTACAGAGAGGCACAAGAGCCTGTGCCTTTGTGATTAATGCACCTGCTGCAAGTCAGTACAGTCATTCAAAGGTTATGCCACAGCAACCCAGTCTTGACCCAGCTAGTATCTGTCTGACAGAGCTAGAGCATAACTGGGATTTGTCCTCACACGGCAGGTGCACCATGCAAAAGAGCAAGGATTCTGGTCAAACAGCTATAACACATATTCTGTATTTAAATACAGCAATAAGTGCTTGCAACTGATAATAAACAAGGCACAGCCTACATTTTTGGCACTGTACACAAAACAGGACACTTACCACTACTTCCCTTTGTCAGCATCAGGAACACTAACATATTGACCAGTTTGGCATGTTCTGGCCTTAAAGAAAAAGGCAGTGAGTTCTGATACAGTCCAGCAAAGTGCAGCACAAAGCCAAATCATAATGTATGCCAAGGCTACATAGGGACAAGTTATTAACAATCCACCCATTACCATAATGGTGCAGCAGCTGGAGATGACTCACCATTGTGAACCTGCATAATGGCTCCTTCTTCTATCAATGTTCCTAGACCTAGTAAATGCCTGAAGAAAAGAAAGGTCTCAATAAACTGCCCTGTGCAGTGGGGGAAAAAGCCCCCAAAACAACAACAATAACAACCAACCAACCAAACAAAAAGGGATAAGGGGGAAAAAGTATTTTGAGCATGATGACTTTGATGCAAACCAAACATTATCAATACTTCTGCTGAACTGAACTTTTAGGAGCCATACATCAACAGACCATTAGCAGCAGTAGCTTTTGAAAAATCATTACTTCAAGACCCATATTACAAATAGTGACTTTCATCTGTTCTCTCAGTGGACTAATCCCTCTTGTAATTTTTAATCCCCATTCCTGCACCTTGTAAGCTTGATCATGTTTTCTATGTAGTCACATGTTGTGTCAAATAAAGATATTCAAAAGGTTCCTGAAGTCTTGTGAAAGGCCTTACCTTTACTCAGAATTTCTTAAGTAGCATTTAATTTCTCAAACGAGTAACTGCAACACATCTCAGAAAAGACTGCACTCAGGTGACTGCCTGCTGGGCTGTGGACAAGAGCGAGGTATTGCCATTCCAGGTAACCAGGGGACACTGTAAAGGAAAACACTGTCAAATTTTAGTAAAAACGCCTATTCAGACTAAATTGATGAATTATATGCCTTGCTTATGTTTCACAGTGCTTTCAGAATTTCTATTCTAACCTTATTTTCTGATGCTCACAATTTTTTAAAAGTGTCAAGTCTCTTCCGCCCCTCCTGCCCTCCCCCCACCCCATCCCCTTCCCCAAAGGACTTAAGACTTTTATGCATTTTGGGATTAGCAGCGAAAAGATGAAAAAATCTTATTCACTCATACAGAAATTTAACACTTTATCCCATCCCAAGCAAGCAGTCTGGTGAGCAAAGGAATTTACAAATTTTGACTTCCTCACAATTCTTATCCTTTTGGATTACAGGGTGTTTCTTACTTTCTTGACCACAAAATATACCTGACCTGCATTAGTTATTAGACATGTTATGACTTTTAATATAGAAAGTAAGGTTTAAAACCTTATTTCTGTCATAAAAATGTTAAAGTGACAAAGATGACAGGAGAGCCCTTTTCTGCTACCAGCCCAAGATGGGAGGTGCCTTGCTCTTGTGGATGAGTGTACAATGTGCAGATAATCATAATGTCACCTTTTTCATTTCCATATCCTTTTCCAATAGAATAAAGAAACAAATCATATCAAGGTGGAATGATCAGACTAATTATCAGAAAAAACCCCCTCTGTTGTCTATTTGTAACAGTAATGCTACTTTTATATATATATAGCACAGACAAGTAACTAACACAGGACTGGGCAGAAAATGCATTGCATTATCCTGCACTAAGGCACAATAAACTGACTTACAGAGCATGTTTTCTTTATACTTTTCATTAGACATACTTAACAATGTTGAAGAGATGTGTGGAGATAATTTTATGCTCTAAAGGTACTGCTGAATTTATGATGAATTGCAAATATGTCAATGAATTTGCACTGCTTGCTTCCAATAATTTGCTGATCTGTTGTCTCAATGTCACAGAAAATTCCTCTTTGAAAGTGGAAATTTACTACACACCAGTTTGCCTCTTTAACACATTTTGATAAGAATCACTTTTGCCCCATTTTTTTAAAGCTAAACCTATTCAACTCATAAGCACTTATTACTCACTTGAAAATACACCATTGATAACTCCACTTTGATCCATCCACAATTTGCATTCACTGTTTATATGTCTCCACTGTCAGACTCAGTAATTAGTGTATGGATTAATGAACATTAACCAAAGCAAGGACTGAGAATCTAAAGTTACTACACTAAATACAAGGACAAACTCCCATTAATGAGATGTTTGCACAGGCATCTTGAAGTTTTGTTTTCCATTTTTCTCCCTCCCACAGTTCTTTGAAAGGTAAAAAGGAGATTAATACTTCAATTATTTTACAACAGGAGAACTTCTCTAGTGATGCCTAATATTTTGTTGTGGAGAAAGGACAATTATTTACTTAAGCATTGTTGCTTTGGGGTTTTTTTCACAGAACAGGCATAATTTCTATGGTCATAGAGAAATGCATGTTGTAAAGTTATGGCACAGAAATGCCTTTACCTTGAGGAATGAATATCCATGCGCATTGCCAGACAAACAGCCATGGGGTACCCTATCTACTGTGCACAAAAGAGCAGCACTGTGGATCTCTACACTGTCCTGTCACTCAGATATCCATTCCTATATGATGGTAATACTCTAGCTAATACCTCTATTTACAGGTATGTCAACAAAAAGAATTAGGCTGACACACATCTCAATTTGGGCAGAATTGATGCATACAGTTGCTGAGTTTAATTTCCTACTGTTACTTGTTATGCTACAGATAAAATTGTAATTTCAACTGCCTTATCAAACCCAATCTCACCTTTAAGCACTAATCAGTCCTTAGCCAGAAAATAAAAAAGTGCTGTTACATGTAAGATATCATTTATCTTCTCATCTCCTTGTTGCCCAGCAAACTATGCCTGTTTAGTTTCATGGTCTAGTGGGTGTGTTTCATACTTATCTTTAACTGCTGAAAGGCTGGCATGACAACTCTGAAACAGCAGTTTACAAAACCATTTGCAAAGACAACAAATACTTCTTGGATTAAGTTCTTCTACCAAAGTTATATTTAATTACTGAAATTATGAGACAATTTAATTATAACCAGCCATGCAAACTTATAATGCATTTAACAGGTAGTCCCAGGTTCAAATATATTTTCTTTCTTTGTTCCCAACACAAAGTACAGCAGCACAGTCCTGAAGTGTACACCACGGTATTACTATGAAATGTTTTTCTTTGGATAAAATCTGGTGAGCAAAACCAATGCAACAACAAAGGGCTGTCCCCTGCAAACCCAGAAAGAGAGGTCCATAGGAAACAGGCAGAAAAAGAGTTACTGATTTAAGTACATTTTTCAAATATGAACCACCTGCAGTATTAATTTATCAGCCTATGAGAATACAACTTACAGATGTCTTCTTGGTCAAAATGAACAATTTGTGCTATAGTAGCCAGTCTGACTGTAGTATTTCTTTTTGTTAACATGAGCCCACATTTAAATTATGAAGTTATTTCACAATTCAAAGCTTAGTGCCTAGAGCTACTTTCTGTGCTATAGAAAACTACACTGTGATTTTCATGAAGAATAATACCTGTATTGTTTACAAAGCAGGGCTAGAGACAGCTCTGCTCACTACCACCTGCAGGCATTGAAAATTAGAACAAGTACATGCTTAATCATTTACCAGGAAAATGGAGCAGTTACAATAAAAACAACAACTAAAAAAAATAAAAAATAGAGGTTTACAAGATTAAAACAATGCTATGAATAATGCAATATGCTACAAGAGTGTCAAACATCAGCAATTTTTGACCTAACTCTCAATGAGCAGTTTCTCAAACAAAACCCTGCATTTGGTAGTAGAGACCTTTTTGCTTGCTGGCTACTCAGAGGCCACTGAGATAATTTAGTGAGAGTCAACCCAATTGCAAGTGGAAGCTCAGCTTTTAGAAAATAAGTGCAAATGAATTTTTATTAAAGTAGTGTCTTCAATTATAGTATTATTTGTATATGACAGTCTAGGTAAGAAAGTGACTGGTAATTCTTTAGTTTTGATTTGGGTTTGGTTGATTTGGTCAGGAGGTAGCTGAGACACCACCAGGTGAGTGCCATTAGTCACCAGCTGCCTCATACATACAGCTCTCCAGCTGGGCTCCTTTCACTCTCTGATTGGAAGCCCTCACAGCAAAGGAACACTTTAATCTACTCATAAGATGAGCTTCTTCACCATGGATTTAAGCATTAACACTCAAGATCAGAGCCTGGCTAAAATTTTCTTCTGGCAGGCTTTTGGCGAAGGAAGGTGAATCTCAGGGCAGCGCCAAAAGGAACCTGAGAAGGTTTGAGTAAGTCTGGTAGAATAAATATATAAATATTTCTAATTGTTTAGCTTGTCGACATCCTTAGTAGTTGTTAATTAAAAGCAAAATAAAGATGATGTGAATTAAATTTAATAGTGAGCACAAAAGTACTCAGTTTATATGCACCATATTCTGAAGTAAAATGCATCTGATGTACCTGCTTCATCTTAAAAATACAAATAAATGGCCACAATTATCTCATGACTATGTTACAAGAATTTAGGGATTCATTTCTTTCACTTTTAGTTGTATATTAAAGGTAAGATTTTTCTTAGCAGATTAGCATCCTTCAGGATTCCTGTACAATAACTTTCTCCTAGGACACAAGAGGCACCTGTAATGCGTAACATCCAAGAACTTGATGCCACAAGTATAAAACACTACAGGGGGACACCAGTTTAGCTTGAAAACTGTTCATGTATCCTTGATTATCAACACACTGTGCCTGCCAAGCAGCAATCAACCACCTACTGCATTTGCCAATATGCACCTCCCATGAGCATTTCAGAGTCAGACAACCATCAGCTTCATGCTTTCAAATAGTGTTGGATGAATTTTACCCAGTAAAATCAAGAGCTTCTGGTAATGCATACTTCTCAAAACATATCTCTACAAAGGCAAAAAATCTGAGAATGACACTGGAATCAGGCAGACAAGAAGTGAGGGATCTGGCCTTTGGAGCCTCACCGGGTAGAGATGCTGACCCATGCAGAGAACTTGGCTGGATTACCAGTCAAGTCTTTCCCGTTATGGATAATGAAAATAATTCACCTGCCTCAAATAATTTCAGTTGCATGTTATAAAGCTGTGACAACAAGGCTTGATAAACCCTTATTTCTATTATGTCTGCCTTGGATTCCTACATTTTTCTGCCCGTACCTGTTCCAGGATGACTTCTGGGATCACCTCCCTTTCAGACAGGACCATTCTGGGGACCCATCAGCTGTGTATTATGAGAGAGGTTGATATAAGTTATAAGAACAGGTAAAAATGTTTGTAAACTCCAGTGATCAATGATATATTGATCAACAGACTTCTTGAAAAATAACATTAGAGGGAAATATCTAACCATGAATTTGTGCCATCCATTTTTACAAATTGCTCCACCTAAACTGTCTCTCAACTTCCAGGAGAGGACTCAAATGCAGTTCATAGTCTCTAACCAAAGACTAGATGCTCATTGCAAATCTGTGGATAATGCTGCTTATAGCAGTATCATCTTGGTCTCCTGAGCAGCCCTGGTAGAGGTGCTCACCAAGAGTTGCAGCACCAGCACACTCCCAACAAACCCAGCCAGTGCAAGCAACCTTACACTGGTCTGACAACACCTGCAGTGACACATTATGATGGCATTGCTAGGCAGTGGGGTTGTTTTCATACCTCCTTGCTATGCTCAAGCAGCAAAACTGGAACCGTTCCCCAGCTCCCTGCTTGTTCATCTGAACTATTTGTGGCCTGACTAATTTAAGTCCTCCCCAGAAGAGCAGGCAGTGGGTATTTCGGCTTGTTTCTTTGCCACATGCACACATCAATGTTAAGAAACCTGAAAGCAAAGTTGGTCTTTCTTGGCCTGTCCTCTTTAGGTGCTCATCCCCACATGGGAGCAGGACTGCCACTATCACACCCACTACAGTCATGTGAGGGTAGCGGCAGATACCAGGTCACTGCAACACGCAGACCATCATCTTTATGTGGGTCTTCACAACTACTATACCCTCATATTTTCCTAGCCAAAAGAGTAAGAAAGAAAGGAAAAACCTAGTAGGAATTATGTATATCATGACAATCACAAGCATACAGGGAGTGACAATGAGCACTTTTCTTCCTGTTAAGTAAAAGCCTCTGTACTTTGTCTTAAGTGGGTGTTCATATAATGGGCTAACCCAAATTTTCTTGTAAATTTGTGTATTGTGTATGAAATATTTTGTCTTCAGCATTCTCTGAGCTACTCACATTTTTCCATTGGGAAGCAGTAGCAGTTTATGATAAAAGGTCCTTCAAGTAGTTAACCTAGTTCAGAGAGCAAATGCTGCAATTGTAAAAGGAGGGGGGGAATCCTCAGAAGACACCTGATTCTCTTTGTTTTTGTTAGATGGTTTACTAGAAAAAAAGGTTTTGTTCACCTGGTTTTACCCCTCAAAAATGAAAAAATCTCTGCATTACTGATGCATGTAGCAGAACAAAGAGGCTTTTGACACCTACATGAGCTTTTGTTAATAAATGGGTCACTCTGGGTTCAGAGTCAGGGTCTGTGCCCAGCCACTACAGCTTCAGCAAGTTTGGGGAACAAAAAAAAAAAGAAAATATATATAATACATCCAAATAAAGGCCACTAAGAGCCCTCCTTATTTCCCATGAGAAAGTAAGAGCCTACGGGGGTAGAAATAAATTAGGTAAAAATTAATAGCTTTTTTAATTCTAACTAGTAAGCATATCATCCAGAGCTAGGCAAACCACTCAAAAGAAAAAAAAAATAGCAAACCAAACTGAAACCCTATGATTTTTGTTTTTTAGTAGCTGGGAATACTAATGCAAGAGCTCAAGGCACATACATTAATCCCCCCCCAGCTATGCAGAAATAAATTGTTATGTTCAGCACTGCTTTCTTCAATGCCATTTTAACATGTTTTTTTTTCCACCAGATTCCTCTCAACAATAAAATTTAATTTCATTTAAATAACAAAATAATACCCAAAACAAACCCTGAGAAAGGTGGACATTAATTAGAAAGCATTCACGTCCTGGCTTTGAGATAGATTGCATCTTTTCTACAGTTTAAAATACAGATTTGATTTTTTTCCTTGTGTTCAAAGTTGCCAGTGAGGTGGCTGGAGTTCAGTGATGCGGAAACAGGAAGGCCCATGCACAACCACAATGCAGGCTTTTTCCCACAGCAGTGCTGGAAAATCATCTGGCATATGTACAGGCACAGAAAACAATGGTCTACCAGCAGCACAAATGTAAGTTTGACAACAAAGCAAAAACATGTTGTAATGTCATGCCTACGTATACAAATATCCATTTAATTGCCACTCTGATAACCTTGATTTAACTGAGAAATAAGAGAAGACTGTCCTTGAGAAAAGAGGCAGCAGGGTTAAGAAATAAAGGTGTTTGAGTCCCTTTCTGTTTAGCACCACCTGTGATGCTGACACTGCCCTTCCCAGTATTGTTGAAGGACACTAATATTTTCAATATGGATAATATATTAATTTTAAATGCAAAGGCAAGTAATCTTAACACAATTTTTCCCAAGCATTTCTCAGTCACTAGAATAAGCTGAACCCAACAAACAGGTCTAGTAAGTTCTCACTTTTCTGTTATCTGGGTTTGACTTGCTTGAAATTTCTCATGTAGATGAGAAGAAAAAATACATTACAACAATCCATCCCAACAGTTTTGAAAACGTAAGACAAAGCTAGGAAAAACAAACCAACCAAGAAATAAGCCTCCAAAAGCCTTCTATGTTTTCTTTCAGCGAAATAAGGTTGCAGATATGAAGCAGTTCTCCCTTTTTTCCTATGTCATTCTACTTGGGAGATTTCCACAAGACATAAATCAGATTCATTTTTTTCAGGGGCTTAGAATGAAGATCAATGCTCTTGATCCTTTTAAACCTTGTACCATCTTCAAACCTATCCGGACATACAAACTGGGACAAAAACCTTCGCCATGTTGTACTTTGTTTGTTCCCTGTTCCACTATGATTACAAAGCAAGTCTAATTTACCATAAAATAATTACTAGAAACATAGAGTGCACCAGTGAGCCTCTTGTTAGTCTGGCTTTTAAGAACACATTCATGCTTTCAAAAGTGCAGAGGGAACCAGAGACAGATGAGACCTCTTGAGGGGAATCTGAAAATGGGCACTCTTCAAAACCTCAATTTAATACAACATTTCCTGCAGATCAGAAAGTGCAAGTGAAACATCTGACATCAAACAAGCAGGAGATGGAGAAAGTTACAGTGGCTGAACATGGTTTCAAACTTAAAAAACTGGCACATTTGATAGGAGTGTTTTTCTTTCCTGCTTTCTCAAGAAATCCTGTGAGCACCAGTGAGTCTCTACTGATATTGAGCATCCCCTGGGCAAGGAGCAGGTGTGCAGCAGTGAGGAAACCACCCTGCTGAGATTGCTAAAAATCTTCTGAGGGCCTGATCTGCTCCAGGTCCCTTCTGGAGGGGTGTGTGGTGGCAGACACACCAGCTCTGCAGGAGCCTGCTGACCCAATGGCACAACTAGAGCAGAATCTCCACTTTCAACAAATACTGTTAAGAAAAGTTTTCCCCATCATCATTGCAACTAAACTTGAAAATGTGAACTGGGAAGGGCTGAAGCCATTGCATGTACCTGTGCCTGCATAGACTTGATAAAAAGAACCCCAAAGTTTATATCAAATACTTTAGCAAAACAACAATACAGGAACCATGTCTGTTATGGGAGAAGGAAAAAAATGCAGTATAATCACATGCAGTGCTGAGAGATGTGCTGGGTTATCCTTGGGGTGTACCTCTGTCCTGCTCTTGTCAGCTCTGGTGTTCCCCCTGCACCCAGCATCCCCTCAGCACCAGTAATTGACTAATGGTATTGAAAAAGAAGAACAAACACAACAAAATCTTTACTGAAAAAAAAGAGTTGCTCTCTCTATGTCTGCTCTCCCCAGTCATGATCCTCTCTGCTGCTTTTCTCCCATCCTTGAAGAACAGCTCAACCCTGACAAGTTCCTCAGTGGAAACTGTGAGTTCTCCTGGCTATTAATCCTTTGCTGATTCTCTGCTCTTGATGCTTCCCCACTCTTACACTCCTCCAAGGTTGTTATGACCTTGCATCACACACCAATAATGCTGAAGCAATATGTATTTCTTGCACAATCATGCTTGGTATTTGCTATATCTTGAAATGACTAGCAAGGACTTCATGTATCAGGAAGAAGAGATTCATTTAGCTGGTAAGGCCAGTGTGGCTGTCACAACAGTGTGGATCAAATGTAGCCCTGAGGTGAAAATATGCAAGCACATTAACTCTGCATTATGTTTTCCTCTATGCGAGAAGTCTCATTATTTATACAATGCAATTAAGGCATATGTCTAGCAATGCTTGTAACAAATATTTTTAAAGATGAAGGAAGAAAGACAAAAACAAAACTCACTGTCACTGAGTAAGCTGCCTCAGAAATGAAAATAAACTGTAAATAGCGTGATTTTCCCAGGTGAAAAGCCAATCATGAAGCGAACCTGATGTAAAAATGCAAGAGGCAGGAAAAGACTTATTCTCACACAGAATTTTCTCACCTCACCTTAAGATTTAGTAGATGCTTAAACAATTCCAAAACCTGAAAATGACAAGACACGTAGGGGACAAATAATTTTGATTTAGTGCATTCCACTCCAAGTTTTCCTGATGTCAGAAGGACATGACTTGTGAGAGAAGTGTTTAAGTGTGAAGAGACCTTAGGTTTTGCAGCTCTGGGCAATCAAAATGGTTAGACTACAAACTGGTGTGATAAGGTGCCAGAGCTGCAGAAACCAGGGCCTAATTGGTTTAGGCTGTGCCCTGAGCCTCACAGGTATATTTGGTACATGATGATTTAAGTTGAATTCCTCTTATTTTGCATCACAGGTCATGCTTAAGTCACTACCCTACCTGTGGGCTATAACTCAGAAGACAAACAAGAATTTGATGGTTGGTGGAAAAACTCATAGGCAGGTGGTAAAAAACAGCCTTCCTTGTTTTCATTTTTATTAATATTGAATTAGTACCCAAAAACTCCACCTGGGATTAGGGTCTGATTGCTACTGTCCTTGTGTGCATTATTCAGTGCTATTTCATTCCTGTTGAGATTTCCAATATGTAAGTGTATATGGAAAAATACTTGTTCAAGGGAAGAGCTGCAGTGAGGAATCCTTTCTTCCTTGGAAAAATTTTTAATAGAAAAAGTAATAGTAGTGAAAAATAGGCTTAGAGTGTAAATGGAACAAACTCCTTTCATAACAGCCTGTTTGCTTTGAGATTTTTTCTTTTTATTATTTTTTTTGTTTGTTTACAAAGAATATTTTAAGTAGCAAAAGGCAGGATCCCTTCAAACTAGGAAGACCTGAAACATATAACAATATTCCTTTTCTGAGTTCATTTTCTCTGTGAAAATGGACAGATAATAATGACTTGAACTCTTCCCTCATCACGATTTATATTTCTAGTTTCACTCCTAGAAGAAAGGTTCACACCACAGCCTCAATGTTGACATCATTTGGCACAATACAGTGCTTTAGTAATTTAATTGTTACACTAAAACCCATAAAAGCTTAGCCCTTTTGGGTTTTGCTTTGTTTGTTCTGTCTTTCAGTTGAACTGTTGGTGAAGAATGTGCAGCACTCTGGGAGAGAGGAGAAAAAAGTAAAGTTTAAAAAAAATCAAGCTTTTTTCTAAGAAGGTTCAGTTATAACGTCATCGGCCACAGTATTTTTAGGGCAAAACCAGCCCAATTTCTTCCTGACCCAGAGAGTTCAGCACGGCAAAAGCCACAATGGATTCAAAAGCCATAGGATCTGTAGCTGGCTGCATAATTTCATATGCACTCTTACTGCTTCTCATATTCTTGGACTTGAATGTGTCCCTGCCAGTCACCAGCAAGAACAGTTCAGGAAGAGCTGCTGAGCAACAAGCAAAACCCAGTGCTCAGGCTTAGAGCTGGGGTCACTGTATTATGGCAATCACTAATGGTATTACATAAAATCCCCTTGCTAGAACACAGGCACTAGATCTGGATACAGGCCAGCTGGATAATTAAATTGCACCTTATTAAGATTTTAGAGTGATGTCAATTGGAGAGAGTCTTATTATTGAGCCTTCCATGATTAAAATGTGCTACCATTTTCCTATCCCTACCCTTGGTGTTATTTGAAGGATACTGTCCTGATTTTAGCTAAAATAGAGTGAATTTTCTTCCTCGTAGCTGCATAGTACTGTGGTTTGGATTCTGGATGTCAATAATGTTGATAACGTGTTTTAATTGTTGCTGAGCAGTGCTTAAACCAAGTCAAGCACTTTTCAGCTCGTCATGCTGCCCCACCAGTGAGCAGTCTCGGGATGGATAAGGTGATGGGAGGGGACATGGCCTGGACAGCTGACCCCAAGTGGCCAAAGAATATTCTATACCATATGATGTCGTGGTTACCCTATGAACTGGAAGGGAAAGCTCGCCAGGGCTGCTGCTTGGGAACAGGTTGGGCATCAGTCAGCTGGTGATGAGCAATTATTTTTCATTTGCATCACTTGTTTTTCTTGGGTTTTATTTCTGGTTTGGTGTGGGTTTTTTTTGTTGTGTGTTTTGTTTTTGTTTTTTTTTGTTATTGTCATTTTCTTTAAAACTTATTATTTTTATTTTATTTCAATTATTAACCTGTTCTTATCTCAACCTACCAATTTGCTTACTTTTACCCTTCTGATTCTCTCCCCTGCTCCACCATGGGGAAGTGAGTGAGTGGGTATATGTGGCTGAATTGCTGGCTGAAGTTTACCCACAGCAGATATGTACACTAATCCATGCATAATCATGGCCAGATTACAGATGTTATGAGAAAGGAGGGAGTAGCTCGGGAAGGACGATGCATTTTTGCACATCGCTACAGGAGGCAGTCTGAGCACTGGCCCTTGCACCACTTGTGCACGAGTTGAAGCTACAAAGCAAAAACTAAGACCTTGCATGGCAAGGGGAATAGAATAGGCACAGGATCAAAGCCATCACTACACCAAACCCCTACTGTGCTTGGAAAGAAAACTGGGAGCAGGCATCAACATGTACTCCTGAAGTCATGTGTGTATATGGGCTCTGGGGGTTCTACCACAGTACTGTCTTTCCGAACTAGGAAAAAAACCAATCTATCTCAGCTTGTGAGACAGCATAATGCAAAAGCCCTGTAGGAAATATTCGACTGCAATGTTCACTCTCTTACTGCAGTTAGCCTTCAAAATTGTGCAGTCTCCCCTGTTTTCTTCCTACTTTTGTTTTCAAACCAGGAGACTGTCTTTGCAAACAGCACATTCCCACTCTGCTCCCAGGTACAGCATCATGTGAAAACTGCTTTTGTTGGCTTCCTTGCCTTTAGTAACCAAACATCCTGGTTAACAGCTTGCTGTCATAAGGCTGGCTGGGTATGGAAGAGCTGCAATGACAGCCAGCATGACATTTACTTTTTGTGCTTCACTGCTGCAAGGGGCAGCATGAAAAAGGAACTAGTTCATGCAGGGACACATTGGGCTCAGAATGGCAATCTTTCTTTCAAGGTGGCCCCCTCACTACTGCAAGCTGCCTAGCAAGATAGCAGGACTAAACTTATATAGTAACTGGAGTCTGGAATGACACCTCAAAGTCCAGTGGTATAAAATTCCCACTGGTAACCATTTAATAAGCCATTGTAAGGGGAAAGCTCTTTCAGTCAAGTGTAAAAAGGTTGCTGCTATAAGAAGTGGTCTATGTAGCTCAGACCGATGTGGCTTTAGAGACTGCTGGTAAAGCTAAGCAAGACCAAGTCATATATCCCTGGAGGAGTGAGAGCTTTGAGAGTGACCTCAAAAGAAAAACCTACCATCAACCTAAATTCACTGCTGGCAGGTAAATTCTGCACTAGCCCATTCAGAGCAATTCTAACTCTTTATTAGATCTCCTGGCTCTAAAGCTACTGAAAATGCCTCACTCTTAATCTACAGAAATATTATCAGAGTCCACTGCAGTGTGAGCTGAACTGTCTTAGCTGAATAGCAAAGAAACACAAGGAGTAGAAATGTAGGCTGCCTACTGATGGTTGTATCACTGATTTCTCATGCAATCTCATAACATGGTTTTATTTGTCATATCTCAGTTATTTTTTTTGGAAGATACCTTTAATGTTACAGAGACATTAGTTACAGAAGAGGCCAGGGATGTATGGATTTGCATGAGCAACATGGTGCCTTGTGCCACTCATACAGTGGTGCAGAACACCACAAAGATACTCATAAAAGCAAACTTTATCATTATTTAAAATAAGACAGGAGTACTTCTCTTTTGAATGGGAAACACACACTTAGAAAGACATGCCAGGATTTTGTATTTATCAGTAGCACAATAACATCAAAAGAATAAAGACCATCTAATTTGTTTGATTTACAACTGGATTATTTTTTCATGCACTTAGCAAGGAAGACACCTTTTAGGGATCAGTTGCTTGATAAGATTTCATTAGAGCTGTTAAGTAATGTCTGTTATTTGAGATAGTATCATCAGAGCCACCACACCTATATGAAGGTTTTGAAGGAAAGAATCAATACTGGATGCAAAAAGAAGCATGAGAGGTTTTTGACATTCATTAAGTTTAGGTGTGCATGAGTACTAGCCTTGCTTTTCCATGTGTTTCCATTTCTTACGCACAAAAATTGGAGTCTGCAGATTTCAAGTGGAGGAATGTAAACATGCAGGGATAAGCAAGTGAAAATAGCAGAGATGAAAACTTTAAATGTGAACCCATTCCATGATCAAACACCATGGGACTCAAACCATAAGCACTTACAATGAGAATGGGTCAGCAGGATAATTTAGAGAGCATCTATTCCCATAAGCTACAAAGAAGTTTTTTGTTTGCATGTTTATTTGTTTGGTTTTTTGAGAACCTCATTATGCGGAAACAAAAGCTACAACTTCCCCACCGATTATTAGAGGAGAGCAATGAAGGGCATATCTGTGCTCTGTTCAATGATCCATGCAACCAGAACCATATCCACAGCAGGCAAACTCAGACTGTAGGAAGCTGAAATGGCCAGCACAGCATTTATATAGTTAGGGCTGAATCAAGGTGGTCTATGAAGCCTGCTCCAAAATACTTTCTCTTGGGAAACAAAACTACATTCAAATAAATGAATAATGTTTTCATATATGTTATAGATATAATTTTTACATGGTAAGATATAAAGGCTTGGGTTAGACTGAGTTTATATAAACTGTAAAGCACAAAACCAGTTCTCAATGCTCTTCAAGATTTTACTGAAATTAGAAAGCTCAATTTTGTGTTTTCTTTTGTTTCTACATTCAACACATCAAAACGACCCTTTTTCATAATTTTTACCAAAAAAAGTGTGTTATTTCTAGAAACAAGAAGGAATTGACCATGGCACCAAGTGTCTCCAGCACTAGCAACAAGTAAGTATTCTCATTGCTGAAGACTTTTTGCAGTAAATTTTCAGCCTCGCTGGAGGCTGCTCACCTGTTTTACATATGCAGAGGAAATTATACCCTACAGCAGTCATCCTCCACCGTCTCAGTACTTGCAAGGTACAATATGAAGATCTGAGATTCGTTAGGCCATGGATGCAAATAGGGGTTCATGTAGAAAGATATCCAGGAGTGGTGGTAGCATGTAAAACTTGAGAGGAGGATCACAGGCATTGCCACTCCTCAAGCACAGAGGAACTGTCTTTGCAAAGGGTAAATCTCATTTGTGCAGGAGACAGACTTCCTTGAGGGGCTTTATAAGGCTGTGAAGTGCAACCCTGCAGCATCAACACTTTTGACTCTATCAAAAGCTTTAACATTTTCTGCAGACTTCCAAGAGAAAACCATATTTCAACCTGCTTTAATGAATTGGACATATGTATACCATACAGAAATCTAATAAAACCCAGGCAAGCAGAGAAAAGAAAAGAGGATGAAACATGTAACAGGCATCAGTGACATCTCCCAACACACTGCTGAAAGGCTCAGGCACTGCAGTAGTGGACGCTGTTTCAGTCAGAAGTTTGAGACAAGAGAGGACCCCAGAATTTCCCTGCTCCAGAAATGAAAAACATAGCAACACTTACCCATATATTTTCCGTCAGTTTGGGGGAATATCAGCATGGAAATATTTCTGCAATAATTTTCTTCTATTGTTTTCAACCCTTGCAGCTTCCATGCAGGTAGGAAAGATGAAGACAACACTGTCCTATTAAAATCAGACTGTAAATTAAATATTGAACACTGCAATCTCATATTTTTTTTTCCATTTTTGGAACTCCATATGGCTTTGTTCATCTGAAGATCCGACTTCTTTGTGATTCAGACTTACTTCTATTAGCAGGTACAGCCCCTAAGCACTTATGGGCAAGTGTCCCTAAATTGCGTTCATCAGAGATGAATTGGTGTAAACCAGGATTTTTCCACTGTAACAACAATTTATAGAACAATGTTAAGGGCCCTCTGGATCTCAGCCCTTGGATGCTAGAAGAAAACAACAGTTCAAACACAGTGTTTGAGAGGGACCTCCTGCAACCTACTAGTGTCATAATTTAGGGGACTCTTGATGTAGGAGCATGAAATTCATAAACATAAATTTTTTAAAATGCATTTCATAGTATTGTATAGTTCTAGGCAGAAGAAGAATCCCTACAGAACAATTGTTTAGCTCTGGAAACAACCTACCTGTTGCGATATCTTATCCTCTGTTTTTGCCATGACTACTGTAAGATGCATATGTACATGTGAAAAACTTACCTTGTTCTTACCATTGATGTTTTGTTTGCTGCAAGATATTTGTAGGAATAATAGAAATAATATAAAAGGGCCATGGACATCAATGCACAAATCTATTTCACTCTGCTCCTAATTGACTGATGCTTGTTTGGTTTTGTTCTTTGTTACTGCGGCTTATCTGATTATTCCTCCTTACTGCTTTTACCACAATACAGACATCATTTACACTGTCAGCATTAGTTTCTTCTCAGAGGTAGGTGGCTACAACCTTAAGGATAGTAGGTCCACAAGACTTTGTGTTCATCCTAACCCCCGTCTTTATAATAATTTTTCCCTCTCTTGTGCTAACAGTGACAGCGCCAGCACCAAGCCTGACAACACAGGACACCAGAAGAGGAAGCACACTGCACCTGTACAACTGTCCACCATGAAGATTTTCCCAGGCTATCCTCAAAATTTCAAGGAGGGACATGTAGCTGCACATAAAAAGAGAGAATTACAAGTTCCTAAGTTCCTTTACAAGGTAACGGTCATTTTTCCTTCCTCTCCCCTGCCCCCAACATTTAATAAAGATGCTTCTCTCTTTACTATTATCAAGCAATGAATAACTATGCTACTGTTTGTACAATACTTTTTGCTTAAATCTCCACTGCATTACTTCCATGTGTGCATACACACACAAACATACCACTAAGTTTTTATCAAGATATGTGCTACTAAAAAATTAGAACTGCCAGTGCTTTGAGAGCTTCAATGGTCTTTCCTTTTCTCATATTCTTGTTTGCCTCCAGGCGCTCTGTAACAAGTGTCTTTATAACTTCATCTACTCCTCAGATATTCTGCAAGTGTTTTACCTGTACATAAATTCATCCTTTGCTCTGCTTTGTGTGATAAAGAAAAAACCACCATGTTTTGTTCAGTAAATGCCCAAAAGGTCACCTTATGCTTGTGCTGGCAACTGATTCCTTGGAAAGATCTGCCTTTGCAATAGGTAAAAAAACCCTTCTGGAGACAACAATGCAGCAGCAGCATAGAAAAATTAAGAGAGAACAAGAAAGAACAAAGGACAAGCAATCTGAAAGAAATCTCAAACACGGAACTCCATTCAGGGGTAAAATTCAAGTTAACCCAAAATAAAGAAGGAGCACAAAAATGACATTGTGAACTGGAAAAATTTGTATGGAAAATAACCATAATCCCCCTAACTTTCCAGTGGTCCTGACTATTATAATCTGCACCTCCACAGTATTATTGCACTAATGCATTAGCAAGTACAGCAGCTTTTTCTTGTTTATTTTGGAACACAGCTGTTGTGTTAATTGACCCTAACAGGTAACATGATCACTGATGTTTCTTAGACCCTAGCTACAGAACACCATGAGGAAATGAAAGTAGGTATAGTATAATTTGGTTTTTATTCCTTCAAAAGGATTGCCATAAGGTGCAAAAAAAAGATAGATCTACCCTATACAGCAGGACAATTCCATATGAGATAAGAACAGAGTTTTTACCTTTTATAAGGAAGGGTGAAACTGAGGAAAAAAGAAACATGACTTTTTACACAAAATCTGGAGTTCCTTCTGCATGGCTTTGTAGTTCTTAATATTTTGTTACAACATTGAAAAGTTTACACCTTCAGTCAATAAAATCTAATACTTATAAAGTTCACTCAAAACCCCAGAATACCTCTGTATTTTCTTGGGCTGGGCCATTCAGGACCTTCTGAAGACAGAAGACTCACTTTATTGCCCCCCGCACCCCCATCCTCCTTCCCAATACTTCATACTTCATAAATATGACTGGAAATACATTGCCAGAAGCCTGTGCTCCCTCACCTGTAGTCATGGAGCAGTCACCTTGATTCCTGTTGTTCCTGCAGCAGCAATCAAATCTGCTGATAGCAACTGCCTTCAGACTACAGCACAGTTCTGCTTCCAATAAAGCAAATCTGTGCTACTGATACTTGGAGGCAAGAACTCCTAGGATATACTGATACTGGACCAACCAAGAGACTACACTCTTCAGGACTTGACTCCCACCCAGGTAGAGCAGCACACTTGAGATCTTCCTACTGCAGAACCTCCTTCCAATATTACTTAGTAATACAATCAGAAGGGAGGCCAGATGATGGTAGTAGGCAGTCACTTGCAGACTTTTCAATGCACAAGACAGTGCAGAGTGAATGATGGAAAGAAACAATAGTCAAGACAGTTGACCTCAGACATACTGGGGAAGACATCTGATATATGACCAAACCTCTTCTGGAGATGGCAGGCTGAGGTAACAGTCTGGATTGTAGCTTCTTAGTCATAAGTCAGAAACAGAGAACAAGATGTGAAAGGGTAGAGAAACAAGGCCAAGAAAACAGAGCCTGGATACAAGGAAGACATAAGAAGGAGCAGTACTCGAGAGAAATGCCAAAGAAAATGGATGGTGAAAGGGATAAGAAATCAGAAGGTTCAAATCTAGATGGTTCTTGTCCAGCTGTGTAGGGTTTTGCCACCTTCTGCCTCCTGCAGCAAGTCTGTAGTTAAAGTATTCTTCAGTCAAATTACAAACCAATCCATAGGGATTTCCTACAGGCTTTAATGGCAGCATATTATCCCTAGTGAGCAGGGCTGAATGTTTAGAATCAATCTTATTTTGATGCCTTTCTTCAAACAATGACTGATAGGACTTTAATATTTGCACTCTATCAGTGTTTTCTTGGGCCAAGAGCAGGGCCCTGTAACATCACTACTGAATTAACACTTGTAATTACAAATAATAACAACAACAATAATAATAATCATCATCATCTTGAGGCCATTTGTCTATATAAATACCCTCAATCTTAAACTGCTTTCAGTTATTATTGGATGAATGCAAAGCATAGAGTGGGCAGGAATCACTCCATCAAATGTTTTACGCTTTGGCTCCAGTGCAAGCTATGAGGAATGCTATTAATAAACATATTAACCCGTGGGCAGTTGTCATGCAGAAAAATTGATTATGCTGCTGAAACTGCACAGATGACCACATATACGAAGAAAGAATAGGCTATAACTATTGCACATGCTTGGAAAAAAAATATACCTTCAACATATATGAATACCTCAATCTATAGCCTGGCTTCAAAGCTTTGCAAGACCATTCACTGTTGGTTTTACAAACAGGAAACAATAGTTGTGGGGTAGAAATCAGACTGAACATAACATAGGACATATTACAAGACTGAAAATAGCTTTGCAGTTAGATATTTTCCATGAATGATAGACAGGTAATGGATCATGACTGACATGTCTGTGACCTTCAAAAAGTTTGCAAGTAGCTTCTAAGACTGAGGGAACATTCTTCTCTGCACAGTATCATAGAAATAATTCCATTTTGTTAACTAGCTCTCCATTAATGAAAACTAAAAGAAAAACAAGGTAGAGAAGCATGAAAAAAAAATCTGTGATTTAATGGCAAAGTCTCAATGAAACTTCTTCACACAAGCTCTGTCACTGTTTGCTTTGTATACAATATGGATTTTTTTGCAATGGGATAATTTGATCAGGAAAAAAGGAAAGACTACGGAAGATAATATTTGTGGCCAGAAAGCTTCAGATTCTGGATGGAGCTTTGAATTTTGGTATTTTTGTTTGCCTTACAGAGAAGTCAATTAAAATTAAGGTGCTTAACAGGATAATGAGAAAGAGTGGTAGCAAGGGAGAAGAGAGCATATGTTCATTTATTTATAATAATATTGTGAAGTGTTCAACATATTTAAATCAGTGAGGCACATATTCACCATATAATTTAATTAGCACTTACAGTAGATATCATAAATGTTTCTAATGCACACTTTCTATTCCATACAATTATAAATAGCATGCTTATTTATAGCATCAAACTGACCAGAAGATGGCCCCATAGTGAACACAATGCAACTTAAAATTCACTCAAGGGAATAGGCTGGTGTCAAAAAGTGCAAGCTCTATTTATCAATCCTGAAAAGTACATTAGATATGTGTCTCTGAAGGGGTAAAGTATTTGTCACTGTAGCACTTCAAATTATTTTAAAATTCATTATGAAATAGATTGAGCAGATACATAGATAACCCCTAATCTACTTTATTATCTTAAACTTTAAAACTAGAATAATTAATGCAAGAGAAAAGCTGACATTCCTTTGTAGTGCTGTGCAAAAATTGTTTTTCCCCAGTAAAAGAACACTCAGTTTTAGGGGCTGACCCAATGACCACCGATGAAACCCACAAAAAAACCCCTCCTGATAAATTCACTGGATTTTGCTTCATGAGCTCCTGTGAGGTGTCCTCAGAATGGCAGAATCACAAACCTGTGCTTTCATTTTCACTGCAATTCACTGGAAAAAATCCGAAACGATTTCACAGCATTTACAAATGTGCTTCTTCCTTTACAATTACTATCCTGGGAAGCAGACTGTACATCTGCTATCACCAGTGAAAATAAATAGACGCTCTTTCCTAGTTGGAATAGCACATGCCACTGCTTTTCAAGCTTTGTGCATGCCGAGGAACCCCGGTTTGTTTCTTTTTTTTTTTGGCAATCATTAGTGTTGCCCTGAAAACAATAGTGCTATGTTAATGTGATGCTATCAGAAATAGGACATATAATAATTTATGAAATTCAGCACCTTTATATTTCAGGTAGATGAAACTGCTAACCAAAACAGCAGGTGTATTTTTATTCTCCAAAATCAGAGGATTAAAAAAAAAAAAAAGAAAAATTTGAGACAACCAGTTCAATATGGCTGGAGTCAATTATGGCACACTTTACACCACAACTCTGTAAAGCCCATTCTTAAAATTACATTACCATGCAAGGATATAATGTGACCTATTCTGAATAATAATAATATACATCACTGGACCACATTATAGATCCAGACAGAGCAGGGAGGAAGAGAGGGTTAATCTGGAGAAGTTTCAAAGCAACAAGAAGGTGACTCCTTGCAACTGATTAAAGTCAATGGAAAGACGAACTTAATTCCATCACATCATTTTTGCTTTATAGATGTGTATTGCACAGACTGAATGGGTACAAATGTTTTGGGAAGCCATAAGCCATGACACGTTAAGACACAAGCTTGCACCAGGGTTACAGGCATGTTGGCAATAGAGAGAACATGCGCTGATGGACAAAAATACCATTTGGGATGCGTCAAGTCAGAGCAGAGGGAGATAGATACCTGTTTTGACAGAGGGATGATTTCTTATTGGATGCTGACAGTCAATACAAGGTTCACTTTAAAAACACATTACTCAAGGATATTTGAGGATGGTTTTTCAAAAAGTTGCTCCAAGACAATAATTATGATTTGTCCTTTTCACAGACACACATCTTGACCAAGCTACATAAGATCTGAATAGCCCATTTCATCAACACTGGGAAAAGGCTAGGTAAAATTTTAGCTAACTCTAGGGGAAAAAAAAGGCATTAAACCCCTACAAGCTGTTTATTCCCCAATTCTATATGTTCCACAGGGTAGCTGTGTACCTCCATTGAAGCCAGTGGCCATTTGACAATTAGAAACAAATGTTTTCTCAAAGGCTTTTATTTTAACTTCATTCCCAACTTTTAAGTATTGAAGCAGAGGTAATTAAGATTAATAGAATGTGGAATTTCTACAATTAAGATATACTCTAGACACACAATAACATAATGTTTGTTCAAACAAGAAAGAACAGTGCATCAATAATTATAACTTGAACCATTCATTTTAATACAAAATTGGGTAATATTAAAGTTGCAGTACTCACTGCTGGGCACCAGGAATAATATCCTGCTGTTTAGACAAAAATTTTTCCAGAAGGAAGACTGTGATTCACCCCAGAGCTTTTGATCAACACATGCCAAGTGCAAGCAAATGTTTCCTGAAATAGAAAATCCTTATCAATTGTCACAACATAATTGCAGCTGTTCTGATTTCAGATGACAACAGTACCTACCTCGAAATTTCCAAAGTCCATATCCCATTCTGCTGTGTTCCACAGCTGATATGGTGCAGTCTAGCAGCAGGTACTGCAATTACCAAAAATATTCCATGCCACAAAGTAGCTCAGACCTCATTGCCACAGATGCCCTTACCCTGTCATAGCAAAGAAGAATGTCATTTTTGCTCCACGAGTAAGCACAGAAGGATAACCTTAAAGAAGCAAGTGAGGCAGAGCAGTACCCACAGCAGATCTTTGGAGTGTAGAGGATGGTAGGTTAGATCTGAGTAATTCTGAAAGGAAAAATCAAATTACTACTAAGTTACCTACTCCACTCTCTACTTATATGGCTTTTCCATGTGCAAGTCTGAAAAGCAGAGTATGAGGAAACAACCATATTCTAATGCAGAAGGTTACAAGCATTTGAAAATTGAAAATCCAATACGTGTATTTTGAAGAATGAAAATCCTTTTGCATAATTACTGTAGGCTTCAGCACTTAGATGTTTCCCAGAGCTGGTTGCTGCCATTTTGGATACCAGACCTTCTGGAGGAAAGGGCTATTGCTAGAAGCTTCACAGTTTAGCTAGAGTGAAAAGTCAGATTACAATTCCCACTTGAAATGAATTTTAAAAGAAGTAGCCTTAAATAGTCAACAGGCAGAAATAGTTAATTTTCTTAAAATGAAGAATAGTTCAGAAGTCCCCATTATACTATGCCTTATTTATATGATAAGGAATATGCTAGCACAAGAGGTTAAAATAATTACATAGGTAAAATTACAGAATTTCAGAGTGCCAAGCTGTTAGATTAAAATCATCTTGCTGTAGTTGACTTTGGATGTTTTTCCTCTCTTACACACCCCCAACTCAAAAGAGGAAGCCTGACTTCCATATAATAATTGGTAATTCTCCAAACCATTTTCCCTGATACTAAAGAAAAGTCACATACTTTCAGAATTTTGAAAGGGAGTTTTGAAGAAGAAAGATGAAGACACAGAATGAAAAGACATTTGAAAGATAAAATTACCATTTAGAGATGTCAAAAAGTGAATGTATGTAAAGTGAGTTTCTCAATTTCTTTATGAAGCAGTCAATAAGATCAGCTTCACGTTTTCCTCCTTTGATTCTTTGAAATATGGATTTTTCCCCCCCTGTGATACAAGTGTTAATTTTAGGGTTCATTTAAAATTCATAAATTGAAAATGGTAATATTTTTGGGTTTTATACTCATACAAAGAATATTTTTGAGCAGTTCAGACAGCCTCAGAATTTATTCATGAGATGCATCTAGAATTTTTATTCATTCATTCACACATCAGTACTTGTAGACACCACACTTAATCTGCCACTGCCACACCTATAGTCGCCACTCAACTTTGTGTGGTTATGTCTGCTTCCAAGTACTAGGTGGCAATGATGGTTTTGTGCCTTTTATAAGCATTTCTTGTAATATATTTCCTGTCATATTTCCTCAAAATATGAGATTTGAACAGAATTTAAACAGAGATTAGGCTTATATATAACTAACAAGACTCAGTCAATAATAAGATGTGGATAAATATTCAGGGTTTGAACCCACCTGACTGTTACCCTACATTTGATTACTGCAATCTTGCACCTACTCCAGATCATCTGAGGTTAACTACAGTTGATGGTTCAGCCTGCATACCTGGTTGCAATGCAGTCAGTTTGGTCAAGGAGCCTGAAACTCAAGTAATATTATGCAGTGCCTTGAGCACCTTGCAGCACCTCAACTGTGGGTAAAGGGAGCCCTGTGAGACCCTTCACTTTCCTGCTATGCTAATGAGAATCTCAGCAGCACCCTGACTCTGGCCTATCACAAGACCTTGGTGCACACCATATTCCTGCAGGCCATGGTTTCTTCCACACATAAACTAACTTGGGGCCAAAAATCATGCACACAACATACCCTGCTCCTTACCAGAATTTAGCCAACCTCAGAGCAGGCAAAGCCAGAGGGCACAGATATCCTTGGATGTAGATTTTAAGTGATGAGCTTGTTGCCAAAACAGCTGCAACAGCAGGAAGGCATTTCAAAAGCTATAGGTTAGAAGACATTCCTCTCAAATTTTCTTATGGAATCTCATATATTACATAAACATATATATTTAAAAACAAAACCCCAAAAAAACCCCAAGCCCAAAACTTTGAATTAGCTTCCCCTTGTGATTTGTAGCCATTTAGCCCCACTTTTATAGAGCAGTGTTTGGTCTAGTATGCTGACATTCCAGCTTTCAGCAGAAAAGCATGGATCGCAGCCTGTCCTTGGGCATCCAAGACATCTTTAGATACCTGCTTCATTTTCAAGTACTAGGAGAATCTCAGGTTTTACCAAGGTGCAGCTGCACACAAATGCAATGTCTCACCAACACACTTTCCAGTCATACAAGGGGGTAGGTGTATAGACAGGTCAGGAGCTAAATCAGATTGGTGTGAGATTCAGGAGGGCTGCTGCAACTCTGACCTTGCTGGCTCCACAAGCAACCTTGAGGATGTCTGGACTATTTAATGTTTGTTTCTTCATGTTATGTGCACCCCTGTCTCTGGTGTGTGCCTGGTGGTGGTGAAAATATGTAAAACCAACAGACAACTCCAGCTGAAGAAGATGAACAGGCCTTCAGGGTCAAAAGCAGTTGCACCTCCAGAGACAAAAGCCTACCTCGTTCCTGCCTCATTTACAGAGATGAAGGACTTGCCTTTCTTTGTCCTCCAAGTTCCTCTAGGAAATTACATCTTGGCAGTATTTTCTTACACAAAAGCAATGGAGAATTTCCATGTGAGGTATCAGCATAGCTCTAAGAGTTTCACTTTTCAAAGCAATGCCTGTGCAAACATTCACAAAACTACAGAAATCAAGTTGCTGATAGTTTTGAAAGAGGTCACTCGACCATACCTAAGTAACTTTTTTAAAGAAGTATCAAACACTGGGTAGATTACAAGAATATAGCAGAGCACATAAAGGATAGCATTAGAGATGCAAAAAGAAACTTTGAAAACAGGAGTTGAAAGCCATACTAAATATAACACTTTTAGCAGTACTACAAATTAAGAGATCAAGGAAGGGCAACATGAGAACATTATGGGCCAGAATGATAAACTGTACCACTTAGGATGGCAAAATGCCTAAACTATTACAATTTTAATTCTCAATACATTGGCAAAAGTGAATGATAAAAAGTGGTCTCTGACCCAGCAGCAGATCTATAGTTATATAAGGCTACAAATAGCAGGATTGGAGTTTACTGCAAAAAATTTACAATTAAACATGTGCCAGAAACCTAACATGTGCTACCTTCCTCTAGTCTTTGTATTTTGTGCATTATTACTCTTTATTAAGCTGTATTTCTGTTAGTCTCTGATGTAAGGAGACGCATACATTGTGCTATGTCAGGTCATGTCAAGTCCCATCAAGTCACATGATGTAACACAGCCTGATGTAGACTGGCATGGTGCATATTAGCGCCAATGGAAAAAGTCTAAATGCCAAGCCATTTTCAATAAATATACTCTGTGTGTTGGTGCACAGCAGGACCCAGATGGGGATTTATCCTGCAGCTCTGCAAAAATACCAGTTGTGAAAAGTTGTGGAATTTCAGAGAGAGACGGGGGGGAAAAAATCATAGAGCACATTCTGCAGAAGCAAACATCTACTGGCATTCACGTCCAGAGCTATTAAGCTTGATGTAGAGAGTTTATGAATTAGCAAAACTTAATTATCTTGGTTGAATTTATTTCCAAGACTGTTTAAATAATCTCATGCAGCTCCGCAATAAATGTGGCAATGGAAATAGCTGTATTTAAACTCAGAATTATCCTTCTCCTCCATGCTTGTTTCTGTTACTCATCGCTGCTGTTCCATTAGCACCAAGGATTTGTTTGGATACATTCTAGTGACAATCTCCAGCAATATAGACTGTTTAGGTATGACCTTTCAACTTCATCTACCTTTGTGCAGCCTACCCAAAATCTAGCCTGAGGAACTGAACTGATTCAGTCTCTTTCTGCATTTATATTTCTGAGAGGCACCTTCTTGTTGCTACATGACAGCATCAGGTTCAGATGGAAAGAAGAGTACCAAGAAGTGAAAAGTATGCCAGGGGATAGCTGGGTAGCTGAACAACTTATCAACCTGAGAAGCATCTGAGTTCACTGATCCTGTCAGTGCACATACAGGCAATTATAGTAACAAGGATGTTCTTTTCATCGTGCAAAAAACTCCAACACATGCAACGAAATTGTTAAGTCTTGGGAAAGACCTCCCCCATTCCTCATTTGAACAGTTTGATAAAGGACTCGGCTATGTCCCATCGCTTTCAATCATGTCCTTAGTGTCTCATGGAGACATACAGCTGTGCAGGAACAGGGGAAAAGCACTCCATCACACCTATCCTTGGCTCCTTTGGGAAACAGGGTGGCAATTAAGAGCCCTACACACAGCACATTTGTAACAGCAGAAGGTAATTTTCTGAAGGTTGTACAGTCATCCAAAAAGACTCACTGCACTTCAGTTTTTGCTCACCCACATAAGGCAAACCCCATATGTCTACCCAATATTTATATATGAGAACTTTGCCATTTAGGTGTTTGTCTTGACTTAGAGGTGCAGTGAAGAAACAAAGAGATCAAAGCTCATCAAACTGACCACTTGCATAACACTGTGCGGATTGGAATATGCATCAGTTGGAGAATCACAAATAGGTGGAAAGCCTTGGCAGGTGCAAGACTTCAGTCCTTTCAAAGACTGTTAGCACCTTCTCAAAGAAAAAAATTATGGCTAAAATACACTGCACAGCGCCTTCCTTCTTATCAATATTAAAAGTTACCTCACAGGTCTTCACCAAATTGTGATTTTTTTTATGTTCAAAGGGGTGAATAATACTGTTGTCCTCAACTTTGCCATGACAGAATTCAACTACTTCAATAGTGCTTTAAATACTTAAATAATATTGTTCAGAAAAATGTCATTCAGAGTAAGCATCTGCTCCTTACAGCAAGTTACTCACTGCTTAAGGAAAAACCTTTCCCAATCACTTTTCAAGAACCAGTTGGAAAAGGCCAAAGGTGAATTTTGGCATCAATGATGATTTATTTGCACAACACAGTTTAAATGCAAGCAATATATTCCTGTCACCCAGACAGCTGACAAAATGTCAGTCACCTTTATCAATTGTTTCAGTATCTCCTGTCAGCTGCCATCAATCTTTGAAATAAACACTATAAATAAAAACTGCATAGGCAAATGGCTGCCAAAAAACCACATGGATTAAGCACAACTCACGTATTATGCAATTTGGTGCCAATGGTTATTTTGATCAGAAGCCCAAATGCAAAGTGAATACAGGGCTTCAGTCAGAGAGCAGGCAAGGCACACTGATAAGTACACATAAGAATTTCTTCAATAAACCCAGAAGGAAAGCATCCCTTGGCCACCTTGGTCTTACCATCTGGTGGACTGGCCACAGCAACATGCTCCTGAAACCTGCCCTGTGGTCCCACTCCTGCCTTGGGCAGAACAATGAGGGAGAGATGAATGTCAATTATGAACACAGAGGGCAGTACAGCTGAAGGGCACAGGGCATCCTGGCTTGGTCTGCAGGACTGCAAAACTGAGAAGTGATGGGGGAAGCCATCTATGCTCCTGGCACTGCCCAGCTGATGCCCTTCACCCCATTTGCAGCTCCCAAAGCTGACTCTTCAGGTGCTTGGACCTCCACTTCAGCCCTTCTGCACCCTGGGACTTCCCACTACACCAAGAATACCTGTGCCAAGCTCTCCTTTATATAATCACCTCCAGTGGCAGGGGCAAGGTGGGGACTGCCCCTGGAAGACACTGGGGCCAATTCCTTTTGCCCAGCCTGCCCCACTTGTGCATTGAAGGAGTGAGGGAAAACAGAACTTCACATGTGGTAGGTCAAGATGAGAACCAATGGTGGGGAAAAAAAATTATAAAGGTGCCTTTTTGAAGTTTCTTATTTTTTAAGACTCTAGGAAATGTGATGTGAGAAAAAGGTTAGGCCATTGCTCTGAAGAATATAAGCAAGGAGATGAGGACAAATTTACAGTATACCACAATACATCCAATAGAAGCATTTTCTAACTATACACTGATGTATGCCATCAGCCATCATTAGCTCCTTTTCTAATTCCTTATGGAGAAATCTTGTCACTGAAAAAAACCCCCACCTGTTCTGCCATCTTTCCATTATCATGTAGTCAGCATAAGGAGACTTAAAAAAGAAAAAAAAACAAACCCAAAACAAAACAAAAAACATGGTGAATATTATAATGGCTAAAGTACAGAGGGAGATTGCCAACCTCTCTGCAGAAAGCAAATACTGAGTGTAGATTGCCCTCTTTTCCTCATTTCAAGTACTATGCATGATTTTTTTCACCTTGCAAGATAATATGTAGTTATTGGTCAAACTACCAATTGTCTTTTACATCCTTAGAAATGTCACCACACAGCTCCCAACCTAAATAATAAAAATATTCCAAGGAGTAGGACAAGGATATATTGTTATTGAGGGAATTGATGTACAGGGCAGAAATTCTATGATAAAAGAGTCCTAATATCCAACTTAATATTATGAGGATTGCCAAACCACACTGATTCCAGAGGCTTCCCCTCACCTGTCATCTTTTCAGGCTGTGTCTGTAACACTTTGAGACCCATTTAAATGCCAGTGGCCCTGAAATTTCAAAGTGGCACTGCACAATTGTCCAGCTGAAGCTGGAGGCTGCAAGAAGCAAAAGGAACAATATTTTTCCATGGGATGATTAGGTCTTAGATGTTAGGAAGGGTGAATAATACTTAGCACCTGTGTCAACCCCACCAGGGTTAAGCATATTATGATCCCTGAGTGTCTCAGACAAGAAGTCCACTAAACATTCTTGAAGGTGAATGCACCTATGGGCGGGACAGGGAGAGTTTGAAGGCTATTCATCAAATGAGGCTTTTATTTCTTGTGAATACAGGTGAAACCAAGGCCAAGAGTGAGTGTGACAGAAGTCAGGAAACTCTGTCCACTTAAACTGGTTAAGAAATATCTTCCAGTATCCAAATCTGGGTATAGTGCATACCTTTTCCATACACCAGGTGGGAAAGTGAGGACCCAGCACTGGAGATTACTGCATTCTAGAAAGTCCCTAAACAGGAACAGCAGGACTGCACTATGCGCTGTGGAGCAGACCTGCCTTTTGGTTTGGTCACAGCCAAAGAACAATGATCCTTGTGAGTCCTGTGGCTCTGCTCAAGGATTAGATAAAGAATGTGCAATCATAAAAGATACTGATAATGAAAGAGTGGAAAGTATGACGCTAAAATTGTTTAGCATGGCTCCATCATAAAAGGGTAATTGCACTGCAAGCTAGGAGGAGGATCAGCACAGCACTAGGTTTGGTTCAGAGTTGGAGAGGTGTGGAAGATAACCCCTGTGGAACAAGGGAGCCTTCCAGGAACATAAATTATCCAGCAGATTTCTAAGCTCAAACATGTCCTGGGAAAGATGTAGGCCATAGAGGGGTTACAACTGCTCTTAGGCACTATTGTAATTGCAAGGGCGGAAAAATCTAAAATGGTAAGAAGACTATCATAATTGGGTATTTTTTTTACTTCAGAATGCGAGAGTACTTTCACATGCCTGAGCTCTTCTTTAAATACCCATTCTGCATCTTTGAATTTCAAGTTGTATTTTGGACTAGTTTGGAGCTGTGTTCTTTGCTGTAGATTTTGGAGACTGCAAGATCTAAGAGTATCTGCACTTTTAGCCTGGTAAAATTGAACAGGGTCACAATGATTTCCTGTAGAAGGTAGTGGATTTTCTTTTAATGCACTGAAAAGTGAAATTGTTTTTATTACTTTAGAGGAATTAGAGAATTAATTTATTAATTCCAGTTAATTTATAATTCTTTAAGCAGTCCCTTATTGTAGGCTTTCTGTGACATTATTTCTAAATGGTCCGCCTTGGTCCTTAAGCTGAGTGTGAATTTTGAACCCATGGAACACAATGCCCTTAGCCTTCAGCAAATAGACCTCTTGGGAACTGTTTTGCTTGAGAACAAAATTAGTGGTCATTTTCTTTCTTTTCCTATTCTTTATACCAGTTTCTTTTTTCTAAAGTGGTCCAAGCCAAAAGCTGAACCACTTGGGTTCTTAGTACATAATTAATCTGGTCCTTTTGACAGTTTCTAACATACATGAAATCCAAAGGCTCAAATATTTAAGCATGATTTATAGAGCTTTTTATGGTAAGTCTGTTTCCATCCTGTGCTTGGTGCAGGTGATGAGACTAACCAGGAGGGCTTGGAAAGCACACAGTGCCACAGAAACACTTACATGTGAGTCCTTAACTCACATAGGCACACTTCTGGTGCATCTATTTCACTGTCATATGTAGAGACATCCATTAGGCAGAAGTGACACTGTGTTCCCTTTGCTGAATCTGTGTTTGGCTTGCTTTCACATAATTTTGGCAGGATTCCTTTGGCCCATCTAAGTGCAGACTTAGAGAGAAGACGCAATGTTTGTCTTCTGGTCTAGAAAAAAGCCAAATTGCCTTTTACATTAATGAGGTGTCTGATTTTATTATTATTATTATCTCTTACCTGTAAAAATTAGAGTGAAACTCTGGTCCCATGGAAACCAATGGCAGAATTCCCACTGATGTCACCATGGCCAAGGTTTTCTCCCTGGTTTTCCAGCTGTTTTGTGCTCCAGACTTGCCATCTTCACTCCCTCAGATGTTTACAGCATTACCTACATAATAGAATGGGATGTGCCATATTGCATTTGACAGAGATTTCCCCCCGTGTCTTGATCATGATTCATCATTCAGTATCTTAGTATCCATTTGCTAATAGTAAATGAAGTTCCCTGACATGGATTGTGTATTGTGCCATGCTATTTATGGCAGGTCAAAAATTGCTGCAGGAATGGCTAATTGGAAGCACAGCCACTGTCTGTTTTTCCTCTAGGCAAACTGGCAGGCAACATAAAACTGCAAAGGGACAAGTCTCACATATCCATGCTTCCCTTGTTTTACAAAAGCTTTTCCTGCTTGCTGGCTCTTGCACTCCGTCCTACAATATGTTGCCGTCATACATTCTCAATGCAACTTATTCCTGTGTTTTGGGAGCTCAAAGTGATGAAAGTATTTGGAAACAAGGGTGCCACAGTCTCTCAGGGGTCCCAGAAGAAAGGCAATAGGTCAAGTCCAAAACTTCAAGACAGAGAAGAAGACAGTGCTATGCACATCTGGCACTTGCACGTGCCTGAACATGAGGAGGGAGAACATGGGGCTCCAGATGTGCATCCCAATGACAGTTGCAATGGTTTTCCTAAATGTGTAAGAACAGACTTCTCCCTCTAGAAAAGGATCACGGTTCAGATACTATCAAACTGGGTGTACAATGTGTCTTGTCCAAAAACTGACTGGTGTACCACATTAACACTTCCTTTTTATGAGTGTATTAATTTGCAGCGTGATTTGGGAATACCTAAATGGGAAAAGGCTCATTTTCACTATTAAAATGCAGCTTTTGATACCAAACATTATTCAAACCTCATGCTCAGCCTCCATCAGGAGCATCAAAATTAATCATTTCCAGTTACCTCCAATGGGTTTATATCCTGAATGCCAGAGAGAATTCAAACAGTTTACCTAATCTTGCCACTTGGAAGGTATGTAAATCCTTCATATGCTTCTAATGGAAGGGGATAACAGTTTTGAGCTAGCAAGTATTTTTATGATTGGAGTTTTCATTATTAAAAGGAAAATGGTTAAGGAATACTATTTGTAATTTTTTTTTTTTTGCCATAATATGGTCTCTCTCCTCATGCTGCTAATTGAATCCCACAAAATTAAAGGCTTAATTCAATAACTAACCAAATCTTTGTGTATTTATCAGATAAGCTATATTCTTCACTCCTTAAATGGACAATTAAAATAAATAATTTTTTAATTCTTATTACATTTAATTGGTAAGGTCAATGCCAATTATACTACAGGAGCACTTTGACAACAATTTAAAGTTTTATCTCCTACATTAGTTTTTGTTAAGGTGTTAAATGAAACCATTATTAAAGAATAAAGGAAATTGTCCGCAAACAAAGCAGGCAGTGTCTGTTAGTATGTCAAATGCACTTCAGGGAATTTGTTCCTATGGACTCAGCCGTTGTGGCAATTAGAGGAGATGAGGGGAAAAGGGGTCTGGAAGACTCCACACAACACTTAATACATATCTGTTGGACTTAATATCTAATTTAATGTGAAAGACAAAAAATAAAAAAAATAACATTAACAATGAGACAAAATCCATTTTCACCTTCCAGTCAGCATAATTGGTGATCTTAAAGGAAAGAGAAAATGTGTACCTGACAAGGAGAAGGTTATAGAATATGACAGCTTTAATCTGTTATTTTACTTCTCCCAGAAATGTTTCATTTACACTTGTAAATAAAAATATTAATGGTTTTGCTCACAGACTACAGCCAACAGAAAGTTAACATGCAGCAGTAGAGAGTTTTGGACCATGCCCGAGACAGGAACAGGGTAATAACAACTTGAAATTTTTCCAGCCAGACAGGATACTGCGTTCCAAGATCAGGAAAATGTGTTCACATCATTAAATATGCATATTAGTTAGTTAAATGAAGGTTGGGAATAAGACTTAGAGCTAGACAGGACCTGTGGAGCCAGGGCTCAAGCAGATGTCACTGCATTGATTATACTTTGGAAATATGACAAGTTCTATTAAAAATTAAATTAAATTAAAGAAAGCTCAACACGTTGCCCAAGTATAATCACTGTGGTGATGCCTGTCCAAATGTGCATGTGCCTGAAGCCACAGTGCCCAAAGTGCTCCTTATACATCACTGGGGACATTAATTCTAAGATGCATTAGGCTGGTGGGCAGGTAGGGTACATGTGACAGACGGTGCAGCAGGCAGAAAAGAGTACATCTGATCTGAATTTCCAGCCCTTACAGTTAACCACTTCTCTGCTCAGATAAATGCTGGGAACTTCAGTCATCACCACCTCTTGAGTGGGGAAGGGGCACAAGCCACCCAAAAGACCTAATTTGTCTCTTTCTCCATTCCATCACAGAAACATCCAAATTACTAAATTCAAAGCAAGGTGCAAGGCAAACTTGGCAACTATCATATAATTTAAGGTTTTAAGAATGGGTGGGATGAAACAATGTCAAAATTTAAGTTTACTCTAACTACTCTTTACTCTTACCTCTTAAATGACAAAGATACCAAAGCTGACAGTATCTACCTCCCCTTATCTTAGATATCCTCAGAAATGACTGCAATACTGATGCTGCTGCACTTACCTATAATTTAATTTCTAATACAAAATGTATACATTTTAAATACAGAGCAATACTAGAGATATTGCCCTACAGTAGCAAGGAATTTCTTAAAAAGCTGCTGATCTTTTAATTTCCTGATTAGAGAAGGGGAACAGCTACTGTGAAGCTGTCATGTCTCTAATGACAATCTGAAGACTTATCTGAAATATATTATGTTAACTGTGCATATATTTCTGTGCAGAACAAAGCTTGCCAGCATAACTGCCCTTATTAAAAAAGAATTTAATACAAAATGGAAGCACCATTACAGCTGCCTCTGTTATGGAAAGCTACTACAAGTTAAGGAAAAAAAAATGAATCACCCATGTCACTTCTAGACAGTAGCACACGGGAATGCTCAGCATGTCACACAGTAAGGCAGCACATTACATCTAATGGAGAAGAAAAAGACAGCGACAACATTTGCCGGGGAAATATGAATGATAGGAAACAAAAGGAGTCATGTGGTAGGGAGAGAAAAGCAGGGAAACATTAAGGCTGGAGGGGAAGAAAAAAGTGAAAGGTGACAGGAACATGAAACCAGGGCAGACAGAGATTAAGCAAAGTGAAATAATACTAGTTATTAAAAAAAAAAAGTCTAAGGTTAATGCTAAATATAGCTAGACCTTGTGATTTCCAGGATGGTCTTCAGGCAGATTGTCACAAAGCATTGGGAAGCTAGATGTATGGGTCTTCGAGAGCACACTAAAGCCCCTTTCAGAAAGCCACCACAGTTTTCTGTATAATCTCATCTCATGGTATCCTTATTGTCTACAAATTCTTGGTATGGACACAAAGAAGTATGCTTTGATTACATGCTAGAGTGCAGTGTTGCATTGTGCAAGGTTTTGGAAGGGTCCATGTAGCACCCTCTGGGCTCTGGGTCAGTTTTGGATTCGGAGATACTCTCTGAACACAAAGCATTGAAGTTAAGACTACTGAAGAAAGCTCATCTTATGACTACTGTCAGTGTGGGCAGATAAAGCAATTTACAGATGGAATATACACCAGACCTTATGTGATTTTTCCTTAAAGACCTTAAACATCTGATATTACCTGGAAGAAGTATGACACGGAGTAGTATAGTACTCTAGCATGAGAAACAATGGAAAAGTTAAAGTCAAATATGGCATTAATTAAGAATGAAAGTTGTTAACACAGAGGACTGAATTATGGCTTTGGCTTACACCTTGTGCTTGCAACTTCTTGTAATATTTAGGATAAAAATATTTAGGATGACCCTCTCCTTGAAGTCAATTCCATTTCACCAAAACCCTACTGGCTGCAGCTTTTGTCAATGAGAGAGGACACACCGGATCAGCCTGACAGCCAGGTCACATTCTACAAACACCCCTGATGCTCTCCCTCTTTGTGCAGAGCAGCAGGCGTTGATGTGGCAGAACAGCAATATTTGCACTAGTGCTGCATAAGCTGTATTTGGCCAGACAAAAACTTTGGGTCTTTGAGACTATCAATTTGACAACTTCATGGGTATTAAATTCCATGAAAAACAGAAATAAAAGTACTGCTCTGTCCTACCTTCTCCCCAGTCTGTATCAATGGAGAGACATCTTTTTTTTGGTATCATGGATTTCAAAGTTTAAGGCAGGACTTTCTTTTCTGACTTTTGATTTATGAAACACTGAACACCCAAGCTCTATGAACTCATCATGGGGTTTTGCAAAAGAGTTTAAGAACTCCTACCAAATACTGCTTTCCAATTACACAACTGTTTATCATATCTTCTTCCTGGTCCACGCCTGGACTTTTGTGCAGAGAAACAGGGATAAGTATTTCCCCTTCTAAGTTTCAGCTGTGAAATTTTATTTTAGTTTTTTAAAAGAGGTTAGGTTTGGAACATGACAATCTTGCCACAGGGGCTGCATTTGAATATTGTTCAAAGCTATCTGCAGTACCAGCAGATAAAAATAAGGCCCATCCTATAAACAGATTATGACCTATTCATTATTAAAGACAATGTGCAGTGAATCATACATTACAAACTAGCATGGCTGTTTCTAGAGGAGTTGTAGCTAACCTTGTATATTAAGAACAGTCACTGACTAAATTTGCTTGTATAAGTGGAACTTACCTCTTAAGGTAAGTTCCTTTGCATAACTGCAAAGTAAATATGCAGTTTGTGCAAGTTTTACCATCACAGTCCCACAGGATGAGCAGTGCATCTGCTGAGAAATTATAATTTTTGTCTAGATATGTAGTATCTCTTGTGATACAGCCTTTTGAATATGGACTGTCATGGGTACATTGCTACAGTACTGCTATTAGAACTGTTATACAAATATATAAACAATATAAATGGTCCATTTTTTTGACAAATCCCTTACATTTCTCCACTAAAATTCTGAATTTTCCCCTTTTGTATGTGCATAAATTGATAAGTAAAGCAGCACAAAGCCAAGGGGTGTCCAAATTTAATGAGGTCAAATCTTTATTATGCTCTGTATGAGGTTACACTTAACCTAACAAGCTATGTTGAAATAATTCTTCCTACCAGTAAGCAAACCTGTAGGGGCTGAGCCGTACACTACAGACTTCAGGGAAACTTTTGTTTTTGAAAACACTCAATATAATTTTTGGGCTTTCAATTGCATCTTTTCCTTTGTTGAGCTACTTGTTGCCCAGATCCGGTGCTCACTGAAAAGTTGTAAAGCAAGTGAACAGAAAGTAGCTGATGTTTATTGGGCTAGTAAATTCCTAGCAGGTAGGTAGCAAGTGTGAGTGCTCCCAGTTTGCTTTCTTGTTTTACAAGAAGCTCAGAGTTACCTCTGAGCGAGAGCTCGCTTCTGTTTCTTCATTAGCAAGAGATGCAGTAATCCACCATGAACTAATCCTATACTCAATATAAGACCTAAAATTTACTAAAATGAATGTCTCATCTGTATACCAGAAATAGGGACAGGGAGTATAAAGTGCATCAATACACAGAATTCTTTATTCTGCTCTGCATCTTCAATACTGAGAAGTGCTTCAGAACAATCCAGCTCTCAGAAAAATTCACTTACTGTGCTGGTATTAAAAGTTAAAATATAGAGGGTGCAGATGACAATGCATAGGAAAACAAAATCCATAACTGGATGCCAATCTCAAATCTTTGTCTAGCAAAATGAATTTAAATGGCAGAAGACTGAAAAGGTTCCATATAAAATACGCCAGTAGGCATTTTACTGCTTGAATCTTAATGGGGTTTCTTTTTTGCATTTATGTAAGTTCTTCAAAGATTTATTCTCTCAATTACCAATCAAAAGAACTCATAAAGGTAAAGTCAGTGGACCATGAAGGATTAGAGCTGTCTGCTAAGAAAGATGCACACTTGGCAGGCCCTATGCATTAAACAATCCCGTTTGACACCAATCCTTGGCTCAAAGGATGGCGGACAATATAAGTTATTTATAATGAACTATTTTGATTTAATAAAAAAAAAGGTAAGAAAATAACTACCCTTTGACATATCCTCCACCCCACTGCCAACAAAAGCCTATATAGTCCAGATTTTATTAAGACTTAGCGTGTAAAGACCGATTCTTAAATCTTGTTTATGGGAACCCAGGAATTCAAGCTGGTAAAAAAGCTGAAAGCTAAAGGCTGCCTAGATTTTTCTTCCTCAATTTTCTTTTTAGTAAAAGTGCAAGAGATTAGTAATATTACAGTAGCTTCCACGTAAATTTAGTCTGAGACTTATTTACATATATTCAAGCAATGCTTAGCATACATATTTAATTTGGAGGGAATTTGTATGTTTTCTAAAAAGGAGCCCTTATTTTCTTTCTTGGGTTTCAAAAAAGCAATTGAGTATGTTAGATTCAAGCCTAAGACTACCCCATTTACTTAAAGGCTAAGTGGCAAGCCTGCTTTATGGGCATGCCTAAACTTAAGCTTATTTCATTGGGTTGTGACTTGCCCTGAGAAGCAGTCTATATATTGAGCTATTTTTCTTTTCCTATTGCACGTCTGCCATTTTCCATGGAGGATGAAATCTTGAATATACTCAGAGTCATAGAATGGTTGAGAAATTTCCAGTTCTGGAAATTATCTGTTCCACACCCCCTGCTCAGAGCAAGGCTAGCTAAAGCTATGAGGTTTTGAACATCTCCCAGGGATGGAGACTCCACAGCCACCCTAGGCGCCATGCTCCAGTGTTTCTTTAAAGACTATTTACTCTTCAAGGCAACTAATACATAATCTAACACAGATATATCAGAAGCTCGTTGGCTGCTACTTGTTTAGCTATTATTTTTAATGATTGTCTAGGAGCTTCATGGATACTGATCAGTGGATTATAGTTTGCTATGAATTCCTACATAAGAATTGAAATCATATGTAAAAGATGGTACAGTAATAAAAGCTATCGATGCTTATTCCTTCCTTGAATTGCTGCTAATTATGTATAAACAGCTCTAAGTAATGCATCCAGTAGAAAATTCAAGGTGAATCAACTGGGCAGGATATTTTTATACCAGACAGGAACTTAACTAGGATTCAAACTTTCTCACTTTTGAAAATGCCCAGTATTGCATAAATCCTCAGCACAGCACCTTTTTGTCTGATATAACATACAACTTCTCCATAAACACAAAAAAATTCTCTGACATCAGAAGGCATTTTGAATCCAACAGAAAGTACTACCTTGTGGGTTACAAGATTATTTTTTGCCAACATGTCCATGGTGCCAGAGGCAGCACAGCACAGACTCCTGTGTTAGTAACATCTTTGATAGACACCAGTGCTGCTTTCCTGCTCTTTGATCAGATCAGCACCTTGGCATGACATTGCCCTGTGACATCGGGCAAACTCAGCAGACAAAAGCTCCAGCTTGAGTGATCACCATGATGCTTCACTGAGCAGTGGAGACTTGCTCATTGACACTGGAATTCCCCTACAGGCCACTAATCCCAGAAAGTCTCTTGCCTCCTTTCCTGAAAAGTCTGCCTTTTAATTAATCTGACAGTTTTATGAAGACATTGCCCTTAGTTACAAGAAAGTGATAATTAGAGGACTTTTCAGGTCCTTCTTTTAAGTTCTGTCCATATGATCCTGCATAGGTCCACAGATCTTATCTTCCTCGTTTGCTGTTCCAGGCATGGAGCTGTGATGAATGTGATTCCAATCTCATTTCATATATCCTTTCGACAGCCAGCAGTATAAACTTTCCTTGGAGATTTTAGTCGTAAATCAAGAGGCAGTGTGGTCTGGTGAATGTAGCACTGGACAGGGACACAGGAGACTTGATTGTCACTTCATTTTCCTATACGTAGCTCCCTTTCCTTATTTATTCAGTACATAAAATCATCAGGTCACTCCTAACTATGTTCTATACATATCAGTTTTACATAAGAAAAATAGCCAGACTTGGTATTACTTCAATAAGAACAATATTTATCAATAAGATAGTAAAATATGCTGAATTATATAACATTAGGACATAAATATTTGAAATAAACCCATGATACATAATAAAGTACATTCACAAAAATTTATCTCTTAGTATCTGGTGTCATAATATCCTCCCAGTCTAATGATGGGCTTTGCTATGTTGAAAGGATCCACTCCATATTTATGTCCTTCTTTCCCCAAAAAGATCTTTAAAGAGTTATTTTGTCAAATTGTACTAGAGAAGAGCAGTACTTTAATTATTTCATCACATTAAGAAAGATTCTAAAGTAATATAATTCTTTTAAGATAACAGAGGCTTTTTTCTTTTCATGGAAAAGAGTAGAAAGAAACTAGCATAACTTTTTTCCCCCACTCTTTTTTTTTTTTTTTTTGGCTGGCATTTTCCCCTTCTTTTATTATTTGGAGCATCATTACTGATGATATGGCAGGCAACATATTGCTGTATTAATAAGGTCACGCAGTCACAAAATCCCATTAGTGGTGAAAATGACGGAACTGAGTTGTGTAGTGACAAATAAGGTAGGTTCTCTCAGAATATAGGTCTATAGGTCTCAGGTTCAAATTTACACAACACAGAAGTAGAAGAAAATTCACATCCACTCTGCACAACTTATAGAGACATCCCCAGCTTCATCACTTAGTCAAGGAAAAGTCAATGAAGTCAGTAGCTTCTTTTGAGCTGTATCTGTAAAACCCTCATATGTAACTGTAAATGCTCCAGAATATTGAGCAAAACAACTCTCTTTCAAAGTTTATGATACCAGTACAGTCACAGATTTTATAACAGGGAGTGCAGCAAGAAAGGGATCCATAATTCAGTTAAAGCAGGTATTACACAAAAGGTTTGCTATCTAATGAAAAGACAAGACAGCTACCACTTAGGCACAGCCCTGAGCAGAGGTCTAATCTGTACTGCCAGCAAACCTCTTCAAATTACAATTCCTTTCATGCTTCCTCCTGATTCTTGTGCATAACAATACGGCTCTGGCACTTACCAGCAGCACAGGGCAGCATCCTGCTGCACCGGCTCACCTGGGTGGCTCAGGAAGGAGGGACAGGAGCCCCACCAAGCCCTGCTGCTGGGCAGTGTCCCAAGGGAGCTGCACTGCCCAACACCCCAGCCCTGGGGAAGGTGCGGGGAGTAGTATGGAGTGAACAGCTTCACCTGAATGAAGATTTGTAATCAAACAGCATGAAACAAATAGAAGGCACTGCAAAGAATAGTTAAACTGGTAATAATTCAATGGGAAACACAAACCAGATTAAACCTCCTGTAGCTCTGCTCTCTTCCTCAAAATCTGCAAGTTTGGCAGACTGAGGAACTGATAAAAAACATCTGAGCAGAATCTTGATTAGAGCCAGATGAAAAAGGCAAGCTGTTTTTCTTCAATTTCTTGTCATAACTCTATTCCCTGTGAATTTCCAAGGAATTTCTCAGCAACAGACATGCAACTGGGTTTTCAGAAAGTTTTTCCTGCTTTTAAATAATTAGCCCTTTTTATGGAAAAACCCTAAAAATTCTTGTTAGAAAAATATGTTACATTAACACTTCAGTTTGTTTAAAAAGGTGTTCTTGAGGGAAAAAAATTATATATAGCTGTTACTCAGCTGAACATTAATATTTATTGGGATAAAAAATAATTAAAAAAAATCAAGATTACTATAAAGTATATTCCCCAGATGGGGAAGCATTTTATAATTCTCAACTCCTACAGACTGTATCTGAAGTCTGTTTCAGGCACATGGTCCAGAAAATCCAGAGTAAACCGCACAAGTGAAGAAATTGACCTATCTCTAGGATTCTCATCTCTCCTATGTACATGAAGAGATGAGACTACGTGGTCCAAAACTTATGGAGCCTTAAATTTCTACAGAATTTTCCACCTCAGAATCTCACCGAAGTTAAACTTTCAATAAATTAAGCTTACTATGGTCCTATGAGCTCTCTATTTAGCATAGAGAGAAACCAAGTGCAACAGCTGCACTCTGGAACATTTCTATTCCCTTTTGATTCAGCTGGAACTTCAACCGTTCAGCACTTTTTTGTTTGTTTGTTTTTGGTTTTTTTTCACAAATTGTGTTGCTTACATACTTTATTCAGAAGCAGCTCACACTCTCTACAGAATCACTAGGCATGAGCTGCTGCGGGCATATTCATGGACAGAAGGGTATTCATCGGATGTGCAGAACAGTGATAAGGGTACAGGTCACATACTGAGCCTGACACCAGGGCAGGAGCCTGCTGAACACCATCTCACCAAGAGGCACCCAGAAGAACACTTCAGTCTTACCCAGCTGCACCAAAAGTGGCAGACATTCACATGTTCTGCTTATAAAAGTAGCCAAAATTAGGCAAGAGGAAGAATTTTGATGTTTGAAGAGGGGCTGGGAATAGAAAATAAAATCTCTGGTTCCCCTGAACCTTGCTGTTCCATCCATTTGTGCCTGACATGACTGAAGAATCATTACTAAGGCCAGTGTTTACAGAGGCTGGATGGGGTTGCAGATACTGTAAAAAACCTAGAAAGCCACAGGAAATTCTTTCCCTCTATTAATACTCATCTGAAGCTTTTAAGCACCATTATCCATCCCATGCACAGACTTTGTAAGGTACAGCTGGCCTTTCACTGGAAAAGGAAATATTCTCATCTCAAAGATGTTTACTGATAACGAACTTTCCCAAGGACTTAAAAAATTTTTAAGGCATGCTCTCATTTCAAAGACATTTACATAGAAGCTTTAACACTCTTGTAAATGAATCAGGCATTGTGAATCATCTCTAATGAATTCAGAGAGTCTTACTGAACACCTATGCAACCCAAGAAGAGCTTGATTTTCATTAGGTACCTACTTAATGCTTAGTAAAATCAGATCATGAACACAACCTGGCTCTCCAGGCACTGCCCTTTCTGTTCTTACATTATTTACATTGACAAATATTTAAAATTTAAAGTAGATTTAATGCAGTAGAGATTGAGGGTTTAAAGAACAAGAATGAAGCCCTAATTCTGGTTACATCACTGTGAGTTTTGCTCATTGCTACTCCATTGCAGAGGAAAATTAAAAACAACCCCTTTCAAACAGTTTGGTAAGTTTCTGAAAGATTTTCAGATACATAAAAGCTATTTAGATCCATAATTCACATGAACCACAATAGGGCATAGCTAGGCAACTCATTTCTGAGTATTGGAGTAGCAGACGTGCTACACTGATGGTGCAAATTATGGTCAGACTGCAAAAGGAAGTCTCCACACTGCTCACTCTCCAGTGTAGAGGCTGAATTTTGTTGAATGCTTGTTATAGTCTCCCTTAATTTATATGTACTTGTCTTGTATTGCACATAAGGAGTGGATTTTTTTTTTGCATTTTGGGAGACACCAAGATCACCCAACAAAGGCAATACCAGCTCAGGACCAGCAGGTGCTCGGACAAGTGTCTGTTCCCAAGTCACATAGCAAGGCAATTTGCTGAGGGCAGCAGTCTCCTGTCTAATACCTAATGCCCTAGAGAAAGGCAGCTTGGGACTCCAATGGGAGCCAAAGCAGCCCATCACCTTGTGAAAACTGCCTGATTTGATCTGACTGCTCAGAGCACAGGTCATGGTTTCCTGCTGTTTCCCTTTTGGCTCGGGAAACATCAGTGATGCACAGAACAGAATAAATGTACTGATAACAGGATGTTAGTGAGTCACTCTCAGGGGCAGATTTCCACCTTCCTAAGCAAAATCTGCAAAAGGGGCACGTATATTTTGTTAAAAAAATCCCATTCTAACTAATTGACATAAAGTATAATAATTCTCTTCTGTGTTTCCCTTTCAGAGTCTCAAAAATTTTGGCTGAAATTTCTAATACAAAAAGTTGAAGAAGAAGCAGCTTTTGAAAGAAATGTCCAATTAGCTTCTTTTTCTGATTTTTTATTTGTCCTGAAACTAGATTTTACTGGAATTGTATTTACAAAACTTGTTCTGTGGAATATCTTTCCTCCACAGTCTGTCACTGCTAATGAGCAAAGGACACATAGCAAATTTTTATGGTTCTTTTTTCTCCTATCATTCCTCAAGGTGAACTAGGTTTTCTTTCAAGAGCTTTGCTTGCAGAAAAGTAAGAATTTTGTGAAAGACAGAGGCAAAAATATTAATTGCTTTTTCCCACTTTACTGACATCTCCAAGAGCAGCAAATGTTATTGCAAAGGAGGAAAAAAGCCTCCCACCGTCAACTGCAAGATCACATCAGTCCTGAAGTCAGCTCAACCCTTGCTGTTCCTGCCACCTTCCTTCCCTAGTAATGCCTTGGGAGGGTGCTGAGACATCCTCTCTGACAGAACGACTACGGAAAAAGTCACAGAACATTACAATCACCAGGCAACTTAAGTGACATAGTAAAAGCAATTCCTATAGGGGTGGAATCTTTTCAGATCATGGAAGGGAACGGAGGGGAGGGAAATAATAGGAAAAGAGAAGGGAAATTACATTTTCCCTCCTTCACAAGAGACAAACTTTCTTCAAAAATGTCTCATTTCAGTATAAAGGTTGTGCTATTAGATGCCTTAGAAATAACACATAAGGTAAAAACATACATTTGCCACCAAGAATAAAATAATCTTTTTTTCTTTCCCTATAAGCCTGTCAAACAAAGTCCAAGGTAAAGCAGACTTTCTGGCAACTTGAGGTCACCATAATTCTCTTTAGTTCCTCTCCTTGTCAAAAGCTATGATATCAAAGCTGCCCTTTTGCTCCCCTTAATTCTATCAAATGCACTCCCATCTCTAAGTTTCCCTGCTTTCTCAAGCTAAGATGAGGAATAACTCAGAGACTTGGACTCAGAGATACCTATAATCACTATCTGAAGTGGAAGATCCAACAGAGGTTTCTGTACAACTCCAGCCCTACAGACAGCCTGTGTTTACATGGGAGATGGACGGGTGTAATGTGAACGAGTCAGGCTCTGCAGCATAACTGGTAACAACAACTAAAAATAATGTGTCAGATTCCACTGAACTTTTTCACATGGTATAGCAATTGTGAGGGTTTCCTGAACCCTCAAAAACATGTAAGTATTGAAGGCCATTGGTAACTATATGGCTTTGCATTTGGCACATACCCAGAAAAACCTGTTTGGAAATGAGCTGTGTAGCTCCCACCTTCACTCTCAGTTTTTAAGACCTTCATAAAGCAAGAAGTGTCCTGGCCCCATCCCTTGAGGTGCAGGAACTGCCAAGGCTTGCTGCATGCCTATTCTCTTGGGCTTTGCAAAAAATAGACCTAACAGTTCTTTTAGAATATACAGCCAGTTGTAGGGAAAACAACACAGGCTGTGCGGAATGGCTGAAGTGCATCCCATAGAGACTTCAGCTCAGTCCCCTTCTTGGTCTGAGAAGGATTTAAAACTTACTCTCTCCCTCAGAGGTGCATTTTTCTTGTTGTTTTGGGGTAGAAGAAGCCTTATTTTCCCCACAGTCATCACTTACCTATGTATTCAGGATTTGGGATGTTCCCCTGGGAGAGAAACAGAGATAAATATGGGTCGTTGTTAGAAAAACACAAAGTACAGCTGGTGGGTTGGTGTTCTTTTGTTTATTTCTGTTTTGTTTTGCCTTTTTACATCATAGAACCTCTAATGATATAATTTCTGTCTAGATTGATTATACACTATTTCCTAATGGGTCACTTCTTTCATTACAGACAGCATGAGATAACCATGATGCCCACAGCTACATCACCCATAATTTAGTTAGAGAGCACCTGTCCCTAATGCTCCATTCATCAGGGACTCCTGTTACGATGGGAATGAGCATAAAGAGCAAGTAGCCAGTGTCTCAAATTTCACTATACGCTTTGATAACAGTTTAGAACAAGCATACAAAGAAAATATTTTAGTCTAGAAAAGCCAGAAGAGAAGCCACTCTGCTCATTGGGTACTTGTTCCTGGAAGGTATATACAGTACAGAGGCCAGTGGTGAGTCACAATCCCATAAGGATTTCCAGTATAATCATATAAAACACCCTTCATTCATTACTTTTACTGGTTTTTGTCCACCAGTTCTGACCATGTTTTTCCTTTTAAACCAGAGCCCCATAACTACAGACATTGGTCACACCATGGAAGTGACCACTGCATCTCATCATCTGGAGAACAGAAACACCGACTTGTAGTTCTCACTGGGAAACTGGTAGCAGAGACTGACCTTGAGATCCTTCTCTGTGGGCTTGGGTAAAACAATGAAAGTTTTCAAATCTCAGAAGGAGAAGGAGAATGAAAGCAGCATCGAGAAACAACTTTCCTCTAAGGAACATTAGCACTGTTAGCATGAAGAGTGCTATTGTTACTAAACTTTAATATTCAGAATATTGCCAGGAGCCTGCAAGAGAACACTTCCTAAAGCAGAGGAAGAAAAAACAAACACTGTTTAGGGTTTAGTTAGTACAGAAAGATCTGAGCATAAACCAGAATCCAGATTTTGACAGCATGCAGTAGTCACACTTGGATCCAGTGTTGGTTTTGGACTTAGAAACAATTATTTCAAAATTTTTAAATAACCCTTAAAGGAACAGTATTTTCACAAGTTATTTTTTCTGACTCTTCCCAGCAAGCTGAATAGAAATTGGCATTTTTCTCTATTGTCCTCTTGTTAACAATAGCAAGCTGAGATACCCTGTAAAGTGACTATAGGAAACAGCGCTTTCGGAATAAAACATGAAGCATCACGAACCTTGTCAACAAGGCACTCTGTGTCTTCAGCAAATAACAAATCAGTGGTAGAGCAGGGAATAAAACCCACAAGTCCCAACTCCCACTACTCTTTTGAACATCAGATGAATAGATTCTCAAACATTAAAGCTGCTTGCTTGTGGATGTCATCATCAAAACTCTTCTGAATGACAAGTTCCCAACATTTCACAAACCTTTGACACTAAGTGGTCCCACAGAAGGACATAAAGGTGGATTCAAACTATCAGGCAAACCAGGATTTAGGATAAAAATTAAGGTCTTTATCACTAAAGTGTTCAGAGGCAAACGTATTTTTCAGCAGAAGGAATACCACTGGAGTTGGATGGTTTCACAGAAGTGACCACCTGTGACATAGTTGAGGGTTCTGGCTGCTGTACCTTTAACAGTTAGCCTGACTGAGAGGACCAGCTGATCACTCCCCTCATTCCTGAGGATTTAGGAATGCTGTAAAACCATGGATCAGGAGGTTTTTACAAGTCAGTTTTTAATTCCAAACAGCAAACAGATGAAAACATATTCAAGAAAATGCTTTCCTAGCAACTAGTAAACTGTGAATAAGTGGTTCTGTATGATCATTTGTAATAATCATCAACCTTTTCAGGCATTTTTTAAAGATTGAAGTGACTTGTGTGTCTTCAGCTATGTTGCAATCCAGAAACAAATCAAAAAGATAGACTCTTCTTCATTAGAGATCTTAAACTATATAAACACAAATATTTCTTATTCTAAATATGTCAAGTGGTTAATTTATTGTAAGCTATACCAATCAAAATGCTTTGTTTTCAAAATAAGAGCTTCTGCCCTAGGGAGTTATATGAAGAAGGTGTGTGCTTTATTGTCTTAATGTACCTTAACTACATAATTGATGAAAAGTTTCATTCTCAATATTTAATGCTCTTGTACCCAGAAGATCATATTTAATCAGAGCAAGAGCAAGAAAACGCAGGAGCAGGAAAACATACTAGTGGCTTAAACAATAACAAAAAAAATGTAGGTGCCCCCACCTCAAACTGAAAGCACAAGGCACAAATGTTTAGACAGTCATTAATGTCAAAACTGTGTTTTCTAGGGTAAAATCCTACACTGCAACCCCCAAAGTCAGTTGCACCTCTCCCTTGACTGCAGTACCACCAGAATTTCACTTCCCATAGCTTTCAGTGAGGACAGGCTCAGAGCAAAGTACAGGTAGGCAGACTGTTAAAATCAGCTGTTTCTGGTGTCCAGCTTCATATGATTTCCACAAACATTTCTAATGAACTGTGCTGCAATTAATTGCAGAAATATTCCATTAAATACAGACAAGTCTCTCTAGATGTACCCTTTTAAGAGAAGAATTCAGGAGCTGGCATAAATCCACTTCTCTCTACCTTCCTTCCCTTTTTTGATTTATTTTTAATCTTGCACTTCTCCATTTTCCAATACCTTTCATCCCTCATTCCATACTCCTCCCTCTCAGGGAAAATGCAGGATGACAGTAAAGACTGCATGGCTGCAGGAGGAATGAAAGCTTTATTTCAAAGTTGCTCTGTTCTTTTTTCTGTGTGTGGCTTTGTTAAGTACATACTGTATTTCTGAAATCCAGCTAGGAAAACCTAGAAAAGTCTTCCAATTATAATCCTTGATATTTCCCCTGAAGCTAAACCAAAGCCCCTTTGAACTAGAAAAGTGTCTTTCAAAAATGAGAAGGGCAAGACCTGAACTTTTCTACCTGTAGTCTTCTAGTCCAAGATTAGAGTTGCAGGTTCATTTTTTTCCCCTTCTCCTCGAGGAAGAAAATACACTGATTTTTAATACAACTATTTTTAGCTAATCCAGCTCTCCTTTTTATACTCTGTAGCCAATGCCTGCACCAGTCATTTGAGCATTATTTAAGTTATATGTCTACATCAAAAGTAGCAGTTTCCCTTGTGTATATTTGCTGGCTGTGCAGAAGAAGTAAATAAGATTTTGCAGTGCTTCTTGTCAAAAATCCTATTGTCACAGACATGTTTATTGATTGATTTTCCCAAGTATGTAAGTTATGGATTAGCCTTTGCTCATGTTAAAAAACAGTTTCCATTAAGAAGTCAATGCCTCATAAGATGCAGATGCATTCAGCATGTGTGTATCCATCTGGTGTTCTCTCAAATGGCTCCATGGTGCGGGCGAAGGGTGATTTCAGGAGGAAGGGCATTCATCATTCTTGCTTAGGTGGTAGCTAATAGGCTTCTCCCTGACACCCTGGCTGTTGCTCATGAGACCACAAGAAATTGAGACCCTGTGTATGTTGGTTAGCATAACTATTTTAATGCAGGTGGTTTAGAAAACTTATAGGTCACATAAATGTGAGTCTTCTAGCATGCAGTATCATAACAAGGTGCATCAAGGGTTTAATGCACAGAAGGAGAATAATTCCAATTTTTCTAATGGGTTTTCATATACGTATGAAAAAGAGCAGTTCAGCTTCCTACATCTTTTAAAACCAGCACGCTTTACATAAAAACTATTGCCTTTCTGCTTGATCTATGCTTTTAAACATAATATTATGCCCAGAATCTGAACTAAAAAGGTAATAAAGATACTGTCTTCTGGGACCGGGACAGCAATGAAACTTCCATTTTCATAACTCACCAACCCTGAGTACAGCTTATCAAATTTATTTTCACGGAATGTTTAATAAATAAATCTATGGAAACACATTCAAGTGAAATCATGCTCAGTATTTTAATTTGATATCTGTGTGAGGACAAGTAATCATTCATTTTGGTTAATTCCTTTACATTTATTCCTTGTTTTCAGCACTACTCCAGCAAATTAGACAAGAATCTTCAATGTGTTACCAGAGTTGTCTCAACGATCATGTTACCCACTTTGTATGCTTCCAGCAAAAGTCCAAAAGCTACACAGAAGACAGACTGGACCAGAGTGAGGGGAAAATCTTGTGAAAGGAACTCTCATGGTACATTACCAAAGAATGGATATTTCTACTACAGGATCACTTAGCCGGAGTAAGTTCTTTGCTATATCCAAGAGAAGCTGGATGGCCTCTTGATTAAAGTACAATTATAAAGCTTTACATTTCAGTACCTCAGGCACCTCAGAGCTACAAGGTAACCAGAAAAGTCTCCATACAACTGTTAAAGTGTTTTGGTATTTGATATTCTTAGTTAACCCATAATTTTAGCATAAGGACCTCTTAGTGATTAGAGTGCCTTTCCAGTACACAAGGAGCACTGCTGCGTGGAAGACTGGGAACACTAATTCTTTAGGCATCAAAACCCTGAGTATCATGATTGAGACTCCTGTGGTGGAGCTAACACTTCTTTTCCTCACAGGTACTTTGCAAGGATGCATACATCCAGCAATTAGGGAAATCAAATACTGTGGTTTTCAAGGGCCATTTGCTGGGAAAGCAAGAAGTTGAAATGGGAGAATTCAAGAGAAAATGAGAGTATTCAGTGGCTGACAGGACACTGCCTGACTCAAAGAATACTCATATTTCTCCCTTTAAGTCCCAAAAGACAGGTCTGGGAGCTGAGCAGAGGATTTTTAATGAGTTCTTACTGAAGCACAGGGATGTAGGTGAGTGCTGGGCTCTCTCTGCTCTCATTGAGAGGTAAGAACCTGTAGACCACAGTCTAACACTGATTTTGCAAAGGTCACCTCAGAAGATCCGAGGATGACTCATGTTGGCATCATCAGCATGGAAAAAGCCACCAATGTGTTCTCTTTTGGATAAAGGACAAGATAGAGCTACACGGCAGTAGTCAAAGCCTCTTTTCTAGACGTGGAACAGCTCAAACATTTTAAGGTCACTATCCACGGGAGACAAGAGTCTCAACTCTGGACTTAAATTACCTATATTGCCTTATTAGCTTGGCATTGACAAGCTGGACAACTTCCTCTGCTTAGCAGGTAGCAGCTTCTCAGAGTGAGGTAAGCCTTGTGGCAGCTTTCAAGTTGCCTACTGTAAGGTATGCACTTCAAAAGAATATGTATTTTATCAAGTATAAATTTAAAACATGGGCAAAAATTTCATATAGAAAACACCCCCACTGTGGCAGTAAAAAAAAGATGGTTAGCATTCAGAAGCACAGCTCTTTAAGCTGGTATTGATTGACTGATTCATTAGGTGTACAGAAGTGCTATTAAGAGGGTGAGAGCTCCTATCCAAAAGGATAGGCACACTCAACACAGTCACAGCACATCTCAAAAGCAACCATACAAATTAAAGACATCCCATCACATCAGCTCTGTACCTTTCCTATTGTCACTTACATACTGTCTCAATAATTTCAGGGGCTGTTTTGGGGGAAAACACTGAATCCTACCATATGCTTTGGCTTCACAATGTGCCCTAACTCAGATGCTATTTCACTCAGACTGAGAAGATAGGAGGCACTTTCAGAGCAGGTGTGACGAACTTTTGAAATATATTAGGGCAATTCAGATAACCCCTGCTGATCACAGCTGACTAACATTGTAAAAAAACCAGTAGAATGTTAGAACTGGGATGGGTATAGGCATACTACTCATATGTGCTAACGTATGCACATCTTCGGAAACAGCCTGAAATTGCTTTGAGTTCATGATTTTTTTGCCAGCCCAGGCAAAGCTTTCACTGAACATTACCAGGAACATTATTTGACTTGAAAAAGCAAGCGTGAATTTTGTACATCCACCCAGCAATGTGAAATCAATTCTGATAATGCCATTGAATGTAACTTATCTGAAAATTACTTTCTTGTGCTGTGGTTTTCCCCATGAAACCTTGCAATGCTTGAACTGATAATGTTGGATCTCAAGTCTCATGACTATTATGCAGTATTACTCTCCAGCTGGGAGACTTGGCAAGGCAACACATTGACATCTTCATGAACTTAGCACTTCACATCAAGGAGAGGATGTGAGCTTGTCAACTTGACACTTGTAGTGTGATCTCTTTCAAATTGGCCCTCAGAAAACTTTACAATATGACTGGAGGCTCTTCACAGTCATATAAATAGGATACATAAATTTATCTGCTACAAAAAACAGTCAAAGGGTACTAATCATGTCCTTTCACCCAAATTAATATTGTCACATTTACTTACTAGTACTAGTGTTGGTGAAATGTCTCTTCCATCTGTTTTTGTTCATATGTACATCATTAGAAGGATTCTTTCATTTTATCTTTACTGAAGCTGTCCTTCAATTAACACAGAATTTCTTTCTAGCTTTCCAGATATTTTCAAAGTTACAAATCTATGTCACACTAGTGTCTAATCCTTAAGAAATGCCTTCACCTCATTAAGTGGAGATTCATCTTACATTACAATGGCAGGATTAAGAGAAATGATCAGAAGTATATAAAAAATATTTGACAGGGTTTTAAAGATGAACAGAAATTCTGACTGCTTCCTCCTAGTCTTCATGGCTACAAAAATGATTAGAGAGAAACAAAGAACAATGAGAATTTGACACTTAAAAGCCCATTTACAGTGTCATAGTCCTTTATATTGAACTGGTATAATTTACCTATTACTTAACTACAATTTAGCTTAGGAAGAGGAAAGGAAATTTTATGTCACTCTCATGATACTTATCACAGAAAATCCCAGAGAAAATATGAAAGTCTATGCAACAAGAAGATGCACCCTACAGGCAAAAACTATCTGCCAGATATTCCCTGCACCAACATCATCTGTTAACGCCATGGAGACCTTAATTCCAGTACTTCACATCACAAAAGTATTGCACAAGGAGATAAACATCATCTCTGAGCACTGCTCAGATCCTCTATGATTTTATACTTTCATACCTTTACCAGCAATGTAAGTCAAACTTCTGTTTGCATAACAGGTATGTTTTCTTACACATGAGATATGAATGCACAACAGCATATGGACTAACTGCAATTACAAAACTGCACAAGGACCACTTCTGTTTACAATGCAGCATCAAAAACCTACAGAATCAAAAATGGAGTGTGATCTCTGTGAAAAATAAAAACCCCGATAGCATCTCTGGCCACCTGAGACAGTTCTCAGGGGTGTCAGGTGTAAAGCAAAAAGTTGACATCAAACACCCAGTGATCCTTTCATCTAATTAGATGGCAAGTTCTCATTTTATTAGCTCTCCACTAGCTGAATTGCATAAGCCATTCTACTGCATGAGAAGGATCTGTAGCCATGGAAATATTTTTTCTCTGAAAGCACACTCACTTTGTGAAAAATGTATAATCCTCCCTGGCAAAGCAGCAAGGATATTGGATGTTTGAAGTAGGCAGATTGAGCCCTGGGTATAGCTTTTACATTGCAGCCCACAGTGTGGGATGGAAAAAAAAAGGTGCTCTGGTCCTGGGGGAGTCCTTGTACAGCTCCTGTTGGAAGACAGCCCTGCCAGCCAGGTTTGCCTGGAGTGAAGGGGGAGCATTCAGCTCCTTTCTCTTTGCTTGGCAAGCATCGGGAGACAAGATAAAGGATATGGCTGGTCCCACTGCTTTTTCTACCTCTTCCCTTTTGGAGGCGCTGACACTTGAAGCAGGTGAAGAGGAACCCCTCATTTCATTCATCCAAAATCCAAGCAGTGGTGTCTCTCCAGAGGAGTACATGGAAATGGAACCTGCTGTCTCCATGTGGGGAAGAACCTAGTCCAGTGTCTGTGTCATTTAGTTCTGTGAATTTGAGTACCAACTATGAATTATGAGAGTTTTAGATATTGGTCAATTTTTTTCTGCATTTTGCTAACAGAAGAAAGAGCTAATAATACTAACCCTTATTTCAACTATTTTCAAGAAGCAGCAGAACACACACTACATTTGATAGATACATTTGTGTTGATAGGTTGACTGGCAGAAGATCTCATAACATGAGTTACATGGCAATAAAATTGCAAGCTCCCATGAGACCCAGTTCTACTCTTGAAATTAGAGGGTGCCTCTTTTCAGCACCTTGGTGAATAAAACTGCACTGACATTTCATCAGAATTTAGCCAAAACAACTGTATGCATTCCAGATATGATAATTTTTCCCCCCTACACAAATTGTATTCAACTGCACTTGGCTTCTGATACTGGGAAACGGGACGCTTACTGCAGGGAAGAAATGACTCTGCAGATCCCAGCTGATCACAAAGATTCTATACAACCAAAAACATTTCTGTTTTGTTTCCATCACTTCAGGTCTCACAGAAATTCAGTGATGAATTTATAGAATGAGGCATCTGTGACTTGTCAAAGTTTACTTTTACATGGCAGGCAACACAGACAAAATTCTTTCTTGGCTATCATGATTGAATTGCAATAAAGTGCCATGTCAGGTTGAGCTCAGCTAAATTCAAGTGTCCATTGAAAAGATACAGCATTTCACATTCAAGAGCGATTTTTAAATTCTGGGCTTTTTGCAAACTGCAAGGAAGGAATAATTTATTATTTAAGCAAGTACTGCAGTAGATCAGGAGTCAAACTGGCATTGTGGTTATTAATTATCCTCCAGGGTGACCAGCAAGGAAAACTGCCAGTATCAAACCATCTTCATCACGCACATCAGTGAGAGAAGGAATTAATATCTACCTGCTTCCTGCTTCTGCTGAAATACCTCTTTGAGGATAGAAGTGGGGACTTTCAGGATTGATAGTGAGTCTCTGGCAGTCAAGTGCTGTCTACAGCCACTCCTAAACTGTTGGGAGATCTTTTGGACCTGTAAAATGCATTGCAACCCCCTGCACTTGTACATAGGCTTTTTTCCCCTTGGAAGTCACTGTCGGAAGGGGATACTGCACGCCCAGGTCTTGCTCCAGTAGGAAGTCAAACAACATCCAGAGTGGGAGATTGGATCCCAGTTCATACATACCTGATATGTAGGGTGCCAGGGAGATCCTGCGACTTCCATCAGGTCCATGACTTCCCCTGGATCAGAGTCCTTCAGTGACAGAGAACTATCAGATACTTAGTGTTTTCATTTAGGCTGAAGTGAAAGGGGAAAGGTCTGTGTCCACTTGAATGCTAAGATAACACTATTGCTATTTGAGTTTAGCTGCTCTGAGTGAAAAGCATGTGGCTTCACCTGCACAGGTAAGAGCACCTAAGGAACTAGAGTTTATTACAAATCATGGGCATTTGGGGTTCAGCCCAGAAATAACCTATGATTTTACCAAAAGGCCTCAGGATAGTGCTAGGCAGGGACTAGTACTTCCTTCTGACAGACGGGAACCCAGGAACTGACTGTGCTGCGAAACAGAAGAACAAGGGCTGAAATGTGGGGAGTGTATTTTTGACAATTGTTTTAAGTTGCAAATTCCTATTCAAGCAAGCTCACAGGGCTTCTGAGCAAGTTGCTGCTGGTGAGCTGTGATTTCTTCTCTGCTAGATACACAATTATTCAATTAAACACAACTATGCAGTCAAAATTGGTTGAACTCAGGTGAGATCATGTTAAACATATTACCAATAATGAAGTTGGCTTTTTTAGTCTTTCAAAAGAGCTATGAAAACAGTCCAGAGGCAACACGCACAGTTTCCTTTAGCATAATTTTCTCCCACTATCCCTCAGCCTTTCTCCTGCTGATGTGGATGCCATCACATGGTACAAGAGAGCTCCTTCAATTCCCTACCTGTAACTCCTGAGAGGCTGCAGTTTTCCTGCAAAGTAAGAGTAAATTCAGATAGGACTTGCTAAATCCTTGGCTGAAACACCAAATACTCCTTTGCCACATGCAGAGTTTGTGACTAGCAAGGGCTGATGGCCATTCAAACCCAGCTCTGAATGGGTGGCTTTGCATTCTGTAACCTAGCAAGCATGCAGCAGATGCTCTGTTTGGGAAGAGCAACACCTCTTAGTAGTATCTATCTTTTTAACTACTGAGTTGGCAATTTATTGACTACTGAGTTGGCAATTGACTGAAAAAATCCCACAGGAGCAACAGTGGAGAAGGGAAAAGAGGTGCAAGACAGAACTGAACATGATGCCATGGGTGGTACTTTTCTAAACCACTCCTGCCCCTGCAAGACACTTAGCCTTAAGTGAGATAGTTTCTTCCTCAGCAGCATTTTTTCTGTATTCTTTTGTCCTGCTGCATATCTAAGTATGTGACTGTCTTGTGATAAGCACTACACACTTCATACTAATCCTGGTGGATTTTATTCCCTTGTTCTTTCTTGAGCTTCTCTTAATTTCTCTCCTTGTTTCTGATTGGATCAGCTATAATTGTTATATTGATTTTATATTTTTTCTGTCTGCAATTTATCAGCAGTATCTTTTCTATTTGCTACTGTCTTTGACTGCAGGAACAGTCTGAATGAATCAGAATTAGGTCTAGTCACAGCTGAGCTGTGGAAACCTGCTGAGCCATTATAGCTAGAGCCCTGGATCCCAGAAACTGTCATAAATAAAAGCCATTATGAATAGTACCTCATGCCATTTCTGACTGTGAGCATATGGCAGCATACTCTGTACAGCCAGGAAAACAATAACTACTTTATGCACCTATTTGAATTGTTAATACAAAGAGCTTTTCTCCAATGTTACACAAAAACATCAGAGTTCCTAGTTACTGAATAGTATGATTTCTAAATTCTGCTTCAAACCTTCAGTACTTCTCTCTCTTCCTGTCCATGAACTGAAAAGCCAGTGTGAAGGAGAGCTTCTTTTCTACTAAAAAGCAGGCAAAACAGTGAGTACAGCTATTGCACATGACTCTACAGGGCTGAGCGAAGTGCAGGAATCTTTGTCCCCTTTTTAAAGCAAGCTTATCTCAGAAAAAAAAGTCAATCCACATGAAGAATAAGTAATGCAAATAAAACAAATAAAATATATTTGGGTAGCTCTGGAGATGGGAGCAGGCAGAGAGGAAGCAAAAAAAGGGGAAGCAGTGGAGGGAATGGGGATCTCCACAATGAAGCTTGGAGCACAGGAGTGAGAGGGACATCTGCAACCTCGTGCTGTACTAAGTAACAGGGTTTAACAAACACTTCATTGAAACCTATCAATTCCTACCCTAAAAACAAGTTGCAGGAGTCATGCTACCTGTACTACAGGAAATCTCTCATAACTTCTCTGCCTCTTCTTTTGCATGAAAATGCTGTTGTGTCAGTGCTGTCACTTCTGCTCAAAAAGCTCTTTTCCCCTCTTCCTCCCTTCTTTAGAGTCTGCTAAATCTGTAGATGACAGTCATATCCTTCTCAACCTTTATTTTTTCTCACCTGAAGAAACCACACTTTTGATTTCTTTCATAAGATCAGCTGCTAAAACCATCAGACCCTTCTCACTCATTCTATCTTGAATTAATTTTTCTGAGATTATACACAGAGAGATGCACACTATTTCAGATAAGGTCATACCAGAGTCTTCTACACAGCATGGAAGTGACTACACTAAAAGAAGAATTTAATAGCTTATGACCCCAATGAGCGTTATCATAGTTATGTTGTAGCTGACTAAAACATATGACCTAGCTTCTTCTCTGCTCAAAGCTCAAGCACCAGTTAATACCTGAAATTCTTGTTCATGGTCCCAAAATGCATATCTTTGCATTTTGCACTATAATGTTCCATCACATTTATATGGTTCCTGATCATCTAATTATTTCTATATAATACGGTAATTCACATTTTTATTGTCAATATGTCCCACTTCCACACTACCAGAAAAAAAAATAACTGCACTTTGCTAGACACTTTCTAACAGTTTTCCTTTCAGCATGGCCTTTTGCCAGCCTCCTCTGGACACCTTTCACAATCACTTCAAAATTTTCATACATCAATCTCCATCCTAACTTAATTAAGTTGCTATAAGTTTAACTAATATTTTCCCATCTGGCACAACAGTAAACATTTTACAAAACCCTAGAACACTGATTACACATGAACTGTTTCCCTCCCCCCTTAGATATTCTGTGCCTTAGAAATAGGGGAGGACTGAGCAAGGTCTGAGTAGCCCGCAATCCTACAGATGTGTTGGAGCTACACTACCAGAAAGATGCAGTAGCACAGGGGCAGGAGGCTAAGACAAACAAAACATCATTGCTCTCTGGGCAACCAGAGTTGTACCTCGGCAGACTCAGAGCATCAACCAGATTTGGAATTCAGCCTTCTCAGCATCCTACATTATAAGTTTGTCAGGAAAATCTTGTCCTTTCTTCTTATCCCTGATGGGATGACAATAGACACCACTACAAGAAGATGTCTTTGAATATTTCTTCCCTAAAGTCAATTTGTCTAGTAAGAACAAGAGATGAAGGAGTTCAGCTGGAACAGGGTTTGTTCCCACACATACACATATATGTATTTTTAAAGTATATTTCTTATTGTCCACAATAGTAATTCCAGAAACATTACTCTTGAAAATTATTGGTTCAGCACAAATGCAGCGAAGTCCCAAGTGCTACATTGTTGTCAATTCCTTCAGTGCTTGCAGCTTTCTTGCAGACTCCTAAGTCCAAATTCCTGTAGGAGCTATTCAAGATGACAGTAATATTAAAGGCCTTTGCAGTCATGTTTTTGTTTTTTCTTTTTTGGGGTTTTTTGTTTTATTTAAGAAATGTCAGAGCTAATGCTTACCCTTTTTGCTGTTTTACTGTCCTGATTATAGTGGCTGGGACCAGTTTGTCACTGTGTGGGTGTGGCCAGGACTTTGTATTCTACACCCTCTAGGTCATTTTCTCATGGACTGCTAAGAATTGCAGCAGCTGCCCAGGGCACACCTAGCCACTCAGGCTACAAGCTGGGTGTTTAGGAACGCTGTGAGATAAGGAAGCTCTCCTGTCTTCACATCAAGGACTCAGGTGTGATAACACCCCTCTGGGGAGTCATTAGCACCTTCACACCCAGGCTGAGGGGTCATGTCTGCTAATGGGCCATCAAGGAGTATCCTATGACTCATAGTGTAGTAAATCACCCATTGCAAAACTCCTCACCCTGGGGGAGGTACTGGGCACTCCCATCTGAGCCCAAGCATATATAACCTTGGGGGTTTGGGATTTCTGGGACTACTAGTGGGATCCAGAGGAGGACCAGGATCTCAACAGCACTGCAATTGCCACTCTTGACCAGACTGTGGACATCATCCTCAGTAACAGGTTTTCTCTTTCCTTTTACTTTGTACTCAGGGGGGCCACGTGGTGCTCAGCACAGGAGCTGGCAAGCTCCATTTTGTTTGTGCCCCGAGGTGCTGGGCTCTACATCTGTATTTTGTGGGTCAAATTTATTTTTTCTCTGCANGGTCATTTTCTCATGGACTGCTAAGAATTGCAGCAGCTGCCCAGGGCACACCTAGCCACTCAGGCTACAAGCTGGGTGTTTAGGAACGCTGTGAGATAAGGAAGCTCTCCTGTCTTCACATCAAGGACTCAGGTGTGATAACACCCCTCTGGGGAGTCATTAGCACCTTCACACCCAGGCTGAGGGGTCATGTCTGCTAATGGGCCATCAAGGAGTATCCTATGACTCATAGTGTAGTAAATCACCCATTGCAAAACTCCTCACCCTGGGGGAGGTACTGGGCACTCCCATCTGAGCCCAAGCATATATAACCTTGGGGGTTTGGGATTTCTGGGACTACTAGTGGGATCCAGAGGAGGACCAGGATCTCAACAGCACTGCAATTGCCACTCTTGACCAGACTGTGGACATCATCCTCAGTAACAGGTTTTCTCTTTCCTTTTACTTTGTACTCAGGGGGGCCACGTGGTGCTCAGCACAGGAGCTGGCAAGCTCCATTTTGTTTGTGCCCCGAGGTGCTGGGCTCTACATCTGTATTTTGTGGGTCAAATTTATTTTTTCTCTGCATCATTGTACTTGTTGTGATCTTTTTATTAAATTGTAATTCTGACTTGCAATCTTTTTCAGAGTTGGTTTCATTTCTTCTGCTGGTTTATCTTTAAACCAGTACATTTACTCTGGTATTACACAAATCCTATGAGCTTTACCCATTTGACCTGATGACCATATACTCTTGGCAACAAAATGCCTATCCATGCATGACTCAGAAATGTAACTGTTGCATTTTCTGGCCTTTCTGCTAATGGTAGAATTTACACTCCTTTAGGCTTTTTATCAAAATCTGTATTAGGAGAGTGCATGAACATAAAAGGGAAAAATAACATATTTGGTATATGCAAGTGCATCAGAATAAGCCCTTGTTGTATACTGCACAGTGAGCTACAGAGTTTGTGACTGCTGATTTTGATTTGCCAAAACATTTAAAATTTATGGAGTCTTGTTTTATGCTCCTATCATACTCCCACCTATGACTCAGGCTTACTGATATTCTTTATTGCAGCTAATGTTCTCATGTCAGAGGATGAAAAACCTTTAAAAATATAGCATAAAAAAAGACTTTTTTTTTTTTGTTCAAGATAGACTATCAGGTCCTTTAGAGTCATTTGCAGCTGAAACTTTTGAGTCTGATGCCAGTCTCATGTTAGCTGTACCATGGGGGGACACAACCAGTAAACATTCTCATATTCCCCTTTTACCCTTCCTTTCTAGGATGACTCAAAAGAATATGAAGTCCTTGAACACATCCCAGCTACTCTTGTTATGCTCCTAGCAAAATTTGATCCAAAATGTGAAAGGATGGGTTTTTAAGTGCCAGGGGTACAGAGAGTCTGAAAAGTTTCTGAAGTCCTTTATTCCTCTTTGTTTTATGGATGATGCAGTTGTAAGCATAATATAGGCTCTAATACAAGTAGTAACAGAGAAAGCTGAGATGGTGAACTTAATCTCAACATCAATGCCTTTTTCATTTCATTCTTTATTAAAAAGGTCAGCTGTAATTAAGGTGCTTACTTATTTAAACACCTATAGATAAGGAAGAATGATCTCTCAGAGCAGTGCCATGAATTCTTAGATAAAGATAAGCTAGATGTTTTCCAAGTGGCTGGGTCTGATTAAATTTCTCCTAAAATACTTTTGTAGAACTGGCTGAAGTAGTCTTAGATTTGCTAGTAGTTATCTTTGAGAATTTCTGAAAATAAGCAAAGACCCAAAAGACTGCAAAGGATAAAAAAAATGCTCCTTTACTAGAAGGTAGAAAAAAAGAATACTATAGACCACACAATTTCAGCTCTTGGAGAACTGATGGGGGGAAAAAAAAGAAAAAAAAACAGTCAAAGAATGGTTTGTTGTTTTTTTTTTAATTGCTTATACAATGAGGAAGACTGGAAACAGTCAACAAGTCGTCACTAGGAACAAAAGCTGTAAGACCAATCTAGTTTCTTTCCTTGGTAGGATAAGTGGCTTGTATTTAGTGAGAAATGGCAATAGATACCATATGTCTTGACTTTTGTAAGATTTCTGACCTTATTTCCTATAACATCCTTGTAAGCAACCTAAGAAACACAGTATAAACAAAACTAGAGGATAGAAACCAAACTGTCCTGGAAAACATCCAGAGAGTCTATACACCCAGAGTGTGCACTGTCAGAGTACAATCCCATGCAACACCTCTCTGTGGAGGGATGTATCCTCTCCATGATTCATTTACAATCCAGGTGATAAAATACACAATGTGTGTTAAATTGACAGGTTTGCAAACATATTAGGTAAGAGACAAATGTACAGTTTTACATTAGTAAGGTAATTACATAGAGTAATCCTTCCCTGCTCCTTGGGGATCACAAGGCATCTGTGGGACCAGTGCATTTAGTTTCGGGCAGCATGCTTCTTGGCAGATATGGAACACCTGGTGAGAAGTAGTGAGTGACAAAAAGATGTGTTTTCTGAAAAAATCTGTGCTAGTTTGGTCTAGGGAAAATTGCTAAGGGGCAGCATATAACAGTGTTCAACTATGCAAAAGAGCACTGTAAAAAGCTCTTACCCGTGTCAAAGGAAGACACTAAAAAGCTAATGAACTTCAACTACAGCAAGAGTAGATATTAGAAAAAGCTTTCAGCAGTAAAGATACTTAATTATCTATGGAATTTTTAGAAATTCCATCTCTGAAGATTTTTAGTAACAGATTCAGATAAGTAGTCCATTAAAAACTCCAATTTACCCATAGAAGTTAAAAAACACTTTTCCTCTCCTTATACTTTCTTACTCCAGACTCATTCCCTCTGCATTCATTAGATTCCCTGTGTCCACAGTTGCTCTCCCCTGACTGAAGTTCTGCCATGCTTTCATAACCCCTTCCTCTCACTAACATCCCTTCATTGACCTATCTATTATAAATCCTTTATCAGATTTCTAGTATATCACATTTGTCCTTTTGCTACATTAACCCCCTTGCATTGGCAGGACTCTACATCTTCTTCATCTCTATACAAGCTTGTCATCTAGTTGGCAAGGGATGATACAGGCCCTGGCACATGTCTGACCAACTAAAACATGCACTCCTGTCAGTTGCAGCTATGGCTCACCATAGCTGGATGCATTTCCTCTACATCTCTCTGGTGGAAGGAAAGCACATACATATTCCTCCAGGCAAGCCAAACAACATGTGGCACCTCTGAATTGTCAGCAGACTGCCAGAATTCTCCCACAGACTGGGTTGAAAACCTACTCTGAGCCACAGGGGTGTGACTGGACCTGGCTGGTAGGGAGATGGATTGCTTGACTTTCTGAGCTTCCACTCACTACTTCATAGAATCACAGAGTCATTTAGGTTGGAAAAGAACTTTAAGATCAAGACCACCTGTAAACCTGACAAGTCCACCACTAAACCATGTCCATCAGTGCCACAGCTACACAAAGATGTGTCCCTCTCATGTAGATAAAACTCTATTCCAATTCCACTTTCTTTACTCTCCTCGCTATGTTTGCAAGAGGAAGAGGCGATGGTGAGGCAGCAGACAAATGAAGTCTTACAGTTAGATCCCAGAAGGCTTAACTAGGTCATAGAAAAACAGTTTTTGAAAAATGAAGTCCATTGCTACCCATAAAAGGGGCAGCAAAAGCCTTTAACTACACAGCACTGGCTGAAGCTGGCATGGATCAGCCTGATGAATACAGCCCTCCAATAAACAGTCAGACCTACTCATAATACTCAAACGCTGGTTATCCCATCCTCATTGCTTCATGAACTTTCTTTATCAAGCAAATTTACTCAGCTAATGTATTGCATGTCTTATGTCAAGGTCTTAGTGCAGCTAAAACACTATTAGTTGAATAGAGACTACTGTATTGCATTTCAGGACCAACATTTCCATACAGAGTTTTCACTCATTGATTTCAGATGCCTGCACTGAGATTGAAAAGTCTGAATGTTTAGAAGCACCCGATTTTATTAATTAGCAGTTATTTTCAATGAAATCTATTCCAAACATGCCTGAAAACTTAGTGCCAAGTTGATCACTTCTGGTTAATACAAAATACTTTAAATGTGTATGCTTTTCTGTCTGTGCTGCCTCATTTCCAATGCATGTCTCCAATTGCTCTAAGTTTTACAGATATAAGGCACATGCTGGAAAATCGTGTGAACATTTCACTAAAGCTGCACATTTGAATTAAATAAAATGTGACTGCCAGTCAATTACTTTTTAAAAAGAAACAAATAAGACTTATTTGAGCCTCAAAATTATTGGCACAGGTCTTGAACTTATCATCACCGACTTTAGAAGTTTGTACTTTTTGACTATGGCATATTTCATTTTGACATGTCCGTCATTTTTCAAATGGATGTATGCCACTATCCAAAATCCATTACTCATGCCATGAATTGAATAACGCTCTATTATTTACTTCTGGCATAGTATAATCAGACACATGCATCTTTGTTGGCTTTGTTACTGGCTTTCATTTTCCAATAAAGCAATCTGAATATATTAACTTAACATTTTAATGAATCAGTAACAGTAATGGGCGCTTAGAGTATAGATTCCTTTTGTAAAGTGGTACTGTATTGAGAAGTGCACTGAAGTGTTGTCCAATCTTTACCAAGCAGTTAAGAAAGCATTATTTATTTTGGACTAGTTTTATTAGGCATTTATTGATAGCTATATAATGAATGATCAGTATGCAAGGAAAAACATTCGATTGCTTCTTTCAAACTATTCTTGTCATGTAGCGTAACCAAAATAAACAACCTCCTTTCAGTGACAGCTTAAATCACCGGAGAAATCCCTACCAGAACTCAATGAAGGACTGGTTTTTCCCCTCTTGAAGTAATTATTGTTCAAGCATATTACAAAATACTGGATATTTTTCACTCAGATGTCTATGCCTCAAAATTATTCTGCACATGTTATGAAGGTGGTAGCATCTCTTTACTTCTATTCTTTTCATGCGAGTGCAGTACAGTGTAGCAAGACAAAAACCGCCCAAACATACTCTTCTGACAAAAAGAATGCAGTGGTTCAAGCTGCAATGAAGCAACACTTTTGTTTCTAGCAGTGGTAATCCTCCATCCAATGTTTTCACATTGTTCAAAGCCATAGTAAAACCAAAAAAGGGAAAAATAATCCTGTGATATCTGACTACCTGCTCTTACACCAATAGCTGCTGTCATCAGCCACAAAAATATTAATCACAGATTTATTCAAATTCATATTTTGAACAACATCTAAGCATGTTTGTGAAATACATCACCAAGAAGCCATCTGTGCATTTTTAATGATACCATTTATATTTTATAAAACCAAGCAGCTGTTTTGCTGTGATTTTCTCTGAGCCTTTAAAATTGGCTTTCAAGACCCAAAGCCATTGAGGTTATAGAACATAAACCACAAAGCATCTATTTCTAAGTGTGCCTGGAAGGGTGATGATGAGAAAAACTTACAAGATGCATAAGGAAATTCTTAGTGCTGAGTTACGTCTCTACAATCTGGATTAGAATGAAAAGTAATTTTCAGGATTATTTCGACCCTCCATCCTAGTTGCCCAAAGTCTCCTCTTCTTTTAGAAAGGGTTTGATACTTAGGGTGGGAATGCAAACCTGAACTCCCAGTAAGGAAAGCAAGCAGACAGTGTTAAAAATAATTATTACATCTAATTCCATCAGAGTGAAAAGCTTAAGTTAATACTGAGCCTGTATAATATGGATAAATAATTGGAAGAAATGGCATTTTATCTGCCGAGTACTGCATTTCTAAGCACAGATGAGTTGCATTTACTGAAGAGTAGCTAATATTTATGTTGGAGGCAGAAAGTAAGTGAGTCACTGTTCTTTATCTGAGAATTTGCTCACTGTTTCTGCCTGAACCAATATAGTCATGTTGATTAAAATGGCAATGTGCACCTCAGTACAGGCAAGTATAACATACACTTTAAGTTAAACACTATTCTGTGATTAGCCATTTTTCACCTAAATATGATACATTCCCCGTTATTATAGAAAATAAACTCTCCACTATCTTTGTTGTTGTTGCTTCACAAGACACCATAGGGATGCAGCTTTAAGAGATTAGATATAGGTAGGAAGATTAGGAGGAATAAAGAGGAATTTCATCTTCTGGTAAAATCACAAAGTCACAGTTGGAAGTCTCCAGTTGGAAGAGAGCTGGGAACATCTCTAGCCTAACCTCTTGCTCAAAGAAGGATCAATACTGAATTCAGAACAAGTCGCTTAGGGATTTGTCCAGTCAGGGCTTGAAAGCCATGGTGACCTCTCTGTGCAGCCTCTTGCAGTGGTTGTCCACCTTTACAGGGCAAATGAACCTGCCCCAACCATCTCAGTCGCCTTCCCTAAGCTTTCTCCAGTTCACTGATGCCTTTCTTGTGCCAGAGGTCCTCAGTTTGGCTGCAGTACTCTAGATGGCGTTTAATGAGCGGTACTTCCAACCACTTTCTCCTTCACATGTCCAAAACTGTCTTCTGAGAGGATTCATTCCTACAAACAAAGCAGGCCCAATTGACCTGTACTTTTCCCAAGCATCCTTCTTGCTGCTTTTAAACAGTGAGACTGGTGAGAAACAGGTGCCTCCCACAGGATCTCACCAACGAGTTTCCTAAATACATCAAACCGTGCTCCCCTTAGCTCCAGAGCCTACACTCCTACCTGTGTTCTTCACTCTTGTCAGCATCTTGATCTCCACTGTTTCATGACCACCATACCCGAGGTTGCCACTGTATGTCACATCCTCAACCAGTTCTTCCTTGTTTGTGAGTAGATCCAGAAGAACACCATAACTAGTTAACTTATGCAATATTTGCATTAAGAAATTACCTTACACACTTCAGACTTTTCTACCTTTTTTGCCTCCCAGTGTGCTGCCCTTTCAGGCAGGTAAATTAAAGTAGTCTCCTGAGGACCAGGGTCCATGATCTGCAGATTTCCCAACTGATCAGAGAGGACTTCATCCTGCCCTACATACTTGCCATCCCAACCTGTATCCTCATTTAATTGCAACCTGTTATCAGCAGCCCTCACATATTTAGTTTAAAATCCTCCACACTAGGCTTCCAAGCCTCCTGGCAAAGATGTCTTTACCCACTTTCTCAGCTAACTACACAGCGATTTGTTACCTTGCAGGATGTGTCCACACTTATCCAAACTTCTCCCTCACCTATTGGATCAAGAAGGGCTAACAAGGTCCTTCATCTTTGCCCCTAAAGCTCTGCATTCCTTCTTGATGTGCTCCATGCCAACTGCAGCAGCAGCATTGCTGCCCATGGTCAAATGTGCAATACTAATAGCCTAAGGACCAGAGAATAAAAGGAAGGGGGGGTAACTGGCAGTCTTTAATCTCCAAGAAAACCAAGAGCAGAACACACAGAGAGAAACATGGGTCTACTGACTCTATAGCCAAAGTTGCAGTGACTAGAGTGAGTGAAAACTTCACTCTGGCTTTCTGTAATTTTGGGCTTAATCCTGGCTTCATTAGATTGTGTCAGCAGTGGCTGGAGGTTACACCATTCCCAAAAAAGGTTGAGGCAGAGCCAGCACCGCTGGAAATAGGCAAGCAAGTTGGAGCTCCCCAGGGCAGGCTTCAGGGCCCTTTTGTCACCAGACTTCAGAGCTCCCACCACAATCACTTTTTGACAAGGTAAATGACTACACCTGAAGTGAGAATGCTCAGCTAAAATTTACTTGAAGTACTTTGTCTTTTCTTTAGTCTCATACAATGCCTAGAATGGGAGCAATACCCGGGGGCCATACAATAATGTTGAAACAATCAGGTTTATTATCTGCTTGCTTTAATTAAATGCTGCTATTTTTTCCCTAGAGGAAGTTTTTCCTATTAAACAATTTAATTTGAAGTAAATGGGCCTCTAAAAGTTATATCATTTACTCTGATTTGATTTACTCTGCACAGAAGATTCCTATTCATGACTATTAATATGACTTAGCCCAATCAGATATGTTTCATTTGTGTCCTACTTCAAATCTTTAGTTTCTCCCATATGTCAAAAATGTTGGGGCTGCTGAATGATAAAGTCTTGTTGCTATGGCAATTAGTTTCATTACCTAGGTGACAGTGCTGGCATGATGTCACCATTAAAGCGATCTAACTCCTGGAATATTTTTAGTGTCTGCTGCAGATGAACCACAGTAAAAACACCATTTATCAATGGCCTAAAATACCCACAGGTGATGGGCAGGAAGGTGCAGCTTGACCACCATCTCTACTACCTGGAGAAGTGCAGGTAGAGAGCAGATAAGACATGTGGACCACCTCCATTCAGTAACACTATGAGGGAATGACAAGGACTCACAAAAAAAAAAACCAAAAACCACCCAAATATTATTAATAATAATAATAAAGAATATAGAGAAAACTTGCAGATTCCTTTTTCGGTCAACTGCTGAATGAATTGTATCTGTCTGCTCCCACCACATCGCCCTATGCTAATTCACTGGGGTGATATGAAGGCATGCGCTGTAGCTGCATGCATTTGCATATTTAAGTGGTATTAATTACTATTAGTCACAGCGTGAAACCTCAATCAGGAATTAAAGTCCCATTGTATCAGGAACTGTGTAGATAAAAGTGATGCTTGATAGCCTCTGCCCTCCCAGAGCTTTCAGAAGGTTTCAGGTGATGGTGAGCCAAGAAGCAGTTACTGCCATTTTCCTGGTTACCTACAATTTATGAAAGCTTTTATCTTCTAGTCACACCAATTCACATAGCACACAGTACAAATGAAGCCCACAGGTAGCAAATTTGGCAGTGATTAAAAGGACAATCATGGTAGCATCTGTTATGTTTTGGGTTTTTTCTCTTCCCTCAGCTTTGCTTCAGATTCCTCGGGCATGTGGAAGTGCACTGGTACAGGTTGCATAGTCAGCATCCAATTACACCTGCTTTGACCAGGAAATCTGCATAAAACGTGACAGGATTTTCCTTCTACTTCTTTCTCAGATTAAAGTGCATGTTTTGGAAATCAACCAGGAAACCAGTAGTTACGGGAACACCCACAGCCACAGAGGATTTCGTTAATCTTTAAGCATTCAGACAGAACAAAAAAAATGTTATTTTCACTATCACATACACTAGGTTCTTCCTTCCCCTGCTATGCTGGTGTATAAGCAACTGAATACACCCAAGTGAAGAGTATGCAACAAATAACCAACGACAAAAATTCTCTTCCCTTTTTCTGAAGAACTGCTCCCAAAACGAATAAATTATTACTTTATTTATTATTTAGAATTATGAGGCTGTGCTTAGAGCAAGTAGTCCTTGATCCATAAATCATTGGCACACCATTAATTATACACATTCACTGCTTGCTGACTTGGTTAGTCATATTAATCATACAGCACCCTGAACAGGTAAATGATAGTTTCTAAACATTGCAGTTTGTTGCTTTTTTGTCACTTTCGCCACCTGCTCCTCTATTGGACTTTGTCAGGAACACTGCATCCTGCTCCCACATCATCAGCCTCTCTTTGTTCGTCCTTTCTCTCCAAATATTCATTGATACAAATCACATTTGCCTAGTTCAAGATGTAGCTCATGGTCTCCTTTGTGCTCTCTGCCTGACCAGCTGCCATTGTGAAGATGAAAAAATTCATAGGAATAATGCCATTATGGGGGACAAAAAAAGGAAAGAGCTTCTCTGACAAAGATGCAGACTGACTTCACAGCTGTAGGGATTGTACTGCCTATTCTCCAAATTGTCAACAAACCACCACAGGAATCCTACATGCAGACACACTTTGACATGGTCAAAGGTCACATCAGTAATTTCTCTCTCACAGGGATTCATATTTCATATTGGTCTTCTGCTGGGACATTCCAGTAATTTAATACTGGTGATGTGCCCTTTAGTTGTTGGCCTGTGGACTTCATTAGAGCTGGAGAAGAACATTGTTTTCTATCAGAAACCAGAGAAAGCATCTCTTTTACAAACTTGCCCATGCATTATTTCTTGCAGTGTCACTCTGCTCTCTGAACATTCATTTCCCCTCTTACCTTCTACTCCTGTGTTCACTGACAATGAACACAGATGACAGCATCAGAAGCCCACATGGCTGTGGACTCAGGTCTGCAGTTTTGCAGCAAAATTCATGAGGTCAGAGAGGACATACACAATGCTAATCCTCTGCATATGTTGAGAGCTTACATAGTTTCGGCTTTCTATGAACTACTGAGGACTAGAACAAGGAGTATCATTTGCAGTTGAGAAAGGGGAAATATTAAAGCTTGTTTATGAGCAGTCACAGAATCCAACTGGAGCTACAACCAATGTAAGAGAGTTTACCTCATCTACCTGCTCAGTTGACAATTTTCTTGCAGACACCCTACAAGATGTCCTACTTCCTTGCATTTTGAGAGCATCAGCATTCACACAGAGAGTGACAGAGTTCTTACTCTTGTGCCCCAAGATGTGTGATCTTCCAATTCACTCTGTGTAAAATCCCTCTTTTGGACTCATGACAAACTTCACCAGATTGCACACTGGCAGACAGAGTCAAATGCTCAAGTTAGAGTTTTATACAGTATGTAGAGAAGGAATTTTGCTTTCTTATCAGTATCTTTCTTCTGTTCCAAGGAGGCATCTCTGGCCTGGGTGCTTTATTATGATACTCAGTTCTGATAGTGCAACCCTGAGACAGCTATTGACTGCACATGTCGGAAACAAAGTGAATGTCCCAGCAGGTGGTAAATATATAAAACTCTTTTGCACTACATAGGAAAGTACACAGAAACATCCGGTAGGAACTGTTAAGTGAGGAATAAAGGATGAGGCCCTTCCAAGCCACCCTAAATTACAACCTTTGTTCCCAAGCCAGTGCTTGGTCCTGAGGAAGCTGAGCAGCCTTCTCTGCTAACATATATAGTCAAGAAAGTGCACATGTGCACTGTGAACCAGAAGCTTTCCAAAGAGAATGCTCAGACTCCACCTAAGGATCATTTAACAAGTGAATAACACACAGCTACCCAAGGTAGAACCAACAGGAGCATGTTATGTTGTGCAGCAGTTTACTTTATGAACTGAAAATTACAGCTGATGTTTAGCTCTTGTCATGAGAAAGACACTGAAATGGCTGACCTTCCACAGAAGATAACCTCAATTCATTCAAAATGGTAACATGTCATAAATTAACCTCATGCACCATGGTACCTGTGTAACAGAAATAAGCACAACCAGTTTTGTACACTGTAATTTATACATAATAGCCATAATACACCATCTATAGAAAAACTCAGCTGGAACATCCTAAAACAGGAATGGAGATATTGACCTGTACTGGGTTAAAGACAGTTCTCAATACAAAGCTTTAAAGATGTAACTGACTTACTTTCAGCAATATTAAGATCGGGCAATCTTTTAGCTTGCCCTTAGACACATCTCAATTCAAGCTCTGCAGTTATAATATTAGCACAGGTAAAGCGTATCAGAAGCTACTGGCTATAATATAAGCTTGCTTTATTTATATTAACTTCTGTTAGTGTTGGAGACAGACCCTGGGAAATGTGGTGGTATAAATTTCTTATGAGCTGTTCCTGATGTTCAAAGATGCCCAATTCATTAATTCATTCTTCCTTTAAAGTGAGTCTCAAAATCGGAGAGTGTAAACATTATGTCATCTACTATCAAGTGAGAGAAAATGTAAAATGTTTGCAATATCAAAGAGAAATGTCTTTAAACCCACAATTCATGTTACCCTTGGTAACCAGTGACACTGTCATACTGTAACACACCAGTGTTGTAGGTTCTTAAGAAAACTACAGCTCTGGTTATTCAGGAGATACACACACATACACAAATCCATTATCCTAAAAAGTATATTCTTGCCAATAGCATTTACATTTTCAACTATTACCATTTTATTTCTTACTTAATTGAGGAAAAAGATTTTCCTTTAGTCAGCAGTCCTACAGATCAGTTTATGACAAGCACCTAGAAATACACAGAGATTTTATTTCAAGGATAAACTAAATCTCACAAAAATTCAATTTGCTACTAGAGACGAAAGATTAAGTATTTCTGTTGATAATGATCTAATTCACAGGAATTGGTCAATTCCACAATGACCATATTTTTGATCTGTGCAAGTTGCTTTCTTAAGGACTGAGCACTGCTGTCAGTAGTGGCAGGTGTGCCAGGCTTCTGGGGTTTAATTTAGATCTGCTCGCTCCAGGGAGGACTCAGAGACCCAGCTCTTTCTTGGAGACCGCATTTTTGGGGGTTTTGTTTACAAAAATAGACTGCTTCAGCAGGGCAAAAAAACTCAGGATGGGATACGACAGAGGAAAAATCCTCTTTTCCCTTCTCCTCCCTATGCTGCTGCCCAGAAAGCAATGCACTGATATAAGTAGGACTACTTTTCAAGGGAAGAAGAGGGCTTTTCTTTTTAACTTAACCAGGTAGAAAAACAGCTAGCTCTCCCTCTCTCTGTTTCCTCCTCTCTTTTTTCAATTATAAACCTCCTACATAGTACAAATTGTATATTTGTTTGTGCTTTCCCACTGCCCCACAGTCACATCAATTATAAATGGATAAAAAAAGAGACTTCTTTTCTAGCCATACTCTTTCACAAATATCAACTATTTCTGCTACTAAGATGTGCCTTCGCTTCCTTGAACTTCACTCAATATCATCTGTAGATATCCAAGGGCAAAAATGTCCCTTTTGTTACTCAAAAGGGGCCTTGTATAGCTCTCATGTTGCTGAGCGAGTTTGACTACACAGGGGATTATTTTTCTTGCTGAGGAATATCCTATTGTGACAGCTGTATTAATCCTGTCTTTTTAAAGAGTAGACAAGCAAAAGGCAATTAAGAAATTACTAATTATGCTTAAAAATAATGAAATGTTGTTTCATGTATTAATACGTATGTCTAGAAGTTAGGAGTGCTGCACAATACTCACAAGTATTCTGATTCTCTCACCTATATCACTTGCAAAAGACTTTAATAATCTAAGACCAAACCTCAGCAACACATATTACTTTTAAAAAATATTTCTGACAACAATCTGCCTCACTCATATCAGTATCTTTCCACAGTACAAACAGCCCAAGTATAACCACTGAATGTTGCTTTGGGCATACTGTGTTTCCATGAAACACTACCCAAGAAATCAAGAGTGGCAGAAAGATATGTGGGACTCAAAGCCATGGTTGTTCTGGAGAGGTTCTTCAAGTGCTGGGTGTAGCTCTGAGTTTTCTGCACATGCACAACATGTGTACAGAAAAGCTTGACCTTCTTCTGGAAAAAAAGACAACCATTCTGTCAGTATTACAAAAAGAAATGGGGACCAATATTTGGGTTTAATCTTGAAGGAGGAGTAGGACTTGGGTTTAGCTCACTGATATTGAGAAAGACTGACCTTCTGAGCAGCTGGAGGACTATCCAACAGAAAGGCTTAAAATCTATGAAAGGAAACTTAGAGCAGGAAGAAGACAGTGATGTCTAGAATATAAACAGCATGAAGGAAACAGAAGAAAAGTCATCTGAAAAGACAACTCTATCCTTATACTGTCATGTTCACCTTCACTTTGAGGAGTTGAAAATTAGTGGCCAGAGCTTCTGATAGTATATCAGTAAAATCAGAGTATTGGTGGCACTCCAAAACAAGTCTGAACATTTTAGCTCCCTTTTCTTTGTTCCGTGCAAATTCTTTCAACTGATATTTTTGAGCACTCTTTTCCCTCTCTTCTGCCCATCTGGGATACCTAAAACCAAAGTATAAAAGAATAAAAGAAATAGAGTGAGAGGGTCTGGGTAGGTTTTGCTGAAATAACTGAGCCTTGCTTACCAACTGATGCTCAAACATCAGTGTTCGATGGCTTATCAACACATTAAAAATAGCTTGACTGTAATTCTTTTGCTCCATAAAACTTTTTGCTTCTCCAGAAATACACTGTTTAAGTTGTCTGATTGATCTTTAAACACTTGCAAAGGGAAAAGGTCCGCTAATGCAATTTCCCTGTCATTGTTTTCAAAGCTATTGAACTGTAAACCCTGAGTGTTAGGCAACTGATGTGTGAACACCTCAGCCAGCAACCTCTCTTTAAGTAAAATATTTCAATAGGTAAATTTAGTTAAACTGTATATAATTAGAACATGAAAAAGCAACTTATTTTATTGAGCATATGAGACACCTGATAGAATAGTGGTTTATGGTAAACTCAATTTCTTTTCTGTACTGGGTGTTCACATACATACAAACACATACAAAAGCATACATGTCAACAATGTTGTATATGCTTCATCAAATTTCTCCTTAAATTATGCTATGAATTATTCAGCTCCCTTTATGTGTGAGATAACCTGATATGCAAAAAAGCCAAAGACCAAGTCCTGAATCTTAAGTTTTTTTGCATAATTGTGAAGTCCACAAGAATTAATTTTTGTATAACTTGGATCTGCTATGATTTTTGAATATCATTGGAATCATTCCTTTCTCACTTATGTCAATACTTTGCTGCTCTGCACAAAAAGTTATGAATTAACACAAATTTCTGAAATCCAGTCAGTATGCGCTTTCAGCAACATAAAGTGATTTTGTCATTTATGTTTATTTCAGTTAGTCTACAAATTTCAGTACGCTTGATATTCTTAATATTAAAGAGGAAGACAGATAAAATAGTCAATTCACACACCGTTGGTATGGTGAAAATTATGGAAAAAATCTTTACATCAGCATTCTTCGATGTATTAGCTGATCACCAGTATTCAATTATTTAAGAAGGGTTTGCGATTCTAGTAGTATACGCTAGGAGTAGTGACACAGAGACAAAATAGTAAAAAAAAATGTGTCAGAGTACATAAAATTAAAGGAGAAAATGAGAGTATAGCTAATAGCTACAAAATTCCCCACGCAGAGATTACTTGGATTAGTCAGTGACATAAGCTGCTTTAGATCACTTGGTTATCTAAATGTTTGACAGCATTCAGTCTTGATAAATATTCTAGAATTTACAAATATATTCAATAAGAAAAAAGCAACCCAAGAAAGTAATTATTTAAGACACTGTCAATATTCACAAAGACAGCCTTCAGCTGGTAGTCAGCACACTAAGTCTTTACTAGTCAGTGTGAAACCAGAGGTTTGTCTTCTTCAACCCAAACTGTGTCTGCAGGGATGTACAAAGAAGCTTCAGCTATGCCTTACCTCAGACACACTGTATACTCTCCAAATCAGTTCTCAGTTTCCCCAAGTAACACAAAGTTCCCAAATAACACAAGGAACACAGTAAAACAGTCTGGACTGCCCCTGATTCCCAGACACATTCAATTGATCTCCTCTGTCAGATTTTCTTCTTCCTCTACACACCCCACCCCCACAAATGTTGGTGAATTTCCAACAAAATCTAAACCTTTAATAAATTAGGCAAGTTGTCATGTTATCATCACTATACACTTGCACAGAAAAGGAGGAGGTTGTAGAAACTCTAGGGAAGGTACATGAACTAGTTATCTTCATGAAAGGAAGATGTGTAAGGAAAGGACTATGAGAAGTACAGTAAATCAGCACTGAAAGAACACACATTTACAGTAAAATGAAAATATAATTTCTCATAACATCCTGTAAGTTGTTTTGTGGAAATGTGACTCTACAAGGAAGACTGCAGAACTGCAATATCTTGCTCACTTCAAAGCACAATGTTGAGTTTACAGGAGAAAAGATGGGCTCTTGTGATCCATAATGGAATCTGAGTGGATACTAAATACTGGAATTAAAAATAAAAAGGCATGGTGCTATGGTTTCTGTTTGCTAGTTTGACAAGTCCCTATTCTACCACCAACAGTAAAGTCCTTCCTGATTAGTTTTTCTTTCTTTGTAAGAAAAACAGACCAGTTTTCTACCAACCAGTTGCTTCTGGAAGAATGTGTTCTAGACGTTAGCTGGAAAAACGTACTGAATTATAGCCCCACACCAGTGACCACTCCACTCAATTGTGGGCAGTCAGAAGATGGGACTGGAAAGAATCTCCCAGATTACTGAGATCAAACATATCATTGTAGACACCACGCCATATAAACACTTGAATGAATTCATCAGTCTTCTTACAGATAGTTCAGCCTTTTTTTTTTTTTTTTGCCTTTACTACTCTTGCTGCAGAATGTCCAACATGGTTTGAGGCCAGAATTTTCCTTAAATAATTGATCTTTCTCCCACTGATGCTGCTCCCCAGGTCTTGTTTTGCTGTGTGAAACAAAGAAAGAACTTTAACTCTCCTTCTGTAGGTTCTCCATTCTTACAAGCCTTTCTTATCTTTTCCATCCTAAATGCACTTCCAATGAACACTTAACAACCTTCACATGATACTCCAGATACCCCAGGCTGGAAATCCTTCTCCTGACAGACCTTCCAGTCATGTTGGTTCTCTTTTGCACTTGTTCAGTGTTATTAATGTATGACCATAGATGATCCTGTGACAACCTAACGGACCCATAAATGAGGCACCTGTGCTGGTCTAAGTACCACAGGCATGCATTCAATTAGATCACTGAACAAACTGCATTAAAGGAAGCTCGCTCTCATTGAGCAAGGTATCACTGTTTGATGACTGACTCCACAGAAGCGACTTCTAAGTGAAGCTACTGATTAGTGCAAATGTTGCAAAGGCAAGAAGCCATCAGAACTTGGCAGGAATAACTTAGTCATTAAGTAATTCAATCTCTTAAGTTACAAAATGATTTGTAGATGACTGCATTGTGTTATCTGCCTTTCTTTCTCACACTACAATACAGCAGTGTAATTTGAGATATTCTTCCCCTCAGCTGTATTTTTATCAGGTCTCCTGTCATCTTCTATCAAAGACAGGAGTAAGAGGTTTGGATGCCACCTCTTTTCAAATATTGTGGAATGCAACAAAAAAAGAGCTGTTAACGATGGACATAAAGCACAGCACAGAGCAAGGAGAAATGAAAATATACAGCTCAGCTGAAAGTCTGGAGATATCTTAAGGAAACAAGTCATCAAGCAAGAGAGGAGCAGAACCTTATCCTAACCTCCTGCTCTTAATAAAGTCTGGTGGCACGGGTATTTTCAAGTCCTAATCTTTATGCTTGGCCTGGCTGGGGATGAAGGCCAACGTGTGAATTCACAGTCATTGTGGCAAAGGCAGACTCTGTCAAGGTCAACAGAGCAGCTATAGATCAATGTCACCAAACTTTCTAAATGAGAACCTCTCCTGAACTAGGCAAAGAAAAATGTGGAGGCAAGCACAGGAAAGTGTTCTCCAAATGGTATCTCTCTAATCTCTCACCCCTGTAATTCAAGGGTATCCTCTGCAGGCAGATACAGGTCACTGATCTTGCTTCCAAATGAGCTGCACCTATCTTTTTGCTTTTGTTGTGAGCAACATGCTTGTCATTAGACATCATCACTGAAACTTCTGAGCTGACTGATGAGCACAGCTACACTTGCACTGTGCACATACTGACAAAAGACAGAGCATCTAATGTTTAGGGAAGGTAACACTATAATTCTGAGTAACAATGTTATTCAGGACAATGACTAGCCAAAGGACAAAGAGTTATGAGCCACCATTCAATGACTGAAAGGGACAAATAAACTGTTGGTGATATCAATATTCCAAAGATACTATTTAAAAAAAAACAACAAACAACAACAACAAAGAAAGAGTTTTTCCCCCTGCAAAATTAAAGGGACACACTAGACAATACTCTGGTCATACAGTTATGCAGTACGTACAGTGAGGGATGTTTACACCCACAGCGCTTCACCAAGGGACAACTTCCGTCAACACACTTACACAACTTCATTGCCGTCACACAGTCATTAACCCCAAGTGGCCATTTCTGCTCTCTCTGTGGCTATGATTAATTACTCTGCTTTGAAAAGCAAGCTGTTCTATGCCAACAAAACTCTGAAGGTGTGCATTAAACACACAGAGACACAGATAGACCTTCAGTCTTCAGCTGGACCAGGACTTCTCCAGAGTTCTGAGACAACAGCATATTTTGCCATACCCGTCTGACAGTGTGAGTTTGTGTGCCGGTACAGACTTGCCTGTTACTATTGCCATTATGCATACCCTGCTTCATTCTCTACAGGGAATGGGCTTACACCATTATCTTACAGCTCACAAACTCTGCAAATAAACATAGGCATCAACATCAGCAGCCTGATTTTTAGATGTGTTAAAAAACATACAGCTCTCCAAATTACTATACAGAAAAGGTGGGGCTCTTTCTTGGTGCCTAGCACCTATCTAAATATGGACATTTTTTGCTTAATTACCTGCCAAAAAATGCACGGATTTGCAGTATTATTCTTCTAGATATATTCTAAGAGATCTCTTTCCTATCTTTTAAATGCAGATCTGGGTTCATCTGCATATGTTGGTCCCTGAAGAGCCATTTCTGTGTCAGATAATTCATATTCTGTGTATAAGTTACAATATAAAGGCAGTCACTAATAAACCACACCCCCTCACAATTTGCCTTATGTAATTGCTACATTTATGAGTTTTGCACCTGAAAAGCTACTGGTGTTTTCTCACACAGGTGCAGCCTCGGTTCCCCTGCAGGAGCCTGTAAACTTTAACAAAACTCTGTCCACTTTAGGTTTGCTTGGATTCAAATACTGCTGAGGAACTCATCTTCCTGTACTAATTGATGGTGTGGGACTTCAGATAGAGGAAGAACAAAACCTTCTGTGGTCTGTATATAGAAGGCACTGAAAAAATAATTAGCAACAAGCTTAACTAGAGGCTAAAGGTAAACTACAAATGAGTGGAAATTCCAGCATTGCCCATAATAGCTATTTTTGTCATTAAGAGATTTTTACTGTGACTGTAATCTCTTACAAATAAAGCCGTTTACCAGTAACACATCAAAAAGGCATTATCAGAAAAATCAGCCAGATAGACTACTTCAGCTATAGCAGCGCATGCAATGCCACCTCTCTTAAAGGCTCAGATTTATGAGGCAGAAACATTGCTTCAGGCAGTTTTCAAGAATAGGTACAGGAGGCGGAGATTACAAAGAGGAGGGTGTTGTGTTGTGGTTAAAGGTTATAAAGCTGCATTTACACTACGCTCTTCAATAGCTATAAAATTAACTTACATATTTCAAGAAAGGACAAGTACAAAATCACTGCTGCAGAGACAAGGGGAAAAACTTTTTTTTCTTTTCAGTAAAATTCCTGTCAAAATGGAAAACGGGATTTATGTAGAGGTATCAGAAGTTTCATCTGCAGAGAGTTCAATTTAGAAGCAGACTGTGAGAGAGGGAGAGAGGACAAGGCGTAGGAAATTTAACATGCTTTCCAGGCACATGCTGTGACAGTACGATTCTCACCTCCTAAAGCCCGTGAATCAAAGGTATTGAAAATTCAAGCATTTTTCTCCTGGCAGTGGGTGGCCTAGTCCCAAAATCCAGCTGCCTTTCTGTATGAGACAGCTGAAATCATCTTCACATATATGCTAGATTTACGTTATTATGCAGATCATATCAAACATATATGCTCTGTTGATTTTTTTCACAGTATAATTACCTCCTTCTCCAAGCTAAGCACATGTTCCATCACAAAAGACCAGAAAGGACTTTAGGCATACCACAAAAATCGACCAAGTTATTAGATGATTATAAATAGCCATTTTCTCTTTCTTTTCACTCTTCCTCCTCTCCAACTTTCACCTACTTCAGATTTTTTCAATGCTGACCTGAAGCTCAGCTCTTTCAGAAGCAGAAGTGGATGGCTAAGCTGAAGAGATGTCAGACCAAATACCTACTTGATTATTTGATAGTCAAGGCCCCAGAGTGACCACACAAGCTGCCAATGTGACTGGGAGCAGCAGTGCATGCAGTCAGCCACCTTGTCCTCAACATTGACCAAAGCAGGCTCCTTCACATGAAAATCCTCACAGGCACTTACACAAGAACATGGGGTCTCTTAGAAATCTCTTCATTTTAGCCAAAAGGTCCCATGCTAAAAGATTTATATGCCTCTCCTTGATGCTTATAGAATCACAGAACTGCTGTGTACTATCCTAATGTCCCCTCATTTTCACTCTTCCTCTTAACAGAGTCACAATTTTACATATGAAAGACACTACACCACAGCACTAAATATTCTAGTTGTCTTCCTTGGAAGACCCTCAATTTCTGCTGCAATGCTTCATCACTGGTCCCTTTTATTAGATTTGAGCACCAGCTGTGCCTTTACCTTGCAAGATCTTGTTATTTCCACAAAAAGGAGAGTCTTTACACCAAAAAACTAGTGCAACAGGATTTAGTTTCCAAATAATTTCTTTACCATTCACCTTGTGAAGAGAATCAGTGCACGGTCTCCCAATGCTTCTCCCATTCACTTCTCAATGCAGCAGTTCTGCAGCGATTCAGTGGAAATAGCTTATCACTTAGTGATAACTGGTATTATCCATGTTGGCTTTTATGCAACGTTAATCTAAAATAGGTGTGCATGAGAGTAGTATCTCCATCTATATACATGTGATTTAAAGAAGGGCGTCTAAATAAGAATTCAGGGGACTAATTTTGGATACTTACTCTCTAAAATGGCAGCATTAAAAAGCTGCCATTTCATTTTGCAAGTAGCACCAGGCTTTTTAGAAATTCTCCAAGTGCAACTTACCATTATTCTCTCAAATCTCTTCGACTTTGAACAAGCCCAGCACCTAAAGATCCCAATTTAGACACCAAGGTATGTGTGTGTGTATTCTCATTTGGGCATTTAGTCCTTAGAAAAAAGAGCAGCTGGAAGCCAAGTATTTCAAGAGCTTCATTTAGATGCTGAAATAGCATCTGAGCTCTTCTGAAAATCAGATATTTAGTGGCAAAACCTTTAAGTATTTAGGCCAGTAAGAATTATTTTCTCTGTTGCGAAGGACACATTTGTTTTACTAGATAAAGCAGCAATCATTTAGCTGTTTTTCTCACAGCAAGAAATCTCACGTTCCCTGAATTTATGAGAACGTGGCCAAATCCTGTATTCTTTATCTTCCTTCTGTATTTGCTAGATGAAGGAACCAGGTAAGATTTGCAACAGGGCAGAGAACTAGCTGAAAAGCTAATATCAAGCTTGCAGATTTCAAACCAAACAGATACTCGGGAAGGCTCTATTAATTCAGCAAGAGTAACTGAAGACTAAAAATACCAGCCTAAAGAAAACCCTCAAAAAAGTCTGTGCTATTCTGCTAAATTGTTTCTACTCCACTGATGCTATTAGGGTTGTACTAAGTGTTGATACGAAGATCTGAAGTGTGTTGATCAGTTTCCTTAGTTAGGGAAACCTATTTGACATCTGTGAATGTGCCATTTACATATTATATACATAGCAAAAAAACCCAAAAAACAAAACTGATTTATTGGTATAGCTGGTTCTTAAGTAGAGTAGATCAAGCAAGTATATATTGAACTCTGGTTTATCTACTACCCTGTGGAAGGTGTAAGAGGGCATAGCTTGTACAATTGGAGAAAAGTAGTATTTGCTCCTTACTAGTTTTGAAAAAAAGCTTCCATTTTTTAAAACCTCTGCAAATAACAACCAGAATTCTCTGCTGGAAATTTCTCATCACACACTAGCAACAAACTTTAATCATACCAAACACAAGGTTGACCATGCTCTGCCCATGCATAATACCTGCTGGTCTCATCTTTGCCAGGATACTGTCTATTCTATTAAGTAACACATTTTTCTTCTTTTGGCTGGTACATAATCCTCAAGGAACAAAACTGCCAACGCTTACCATTTTATGGAGTTTCATATGCTATTTACTGTTTCGTCTTAAGGCCATAAGCCTGAGAATATTACACACCCACCCACACATACAAACGCATCTTTTCTTTTAATTGCATTTCCATCCCTGGAGATTATGGATCAGCCTGGAACCACAAACTATGTGCATTCCAAAATATCAAAACCAGCTCAAGATGTGTGTAATCTTTGGACCTTTCCTGCTTATGATTTTTGGGGAGGGGAGAAGACTTCTGATTTGAGAACATTTCTGGTAGGCAAAGTTTACCACCTTGCAGCTTATGGAACAGCTCTGACTCACTCACTGCCACCCATCTCCTGGGACACCTCCTGCTCCTGGCACAGCAGTGCTCAGCCGGCAGCTGTCCAGTGTGGCACAACAGAGCTGCAGGTGCATCCCGCCTCTTATCACCCAAGCACTGCATGGCTGGGAAAGGAGAACACATTGCATGGGTTACAAATTTAACCTGGAAGTGGTGTGCGCACATGGAAGGTGAGGAGGACCTAGAAGCTCCCAAGGAAGGACCAACTTCTTGCCAAGATGGATCACAGCAAACATTACTGGAAGGTAAATACTGAAACATTACCACTGTTTCCTTAACTTGTTCACAAGCAGCATCAACTCAGATGAACTGAGAGCTCCAAGGCTGGAAACATGGCTCACTACAACCATTTGTGGTGACAGGCCAGCTGCAGTGTAGATGTCATTACAGCCAATGTCCTGGCTTGCCTAAACTGCCATTTATTTCCTACCATAGTAAAATTGGTCTTTATTTTGCATTTATTGGAAAGTTATTTAAAAGATTTACTTTCATACCGTATTTTCTGGCAGCAGAACATATTTTGGAGCCTTGGTTGGTTTGGGATTTTTTTTTTTTTAAATTTTTAATTCTTTTTTTAAAGCCAGAGCCTTTAACAAGTCAGTAATTTTAATGAGTGTCAACTTCTTAAATAAATACAAAACACGAAAGAAATTAAGTTATTAAAATTTCTCCCCTCTTGGAAGCTCGAGATAATTTCATATCTGTGGGAGGTGCTGACCGCCCAACTGTTTGCTCAAACATGTTATTTAAAGTATTCTTGAAAATACTGTTTTCTCATAATGTTAAGCATCCCCATTACCCTAGCCATCAAAATCATTTTCATAATGAATGCAGGGCAGCACACACATTCTCACTCAATTCATGACAACAGAAAAAAGAGAAAGCAGACAGAAAATCATGAATGGTTGTGCAGTGTTTCTGCGATGCAGAGTATGAATGGCCAGAAAGGCCAAACTAATCATTTCACAGAATGACAAAATATGCTGAGTTGGAAAGGACTCACAAAGATCACTGAATCCAGCTCCTGGCCCTGCACACAACCCACCTCAAGAGTCACACCATGGGTCTGAAAGTATCACCCAAACTTGAACTCCACCACACTTGGTGCTGTGACTGCTTTTCTGGGGAGCTGTTCCAGTGCCCAACCACCCTCTGGGCAAAGAACCTTTTTTTAATATCCAACATAAACCTCCCCTGACACAACTTCAGGGCATTCCCTCGGGTCCTGTCACTGGTCACCACAGAGAAGAGATTAGTGTCTGCCTCTCTTCTTCCCCTCAGGAGGAAGTTGTAAATGCAATGAGGTCTCCCCTCAGTCTTCTCTTCTTCAGGCTGAACACACCAAGTGCCTTCAGCCACTCCTCAGGTGGCTTCCCTTCAAGGCCCTGCACTATCTTTGTTGCCCTCCTTTGGACACTCTCTAAGAACTTAGTATCTTTCTTACATTGTGATGCCCCAAACTGCACACAATATTCAAGGTGAGGCTGCACCAGTGTGGAGCAGAGCAGAACTGAACAAACCCCTCCCTTGACTGGCTGGCAAGCTTTGCCTGATGCCCCCCAGGGCAGGGTTGGCCCTTCTGGTTGCCAGGGCACTGCTGACTCATATTCGACTTGCCACCCACCAGGACCCCCAGGCCCCTTTCCATGGCACTGCCTTCCAGCATCTCCTTCCCCAGGCTGCACATACATCCAGGGTTGCCCCATTCCAGGTGCAAAATCTGACACTCCCTTGTTGAATTTCATATGGTTGTTGATTGCCCAGTCCCCTAATTTGTCGAGATCTCTATGCAGGGCCTCCCTGCCTTCAAGGGAGTCAACAGCTCCACTGAGTTTGGACCATCCAACTTGGTGCATGAATCAAAGGTACGCTCAGTTCTTTATTTCTTGATCACCCCTGAAAAATAACCAAGTACAAATAGCCTCACTATCCAATCATCAGCCCTCAAGTTTCATGCTGAAAAAAAAAATATCTCAAAATATAATAAAGAAGGTAGGAATACAGCTGCCTTTGTAAACAAATCACACTGATGAATAAATGGCATCCATGCTAATACTGCCGGAGGCAAAACTGTGACCTGAGAAAAAACATCAATCTCTTTATGTTGCTATAGCCTCACTGGGATTGCTATATTTATTAATATCCAGATTTTTCCCATACATCAATTGCTGCTACTACCTCATATTTTCTCCCCTGCAAGGTCAAAACGCAGCCCATGGAGGCTTACTATTAAAAATAAATAAAAAAAAAAAAAGAAAAGAAAGCATTGTTTCCAGTCAGTTCAAAGTCACCATGAAAGACAGACCAATCTGCACACATAGCAGCTTAGAAAGGAGCTTCAAACTGTAAGAGCAGGGATGCCAACAGAACCACAATGAAAGGTCAATACAGTTTTGAAATTAAAGTAAAAAAAATAAGAACCTGCTCTGCACTGTCTTGAATATTCATGTCCATGTGAAGAGCGCAGCTATAGCTCAGCAGTGACACCCACACACCTCAACATGCTCCCAGTGTGCATGATCCTGTGCCACATGGCTCATCCCACTGGGATGCTGATACTCGGACATGTCCAGAGTCCCTCAGTACCACATGTTCTCAGGACCTCATCTATGTCCTTGCTCTTGTCACCCTGGTAATTCAGCCTCCCTCAGGTTCATCTGGCAAGCAATTCAGCACTACTACCTCTGAAAGACTGGAGATGACAGTTTTTGTCTAAGGACCACACCATGGGAGCATTCCCAGAGCCAACCACTCCCCATGTGACAGTCTGGAACAGGGCTCCAAGCTAAGCAAAACCTGGGATGACCACAACTTATTCTCTCCCCAAAGTAAGCAGGGTAGTCCCAGCCCTCAACCCCTGCCTGGAGCTGTGCCTGGGAAACAGGGATCCTTCCAACTCCATACCACTGTGAGCTGCATGGCTACAGGAACCAAGATGGAACAGCCACCACCTCTGGGTGCCAGTTCAAGGTCTAGTAGCAGCACTGTACAACATTCAGAGGATGTCAGCCATCCCTAATCAGCTTGGGCCCTGCTCACAGTCCAGCTGCCCTTCAAGAGACACAGCCATTCCCTCTGAACATGGCAAAACACCCCCAGGCAAGGAGCACATACAAATGACTGTCAGATGAGGAAACTGCAGCAGCTAATTCATCCTGGTTATTTCAGCAAGTGCTAAAAGATAATCTCTCTGCTGTTTACCTTTGTTCACAGATTGTTTTCAGGCACAAAGTAGTCAAATTAAGTTACAGCCACAGCATGCAGTGTGTAAGAGTGTTATTACTGAAGCCATGCAAATGTCACCATTCTGGTTCACAGGTGTTGTGATAAGCAAGTTTTTATTTCTCATATGCAAAACACTAACTTCTTTTGAGTGTAAATTTGCCTGAGATGCAAAGCAGACTCAACATCCATCAGGTCTAAAAATTTCAGTCAAAGCCATCAACTCGGATTGCCTCAAAACCTTACAGAAAAGAATGAAATTGAGGATTTTAACGAGGTCCAGGCAGGATGAGTTGTGATTGCTTTCAGATGTGACAGTAAAATTTGAATACTCATAGTTGTTTGTAAATTTAGGCAAGAGCTATAAATCTTTCTCTCATTCAGTTAAGTTCCAGTTCTGCTGCTTTACTCAAATATTTGGCAGGATTATGAGTCTGTGTTTTATTTCCTAATCTGACCATTATGGTAACTAATTTATTTCTGTGTAATTTAATTATCTTTAGCTGTTCTGCATCCTTGGTGCTCTCTGAATACTCCATCTCCAGTTATTTAATTTTCACTCTTCTACATTTGAATGATTGCTCTTTACATAGAATACTGGCATGGTAATGTTGCTTAACTTGTGGCATCTGCAGGCAGAGCTCTTATTTAATTTCAGTACATAGTCTGGTCAAGCGAATGGACCCGAGTACTTTGATCTTCAGTCCTTTTGGCTTGCATTCATAAGCCACTATTTTCTCACTGATGCTAAAGAAATTGCTTGGCTCTTTCCCTCTATCAGTTCCTACTCCTGTTATGCCACCAGGTACTCATTGCAAAGCAAAGAGTTTCCTTGCTCCCTTGCAAGTATGCCTTTAATTCCTTTATTTCTATTTTAAAATCCTGCCAGGCTACTGCTGGGAGACTTAAGTTGAGGAAGAACCTACTTCCTGCCCTTTTTGGTGTCACTGATATTCGCACAGGTTTCACAGCTGAACTCTGTGAAGTGCAGATTTTACCTCTGCCTACAATATAAATGTATGACATCTCCAAAGTCCTCACACTAACCCAGCAGAAGGCTTGGATCCACTTAGGGCAGCCTTTCCTCTGAGCTCCTTCCAGCTCCTGGGTGATCCTTCACCACATACATCCCTCTTCCCAATATGTAGCAACTGCAGAGTACAGGCATCATTTCTCCTGTTTAGCATTCTCGCTATATTACCTTTCTTACAGTTGTTCTGCCACTGCAATATTTGTAAAAATATAATAACCTAAAATGTGGCATTTGAATAACAGAGGCATTTCATATGAACTTGTCTTCAAGTTAGCCATGTGTATTTGTGTCTCAGAGGAAAAGAGCATTCCACACACCTTCCTTTTCAACATTTTTCTAAATTAGTAAGTCTCAAAATAGAATAGCATCAGATAAATTTATTTATTAGTTGACAGATGCCAAAATTTGCTGCTAACAGATGTATGGAGGATGTATTTCTCCACAGTAAAGAAGAAATTCAATCTCCAAAAGATTTCATTTGGCACTACAACAAGAGTTCTTTATTCTAAATACATATTTACAAGGTTTTCACATAAGTTTTACCTTTTTGGTATATATATATTAAAAAAACCCTCATTTAATGGGCTGTTGTAAGGCCAAACTACAATTGCCAGATGATAGCTTAAATAATACAAAACACACTCTAATTATCTACTGACCTTTGAGAAAGCCTGTACACCTCTTCCCACTTTTAAATGCTTTTACTCACTTTTTTCTTCTTGGGTGGTTTCATCCCAACAGGTTATGTAGCACCTCTTACCTGTTTTGCTTCAAAACAAGACACTGCCTACTCTCTGAAGTGGGAACTTAGATGCCATTTCCCAATTTGAAAGTATTTCCAGAGTGAGAGAAAGCTGAGTATGTAGTGAGATGATGGAATAGGGGATTCAGGTTGGGTCTGGCGAGACCATCTAGCAGCATGAAAGAATGTTGTCAGCTATTCTGGCTTGCTCTTTCTTTGTTCAAAAATTTCAGCAGAAATCACACAGTGATTCCTCAGTGTGTGCTTACAGAAAGAACATGCTACCCAAATGAAGAAAATCAAAGTGAATTCAAATCATCCACTGAGAAACTGGTAGACTTTGGGTGAAAGTTAGCAACCTGATGGAGTTCAGCAGTGACACAGATCTGCCAGCTGTAGTGTGATCCTGCTACCCTTGTACATCACTCCTTTGTGCCAACTCTGTTGGGCATTAACAGCCTTCCCTAAGACAAGATTCCAGGGACAAGCACAATTTATACTGCAAACACTGCTCATGCCTGTTGGAGGTGGCAGTAGACTTGATTCAGAGCAGGGAGAATATTCTGTACATTTTCCTGTGCAGATCTGGGCAAGTTAGAAATAGGAGCTGAGTGTCTGCAGGAATATCAGCTGGTACCAGGAGCTAAGTGGAGACAGAAAAAAAGAGTAAGAAGGAACATAAGAGCATAAAAGTCTACAACTACAGTGCAATGGGAGCCTGAGGTCACAAAAGGGACTACTATTTTCTGGCACCAGAAAAATACTAAATTGATGCTTCATTCTGATCCAGTGGCTGGCTGACATCTATGGCATCCTGCCATGGATGCCTTCTACTTTTGTGGCTCACACAACAGCTTCATACAGTAAATAATCTTCAATGGACAAAGACACACACTCACACTCAGGCTGTCGGCAAGAAACAACTAACAACTTTATTAACAGCAGGCTTGCCTTTATAGTCTTTTTTATCTGTCCATGCACATATATGCTACATCTCATTGGCTAGGTATTCTTGTCCATGAGCCTTAGGCCATCTTCTGATAGGTGGTCCAAATGTCTCCTTGTGCTGGTATGTCTCAAAACACATCTTGTTACTCACACTTTTTCTCAGTTTTTCTTCTCTCTTCTACTTTCTCATGCCTGGTACAAGGCCACAGGTGTTTCTTCCCTGCTTTCTCATGCTTACAGCTGCATCTTCTCAAGGCCAAAGCTGTCCTCAGCCCAGTAGTCTTCCACAGTCTTTCACACTTAGGAACAGTATAGGAAGCAGAACAGTTTCCACAAGATGTTTTCTATTTGTGATTTCAGAAACTTCTAAAACTTCACAATAAAAAAAAAGGCAAAAAAAAAAGCCCAGAAAACAAACCCAAAACAACACCCCCCAACATACAGATAGCCAAGGTCACAGAAGCAAGTTGATTCCAGAATTGGATTCGTCAGTACAACCTTAATTTGGCTTCTTTTTATGACTATATACACTGTCTTAAATGCAGGAGAAAACATTAGACACTTTTTAACAAAATATCTAGAAATATGACATGCATCTGGAATCTGTTTTAGTGAGTTTGGGTGTTTGGTTTTGTTGCTTGTTTTGGTTTTTTTTAACACACAATGACATGCAACCTTTCTACCATGTCTAAATACTTCAAATTGTGCACCTACATCCCAAAAGAGGCTTGTTAGGGAACCTTGTATTTCAACTGTATAAACAAACACATCAGTTTACAGACTGAAAATACATCCCAGAAGGCACACTCCAATTTGCTTGGCACTGCTCCTCAATCCAGGCTCTATGAATAGACCCCCAGCCAACTAACTCAAATATCAACAAAGTAGTAATTCTGCTGTGCTCCAAGTACTTGTTCTACTCTCCTTGCTGACGCCAACAGAAGCAGGGACAGAAACTGCCCTAAGACACAGGCTGCAGGTCCTGGATCTTTTAGTCTGACCCTCAAGTAGGAAAGCAAGAATGTGCCAGCAGACCTCTGCTTTTAACAAAGCAAATTGTGAGATGATATGAAATCGCCAAGTATGAGTTACCTGCTGCTTATGACAAATTTTGTTTCCTCCATTTCTGCAGACAACATAAAACCAGGGCATTGCACAGCTTCCTCACATACATCCAGCGCAGAAAGGGATTTCCTACAGGGACATGTGCCTTTAGTATCATTGCTTCAGAACTACCTATCTTAACCCATCTCCTTTCACTTCTCTGCTCAGAGCCCAGCCATGAAACACTGTCTCTTTTATAATTAAAAAGTAGATTTTTTTGGGTTTTTTTTTTTCAACTCAGTTACTAATAAAGCTTTGTGCACATTCACAACTGAAATTTGAGGAATAGAAGGTCCCGAATTTTTTTTTCTCAAAGACACTCTTCTAAGCAGAGATCTAGATGCTACAACTCCAGGTTTTGTCAGCAGTTTTCAATTCCACTGTAACCCCATTTATGTTTTAGTATACCAAATGGACATACCTACATATTACACAAAGACTGAATTTTATTGTGGACAGACCATCCAAGAAAATTCATGTGACAGCATAGTTTGTTAGCCAGGAGCCAGTGGCTGTAAAACACTTCAAATTCACTACTCTTAAACTTACAAAAGCAAATTGGTGCTGCTCAGGAATCCTCTTAAATAGGTGCACTTAAACAGGTAATTGCTAATTTTGCATAAACTCTAGCAATGTTTATTAATGAAAGAGACAATACAGTATCAATTATGAAATGTTCCTCTACCTAATAATAGACAAAATAATCACCTTTGGCTCTTCAGCTATCTTTGCAAATGTTTAACAATGAAAATATCCAAGTCAGAGCAGTCTAAATATGCTTTTTCTCCTTACATAGCCTTGTGTCCTTAAGTGTTTAGATCACACAGATCAACAATAAAGACTTACAAAGATAAAACCTAACTACACCTTCCCTTTCACTTCTGCACTATCAGGACCCATTATCATAATGGCAAAAGCATATCCAGTTCAAGAGACCAGGACATGCATCTCTTCCTCTGCTGAAGATGACATTACTTCTCAATCCAGACCTATATCTTGACTCATGCTTGCTGCACCACAGGATTGTCATCTGTTCTCATGGCACATCTCTTTATTTTCTTGTTTTCTCCTTTACCCATCTACCCTTGTTCTGCACAGTCCAGGCCTGGTTAGCACTATCGCTGTCCTAGTTTAGGCCAGGTTATTCTATACCACCTCACATCATTGCCAGGGACAGAGGGATTTCCTCTCTTCCAAGAAGAAGGGTTGGCTTCCAGTCCTAAAAACAAGGTGGTATTGTCCACCACTGTTGATTACCTTGGGGTCCACAGGGACATTTTTGCATGTGAATTACTCTCTCTTTTTGTATACTTTTATTATTAATATAGTTGCTGCTACTGTTTGCTTTCTTATCTCAATGCTGTTTCCAGTAAATTGTTATTATTTCAACCTGAGATCTCTGCCTTTTGTTTCTCTCATGGGGGGGGGGGGGAAAGGGGGAAGCTTGTGGCCCTGTTAGGAGGGGTTCTAAGTTGAGGAGTACCATTCCTAAGCCACAACAATCTCTTACACAAACTAAGAGAAACTGCAGCTCAAGATGATGCAGGAACGCCAGCAATACAGCCAATATCAGCCTGGTATGTGCAGGAGCAGCAGCTTGGGCAGGCAGAATTTTCCCTGGCACCATTACTACCTTCCTAGTAGCTTTTACTATAAGTCTCCTTATGAGCTCTCCAGTACTGACACTGGGCAATGCTGAAGCTACTGCTGGGTATTGCAAGAGACTTGACAGCATTGTTTCAACTGCCTGTTTCTGCTCAGCAAGGAGCTGCCCAGAGGCAGGCTTCAGATGGTCACAGGACCTTTAAGCAAAATCCTGCATCTTCAGGAGATGCCCTCTGTGTCCTTTCTGCCTCTCACTCACATTTCGGTTCATTATCCAGCTCTTCCAAAGCAAGACATTGGAGAATCACCCTTCCTTCAAGGCATATATAGTTGAAATTTGCTGTCATTTACTCACACCATGGGAAGAACAGTATTTAATTCTGGCTATTTGCAAAAATTAAGTGAACTACAAGAAATACTAATGAATTAAGAATAAAATATATTATATATAGTATATATTATTTAGAGTATAACATAATAAATATAATGAATAGTCTTCTCTCTGGTGACCAGTGACAGGACCTGAGGGAATGACAGGAAGCTGTGTCGAAGAGTAGCTTAGGCTGAATATTAGAAAAAGGTTTTTCACCCAGAGGGTGGTTGGGCACTGGAACAGGCTCCCCAGGGAAGCGGTCACAGCATCCAGCCTGACAGAGTTCAAGATGCATTTAGACAACACTCCCAAGCATACCGTGTGATTCTTAGGGCTGTTCTGTGCAGGTCCAGGAGTTGGAGTTCAATGATCCTTGTGGGTCCCTTCCAGTCCAGGAGATTCTCTGATCTGCTGAGATCTGTTCTCCTCCCTTCACTTAAATCCACAGACTGAGAGCTTCATTTCTTTAGGGTCCTTCTCACAGGCTCACATGTTGTGCAGATTAGCAGACAATGCAGAACTGTCTGCGAGCACATTGGCAGGGAACAGTTAGTGTCAAATTAGCCAAGTTAACATGATAGATTGTGATAAATTGAATACTTGGAGTACTATGTGCTTGAACTATGTGGTGCTGTGTATCACAGCAATTGTATTTCCTAAAAATCCCTAATTGGGCTATTTCATCCATACAAAAATGCTACTAAATATGCCTTTGCTTCTTGTCAGACAGTTTCTTCTCCTTGTCATCAACGATAAAACATATGGTTTACACTGATAAGAGCCTTTGTAAATCATACTGTAATACCTGTGGGTTATGCTTAGCCATAGACATGTCTTCAGTTGATGTCAATTAAGTGCCTTGACATCAGAGCCAAGATTATTTATAGCAGCTGAACATCTGTATTCAGCACTTATCAAGGTAGGCAAATGAGATTTAAGTAGAACTTGGCCTTGAGAAATTAAAGCCAGGAAGTCACTCAAATCTGGTCCGTATCTGTCTGAAGTTCCAAAGGGTATATCTCTAGATATAAAACAGTTAGTCTTGACTCTCCTGCTCAGCACTCCTGCTGCCTTTTACCTTACATGGCAAAAACCTAAAGAAACATCTCTGACAACATGAATACATAAATAAATTTTTTATAGGTGTTTACCAATTGTCTCACCCTCTAAAAAAAGAGAATGACAACTACCTTTCATAGGAGCAGCTGGGACAGTGCTGAATCATCTCACCGACTTCCATATGTAGGCAGGAAAGAGACCAGTTGAAGAGGCACCTCCACACTGTAAATCACCCAACCCAAGAAGAGAAACTTCAGACAGCTCCTACCTCCCAAAGACTGACAGAAATGCCTCCTAGACTGTAACCAGAGCAGGAGTCCAAGCCTCCCCTCCACAAAGGTTTAATAGGAACCTCCCTTTCCTATTAATTCCTCCCTTTAGTAGAAGGGATGCTGCAGCTAAGTGGAGTGCTAGAGCCTAGGCATAAACACAGCTGGGCAAGGGGCACAGGCACACAAGAGGGCTGTTAACCATCCGGTTAACTCCTGCCACTCCTGCAAGCCAAGACTCCTTCTGGACTGCAGACATGCTACAGGTGCCTTTCAGTACTGCTGTTTAAAAAGGTTTAAACTGGATCCACCCCTGTATCCTTCTGAAACCTTTCCTTATCATTCCTAAATACCAATTAGTAAGCAATTGCCAAAAGTAGAATAGAGATTCAACATTTTCCCACAGGTTTAAGTCCATTAATCAATAACAGAAGAATAGTTCTAACTCTCAAAAACATTGCTTTTACGTTTTTATTAGAAGGTTCATAATTTCAGCTGAGCTGGTTTCCTGAGCCACTTCTTAAGCAAAGTTCCAGGCAGCCCTCACAATATTATAAGCTTTTCATTACTGCTCTGCATATAAACCTCACAACAGAGGTTTTTGCAACTTTCACACTATAGTTTTATAATAGTGCAATGCAATAAAAAGTCAGGGGGAAAAAAAAAAAGTAAAGCACACCATACTTGTCTGGTACAAAAATAATCTCAACCTTTCCTACCTGCAGGAAGAAGTACATCTCACAGGGTTAAAAATTATTTTTCAGTCAGTCTTGTTATGCAGCCCACACACTAAAACTTATCTGACATGAAAGGGAATAGATGGATATAAATATAGTACATGAAGTACAGCATTAACTTTATAACAGACAAATTATGTTAAAGACTGACAACATTTAGTCTGGCACAACTGCTATACAGCTACAACATTTGGGGGGTGGGGGGAAAGAGGGAGTCAGGATGGTCTCATTTGTCTCCTGCAAATGGGTCATTCAAAATTAAATCCTGTGTTAACCCACCCTGGGTTTTGGGGAGATTCAGTCAAAAGATGTTATTTCTGAGCAGACTTATGCAACATTTTAGAGCAACTTTGTGGGTTCTGCATCAGAAAGAGGCACAGCTTTGTGAAGCTCCTTGTGGGAGTGTAAGGACTTGTCTGGGAGATGCCTATACTGCAGCACCTGCCAAGGACAGCATCTCCTCCTCATGTAATGCTGCTTGCAAGAGGTATTCACAGTGTAGAAGCTTCTTAGAATTGTTAAAACAGAAACTAAAGTAAGAGCTTAACAATTTCTTTCATTTAAAGGATGAAAATCAAAAAGAGTCAGAAAACCCAACTTTCTATTTATTTTTAGTGCCACTTAATGTGTATCCTGCCAAGCCCAACAATCTTCCCAGTGTGAGCTGACTAGAAGCAGCAGCAGGTAGCTGCCTGGCTAGCTAGCAGGGATCAGAGTGGATGAAAGAAATAAGACTAGATTTACCACGTAGAATAAACCCAAGCTGGGGATTTTACTTGTGCCCCAATCCACATTATAAAGAACTTCATTTTTGTATGTCAGGTCCCCTCAGCTCAAGATATAAAACCCCAGTGGACCCCCTGGAAGGGGAACAAACCAAGCCTCCCTCCTGAGCTCTACCATGACAATTGCACAAGACTAAATAACACTGCAAAACCACCTCTGGTGCCAAGGCCTGCCTTCTTCATCTCTGCTTGTTGCAGGCCCACTTCAGCAGCACCTGGGGGGAGGAGCAGCAGCACCTTATTTCAGAGACAGAAGGGGATTTTGTACCCCACAGAGATGCTTCCACATTTGACTCACATCTGCCTGCTGACGTGCCAACCACTGCTCACTAATGTGCAGGGCAAAGGCTTGCATTTAGTACCCAATGGTCAGACACTGCCATAAAACTTTTTATTTTACAGATACCTGCCCGATGGGGAAAAAAAAAAGTGTACTCTATTAACCGCCCATACATACATCAGCTTTGAAACTCAAAGGTCAGGTCTCTATGTAAACATATACACACATGGAAAAGCAACAGGAGAAAAAAATTACTCAAAGGCAACATTTATTTTTACAAGAGCATTTTCAAGTTTATTTAAAGAAAGAAATATTGTATTACAGCAAGCTTTGTCTACTGTGGGAAGGCTTGCTTGGAAAACTATACTGTCTAGCCTTCCTGATATTACTAGGATTCAAACCAGGTACCTGTCAGCCAAAATAATGCACATGGAAATGTCTTACTACCCAAATCAAATTAGACAGCTGTGTTTTGAATCTGAGACTTTGGAGAAATATAGATTTCAGATTCAAATTTCACCCTCTATTTTGCCTTCAGTCTTTCAGCAAGAAATCCTACAATAGCCACTTTTAAGGAAATTCTCTCATCAAAATTTTTAAGGCCAAATGTACTGTTCCATTTTTCTTCACTAATCTACTCGAGACATTTTGTAATAAATGGCAAACAAGAAATAGAAGGGAAAAAAAAATCTTGTGACGAAGGGTATAATTTATTTCATAAAACATGTAACTAGAACTGTGCAAGCACAGCTCTATCTGCAAATCAGTGAATCTTTTAAGAATTGGTTTTGAACAAAAGAACACAAAATCATAGTACAGACAGGCCAGCTGAAACTGATATTAACCTTTCCTTGAAACTCCCACCCTATACAGTATACTCCTTAATATGATTTGAGACCCTAAATAATAAGTTTCTTCCTTTCATTAGGAAATAGGGTTATTTGCTAGAAAAATAAAATTAAATGCTGATGAGCCACTATGCAACCTCTTTGTGTTCAGACTCCTGAAGTTCTCCTGTTTATGTCAGGCCATAATATTATTGTAATGAACTTTTCCACATAGTAAACAATGCACTATTTAACAGTAGGACATACCTTACGTGGACTTTACTGCAGCTGCAGTATCTCGGCTGTTTTTTTGTAAAAAAAAAAACAAACAACAACCCCAAACCTTCAACCAGCCACCAAATCCCCATCTTCTGCTATTGCAGAGAGCCACTACTCAATATATTACTTCCACCTTGACAAGTCACCCATGCTGTAGCACAACAATTTAAGACATCATTCCTCTTTTCCCCCTCCCTCCCTAGCTTTTATGACTCCTTCAGTTGTGTCACTGCTGTCAGACCAGCAAGGCACTGTGGATTCAACGAAACAAAAAAAGCCCACAAAATAAACACTTATTCAGTTTTTAATGCAGAACAGTGATACTTTTCCCAGGGCAAGATCCCTCCCTGCTAACTTGAGTGAGAACACAGATTTAGGCACTAAGAAAAAAGGGAGGACCCCCACCTTGTGCCAGGAAAAACCATCACACAACATTATTCCTTTTCCATCCTGCCATCCTCTCTGTTAATAATCTGTGATGAACGTACAGCAAACTGTTTTACAAACATTGTGCAATAGTCCATTCACAAGAAAAATGCATTATCTGTCCTCATTGTTTTCATTATAGGAGAAGACAAGTACTTCAGCTGGGGCTTTGGGGCACACAGCTGAAGTTCTGTACAGATAGTCTTTCAAGGGACCATAGTTTACCCACAGAGTTTATGGTCTCTACTATATAATCACTCATCACAGGTACAAAATAGGGAAGGTAAGACATGAAAAAATGCTGGAAAAAGAGCAGCAGTATCTCACAAATCCAAGCCTCTTAAGGTTGAACCAGCAGGAACCTACACCCATGCATTTTTGTTAGAAAAAGTGCACAGTCTCCAGACACACAATTAAATCTTTTCACTGAAAACCAGACCCCAGGGACCAAAGACAACAAAAGAAATCACACTTTGAAAGTGAACTTACAAATCACAGTAATTCCTACAGTAGCACATAGCAGACTTGTGGTCTGCTAAGCAAACTGCCAGAGGGCAGGCAGGTCCCAGGACACTAAAGAAGTACTCTGCGTTTTGGTAATAGGGGAGTTAGTAATGATTTTGTACCCACCTCAGAGGAGGCAGACGCCAGAAAGCACTGAAGCAGAGAAGGGGGTGGAAGAGCAGAAAACACAGTTTTTTCAATCCTGGAGACCAGCCCCCTGCCCTCTTCCAAGGAATTTAAAGATCCCAGAGGTGCTTCCTGGGAAAGCCATCAGGCAGGTGCAAGCAATCAACAGCATCTCCAGTTCTACTAACACTGCTTAATGGGATTAGGTTCATTATAACCACTTCACTCTGGTTGGTTTGCTATCCCTCTCCCTGTGGAAAAGGTACAGGCTACTCTGCTAGGACCTATGCATGGAACTGCAGTTATCCAGGCAGGATTTCCAGCCCTTGGTGATGGTATCACTCATCTCTCAGTGTATCGGAAGAAGACAGTGAAAGGCAGATGTGAGAAGTCATTTCAAATCATTTGCTTTTTATCCTGTCAACAGAGTAACACCCAGAACTTACACAGAGCAAAATACAGGGGAAGGATAATCCACCAAACCCTTTTACCTCTATATCTCAGTTTAGTGTTAAGATTAGGTGACACAAAGATAAATCCCCTGTCTCTCTCCTCGTCCACTCAGGAGGAAATTCTGCCCTCAGAAACCTCAGATTAACCCCTTAGTTCACCAGGGAGCTGAATAACAGCACCAATGGTATCTACCCATTAATCCTGCCAATCTGGTGACAGGATTATCAAGAGCAAGGGGACAATTCTCAGCAGCAAGGTCCATGCTAGGAAAGGGCTCAGGACCTAGCCAACTGACAAGATGATTCACTGCAGCTGTCAGACAACTGTAGCAGGACCTATTTTGCACAGCTCCACTCACAGTATGACACCTAATGTCAAAAAGCATCTGAAACTCTTTGTCAGTCACTGGAGTCAGCCTGACTTAGAGGCATGTGCCAGATTATAAACAAGAAAAATGGATGGAAAGCTGAGCCTGCTGGGATGCTCAAGAAAATGAGATAAAAAAGGCAGAGCGCATCCCAGGATATCAGGTTCCGCACTGGCTTGGTGGAAGCCATAGATACTTTATGTTTTAATTGGCTGGCTTGTAAAGTGGAATAAATACAACACTATCATGAACATGTTGTTAGTCTAAATCCAGTTACATACCATGTATCTGAGATGACGAGAGTGAGCACATGCTGTTCGAGGTCTGTACAGAAGCACGGGATGAAAGGCATGTGGACACACTGCTTATAAAATAGCCCAGGCGCAGTAGCATATCCTGGCTGCCAGCAGAAAAAACCCAGATCCCTGTCTTTTGCTGAGCGAAGTGCTCAGAGATGTGAACAAAAGCCTTTCACAGAGCCAGCGTTACACAGAGCACTTGAAAGGAAGGGAAATAATCTGTGCCCACTGAAGACCAAAGTAGTTCCTTTCTGGAGATCACAGTGATGGACAAGGGAAGCACAGGGCCCTTTGCTAGCCTGGTCAAGGTGGGTAGGTACATCCGTACCTGTAGCTTTCTGCTGAGCCCATGCGGAGATGCATCATATTGCTCCTAGAAGATGGCTTACCCCATACAAGGGCAACAAGAGCAGGTAATAGTTGTTCTCTCTTTTCTGCCTTGCAGCAGTGAGTCAGATACCCATTTGATAGACATGCACCACTGTCTGCAGGCCAGCACAAACTGGACTCCAAAATGTACCACATGGCTTCGTTCAAGGAAGGTTGCAAGGGCAGCCTAGCAGAAAGAAAAATTACAACACAACTAAAATGTTTTGTTAGTTTTAACTACACTCATCACACTGGCAAACCTGCTGAATCTAAGGAAACATTTGCCATTGGGATTTCTGCCTTTTTTGTTTTGCTTTTATGCTTAAAAACACCCAAACTACAAACCAGCAAGTGCCTAAATGATCCTGGTGAGCTCCCTCTGAAGTTCCTACAGTTTCCAGTAAGCTCAGCAAGGGACCATCTCAGCACTGAATACTGGGTATTGTTTCCAGTTGGTCATGCCGGGCATCAAGACAACAAATTAGCAGGACAGGAGCCCTACCTGTCAGTGCCATTCTCTAGTGCAGGACTGTTTTGCACAGAAATGACGTGCAAAATTGCAAACAGGGGACACAAAGACAGTCAGACAACAACTCTAGACAGGGTTTGTTTTGTACTGACTAACTATGAGTTTAGCCTTTTTAAAGCCAGTTTCTGTCTCTTTATATATCATGCTGCTATAGGAATTACAGAGATAAGGAACATTTTCCCTGGCACACATTCCTAATACAAAACAATTAGAAAGCACCAGGTACAAAAACTTAACAGAAAATGTAGGTCACATTCAGAAATATTACCAGGAGTATGCAGATTATATCTACAATAAGCTTTGCTTTCATGAAAATTAATTAGACCCAGATTTCCAGTATTGCTTTTATGTTGTCTTAGCTCTTTGGTGTCACATCTGAGAAGAGCTTGGCCCTGGTATTCATAAGCACTGATCACCTCCAGCATGAACCCCGGTGATCAGGAACTGCCCACTGAAACTAAGCTTTTGATATCTCAGAGCAGTGCCTGAAAGCTACAGTAGCCAAATTGAGCTGCTGCAGCAGAAAATTTAACTCCTCTAGAAATTTAGTTTCTCTGACAAAAATGCAGTTTATCTGTTTACAATCAGCAAAGTTTAGGCAGCCAAAGGTGGCAGAAAGGCATCTTCCTCAAGATGGATACAAATAAGTCAGTAGCACAAGAGAGAGCAGCCTTTGGGTTGCGCTGGGTGATGTGCACTGAAATTACATGCTGGGACATGACAGCCCACGCAGGACTAGTGCTAGGCAAGTGAGGCACACATGTCAGCACTGTAGCACCCAGAGACTTCCAGTCATTCCTGTGCTCCATCCCTGGCAGTTTTGGTTGGGGTCGGCTAGCTGGCACCTGGTCTATGGGAGAGACTGTCCCCAGTCAAGTACAGAAAGTCCTCCTTCAGAGGGGAGAGTGTACAAGTGCAAGGCCATATTCTGTCTCTTGTCTTCAGAATGAGAAAACAGGTGACTACTGCAGGTACCTGTAATCTCCAACCAAAAGGCCAGCAGAGATACAACAATAATTTTCCACTGGTGATAGCAATGAAGGGTGGTCACAGAAAGAGCCTAGGAAAATCACTGCAAACAGACATATTTTTTTTTTTTTTAATTTACATGCTAAGTGGGATTTGACATAAGGAAACAATTTCACACGTTAGTTTCAGAGCAAGTTTCATTTTATCCCCTGAAGTAGAATACTGATTGCTCAAACCACATATTTTCCAATACGCGGCCCAGCTACAGATCAGCTAAATGTTCACAGGCATCACTCCAACGTCTCTCAATTTTCTTTCTCACTTCTCTCACTGTCTCCTATTTTTGCCTTCAGGAATCTCAATAACTGTAATTTTGCTTCTGGATTTTATCGTCTATATTCACAGATGTATTTGTACAATGAAGGAGCATGTTTAGAACAGGGAAGTCTCAGGAGTTTATTATAGGAGACAGGGTCACAGCAGATACGACAGTCAATTCACAATATATTTTATGTTTATCTCAATCCCATGGATGAAATGTTGCAAAAGGAAAATGAGCCTCTTTTGCTTCCACATATTAAGTACTTTAGGCCAAGAGCTAGGGAAGATTACAGTGACTGAGCATCTGAGTATCACTGGAAAAGTAGTTTTCCAGGAGACCAGAGCAGAAGAATTTGGTTTAAAAAATGAGGAATTAGGCATCTATGACAGATAAACTGCAGGAAAGAGGGAGACACAGTTCCTACAGTCCTGTTTCAGTACCTCAAAGTCTCATGCTGGAGCTTTCGAGCTACTTCAGCCACCAAGAATCTCATCCAAATCTTACTGTCTTCTATTTGATGAATATGGGAAATTTGACACCTCCTACATCTATATGTATCCCGTGCAAACTCATGACTACGCAGGTAAATAATTCATGGCCCTGAGGAAGTGAAATCACATATTTGCTAGTCATCAGTTTTTGCAGCACCCAGAGAACAAACAGGGATTAAACCAAGCCCCTGAGCATGGTGTCCAGGGAACCTCAGTTTATGTGCTGCACATGCAGAAAGGGAGTCCCCTGTAAAATAATGCTTTTCTTTCTGCAATATTTTCTCTAAAAACACTGGGTATACAATCATAAATGAAGTCTTGCTATACCTCACTATGCCAAGTGAGAAAAAAGCCCCAAAGCTCTCATAAAAATTAAACTAAGACAAACTGTGCTTCAAATCCCCAGAAAACAAGAAAAACATTGGAACAGAGAAACATAATCCAGTTGGCTCCTTTGTTGCTGCAGCACCAGGTATTTATGTTCTGATGGAAACTGATGGTTTGCAGTATCAGCATGTGATAGATAACTCAGCAGCATGAATGGTAGCCTGGAGCAACTGTATCATCATGTGTTACTGCACGATATTTACTGAATTTCTGCATGTTGATGCACCTGAAAGTTTAACACATAATGACTTGAGTGCAGGGGATCCACTTTAAATTAATATATCCTTTCAAAATTTGAAACTATACCTTCCACTTACCTTTACTTCACAAGACTTAAAAATGCAAATGTAGTTTTAAGAAGCTACCTTCTAAATAATCAACTCAAATAGTTTGTTCTGAATGGAGACACAGCTTCTTGATGGGACCGTACTAAGATGTAAACACAGCCTCATACTATGTAAGCATAAGCACCATTTCAAAGCAGTCTTGACATACCTATTATATCATGCTCCTCTATGCTATAAGAAGAAATATTTTCTGTTATTTCTTCTTGGTTTTCCTACAAAGGGATACACTAGGGTTTGGAGATAGATACAGTTATTGTTTGTGGAACATAACATGAAAAACTGCGGCATGTAAGTTACCTCAAGCAACTGATAACAGCCCATTTTTCATACTGCCTTACCATGTACAAATGGAAGCCCACGTTCTGAAAGCTTGTGGATATTTTATACCTGCTGACACTTTTGCCCCTTCAGAGCTATTTCAGCGAACTAAAATTAAAGGCATTTCACAGTAAAATATTACACAGGCAAAGACACAGATAATGATACGGCTGCTCAGCTGTTAGTGCTACAGTAGTAGTCATAGCTCAGCTTTAGTTGTCATATTAAAATAATTCACTGTTAATTACTAAGGCATTAAGATCAGTTTATCAATTCTACATTATCTAGCATGAAACTCATTGGCAGTTGGGCACTTGCTGTTGTTGTTTTGCAGTTATGGCATGGCATTTATTAATAAGCTTCTTATTGCTTGTTGCAATTTATATTGCTCCTTTGAACTTTCTTCCCTTTTTGCCAACTAATGGCTAATTTCACCTTAGCTGTATTTCTCATACAAAGGTTCTTGAACCTCATTTCATTCCCTCCCACAACATGCCTGATGAAAGATTGCAAGCAGAAAGTTCCCAAGAATGGTATTTCTCTTGGTGTGAACAAAGCCAGGGGACGTGCTTGTGGGATAACACCCCTGACTGTTAAGAAATCCTTGCACTTTACACAGAGTCGGAGTGGCAAGACCTTAAGACAACTGTGTGCTTTAGAGAGGTTCCCTGCTCTGAATGTAACAGTGAAGAAATCCAGCTCGATGGCACAATACTGACCAGGGATGAGTGATGAGTGTGTCCTCACCAGAAAACTTTAATGTCATAGATGTTAACACATCTGGAGGTGGCCAACCATTACTATTTACATTAAAAGTGGTGATCTAAAGCAGAGATTTCACCACTTATCCAAAGTCAACATGGAAGGCTCTTGGTAAAGAAGGAAACTGCACTGAGGCCTCTCAGCCATGGGCACAGCAGCATCTCTCTGCCAGATGCATGTTGGTGGCACCTTGTGCTCAGATTTTGTTCACAGCTGCCTTGGACACTGCACTGAAATTTCTCATTGCACATTTACATCACTAAGTTGTATAGCCACTGTGCCAGGGAGCCACACATACAGTCACCAAGGCAGCTATCAGCTCCAGATACTATGTTCTGAATAATGAAATTATTATTACTTCTTTGGAATTTGATTGACCACATTTATTATTGTGAAAAAATCTGTAATTAGCCTCATAAACACTGTTACACTGTTTTTGATGAGATTGCACATATGACAAAACACTTGTCCTCCTGGACAAGAAATGTATGAAATTAAAATTAAAACATTTAATATTATAATTAAAATAAAATTAAAACTCTTATGATCCTTACATAGCAGATTAAAGTAGACATCCCTTTGTAGCAGACAGTGTTTTTATTTAATATGGCTTCCATCTAAAGTGCTGGGGGAGAGGGGTAATTTTCCCTACAGAGTCAGTTAGAACTTTAAGAAAAAGAAGAAGCAGCAATTCTTTGCAGAGTGCAGCACAAAAGCAACACTAATGCTATGAAATCAAAAAACCTGAATGAGAGCTGAAATCTCAGTTCTGACCCTTCACACTCTCCCTTCCCTCTTGGCAAGGGGATCTAGGGCAAGCTGCAGTCCCTCTATGTAAAGAAAGAGTAATTATATTTACTTACTTTGCATGAGAAACTGTATAACACTCAAGATGCACCATGCTACGGAAGAAGTGTTTCTGAAAGCCAATGGGAGTGGGAGCAGACCTCTGCTCTAGGGCCCAGTCACTTGCTCTTCCTTTCAACCATGTGCTGGTGAGCAGAAAGCACCACATCCTTATCTGCTGGCTCCCGAGCTTCTGTGGGGCTTGTTTGATAGGAGACCATGATCCACCCTTATTGGTAGAGTAACAAAAAGTAACAGGAGTTCAAGTCTTTTACCAGCTAGAAAAGACTGAGCAAACTGGAGCTTAGTTAAAAACCCTCAAGGCTTTAACATCCAGCATCTTAAATGGCAAATACCAGACTAGCCTGCTGGGAAAAAGATCCTGTAACAGAGAACCCAACAGCATGAATTCTTGTTTTCTTGGATAAAGAGTCTCCTTAGGAGCTGTTAGCAAGGTAACAGAAATAATTCTTGCAATTTCAAATAAATTTATAGGATCTCACAAAAGCCCAGATATTTTAAGCCATTGAGTCAAGCACCTCACTTTCCTGTGTACATGTGGGGGAAAAAACTGGGGAAAGATGTGTTCTTTTAGCACAACAAGCAATTATTTCAAAATTGCACCACTTTTAGTTCTATTTGTAAATCTTTGTAAGATTTACGAAAGAAGACAGTTTAAATGACTCAGCTCACCCATTTTTATGTTACCACAAGGATAAACCACAACACACTGTGTTTTGGGGGGAATACATGTCAGCAAAGCACACATAATTAAAAGATCATTTTACTTCCAGTTTTCAAAAGTTCTGCCTATGGACTAAGCCCAAATATTCAAAATTTCAGCCTTCATGTATTTGTCAAAACTGTAAATATCTAAATAATAAGGGCTTTGTTGTGATAATGATGCAACACACACCTCTCTGTGCTATAAATAGTAAGTAAACTGAGTTAGGACTATTCACAAATTCTTCTCTTGTAAATATACGTACATTGACAAAATGAAGAGAACCTCAGGCTAAAAACAGAATATGGAATTTGAACACTTTAATGGACCTGGCTGATGACAATGAGCCAAATGCAGACATATGACTCCAATTACCCAAGCTGCAAACCATGTCTTTTGGTTTGCTGTTGGGTGCTTACAAGTTGCTCCTTATGCCCATCATAGAGGTGGCAGTGCCAGCCTGCAGAGTTCCTCTTGAACACCCTCTACAGTGCTGTGATGCACACCCACTACTTTTGCCCCCGAATCTCCCCAAACATGTTAGTCTGCACCTGGACTCTGCTTGGAGATGCACAGCAGGTCCCTGGTGAGACAGAACTCTGTGCAGTGAGAGCACAGTGCAAGGCAGGCAGCAAAGACTGCCCCTCTGGGCGTTTCTCCTTGCCTTTCAGTTGACCTTGCATGCTGCCCTCCCCATCACACCCTCAAGCCTTGCCCTCCAGCAACACAAAGTCTCAGTCACTGGACTGTGAAATAGCTCTCTTTTTGTTTTTGTGTCCTTGATGAACTGTGATGCAGGTGAAGAGAAGGAGACAACAGGCTGTGCCAGTGTTGGTGAGAGCTGTGCTTGCCCTCCTGTGCATTCTGATGGAAATATTTCCCAGCAGCAATGCAGAGGAGTAGAAGGAGCAAGTCATGTCCAGTCCCACTCAAATCTCAAAGTAACACAAGGATGCATGAAAGGAGAAAACCAGGAGCTGGCACGCAGATGCCACTGGGTTCAGACACCCTTTTGTGATGTTCCAAATGCTGCTCCCTGGAGGCAGAACTCCCATGGACCTGGTGAGGACAGTGCTTCACATGTGCAATCATCTCTCCTGTTCCCTCCTAACCATTTACTTTGCCCACCCAGGCAGCTAAGGACAGGGGAATAGCATCACCCACCACTGCTCACCTCGTGTCCTGCCCTTCCCTTGGGAGAGGCGATGTGCTGGCCATATGCCCCACCATGCTGGACACAACTATTTTTAGGCAGTGCCTTACCCATCAAGAGCCTGGCTGCTCTCCATTTAGCTCCCACGGAGTTGCCATCTCTCTGGCTCCCAGTCTGGACTGCATGGCCAGGGGAATGCAGGAAGCCCTGGCTTCATATGAATGGTTATTCCCAGGAGGAGGATGCTGGTGTTTTGGGTGGGAGAGTGCAGCCGCCTGCAGTCAGCAGAAGACAGAATTAATGATTTTTTTACCTCGTTAGTTGAACTGTTAGGCACCTGGTTTTGACAGAAGAGAAAAAATTCAAAGCTGCTGTTCAGTATCTGATGCTGAACAGAGGACTTATGTCTACAGGGATTTTAGTCTAGCACTTTTGATGAGCCCTACATTCACCCCCAATAAATATATATCTGTGCTCTTGTAGAAACCATTCTAAAAGGAACTTTGAGTAAACCTTTGATAACTCTTCCCTTACTTAAAAACATCCCCTTTGGTTGACAGGGTGATATCAAGACTTCAAATTGGAGCTGGTGAAATGTTCAGATCAAAAAGGATGAATTTATCTTAACAGTAATCTATAGCTGCTATGTCAGACACTGCTGCAGCGTGTCCTGCTGTGTGTGCAGTATGCCACTTATAAGGTAACAATAAACCTTTCGAGATAGTGCCTCACACAAAGTGTTTACCAGAATACAGATTGCTGTGAGATATAGGTAAAAGTGACTGAGAAATAAAAGATCATGGAGGCTGACCATTTGTGAGGAGGTCAGTGGTGTTTTTGTTGGTGGGGTTTTTTTTGGTTTTTTTTTTTTTTTTGTTTTTGGTTTTGGTTTTGTTTTTTTTTTTTGCCAGCACCATCTACGTGCAATAAAATATCAGAGTGAGAAAGAATTGCTATAGCAACAAAGTATGTTCTCCTAATGGATGCTGTAACAGCCAACTGCCACTGGAACTTTAAGGGAAAGGAATAAAATCCATCACAAAAACAGGAAAAGCATTAAAAATTAAGATTTTATTGTTCCATGATTTATGTTTTCTTACTTCACATTTCCAGACGATATAGAGTACTTTCAATAGTTTCCTGCTCCTATTTACTGCTTCACACAAAAATATTCAAGAACTCTGAAAAAAATGGTGATCTATTAGTAACAATATAGTGGTAAAGTTTTGCATTCAACAGTAGTATGATCACTACGAATATGAGGAAATATGAGATTACAGCAGCACCGGGAGACCACAGGTAAAACAGCAGTTTAAGACTGACATGATGCCAACACACAGCAAGAGGCCATCCTTCCTATCAAGATTCACAATGATAAAAACACACAGAGCGAGGGGGAAACTGCCCCAGAGAAATAAAGAAACTAGTTCAAGCTCACTCAGCAAGCCAGTCGCAATGTCAGAACCATGTCCTCTCACTCTCCATCAGCTATTAAAGCTGTCTAGAAAGCCAACAGTAATGCTCTTGTGCAGTATGATTGCCACAAACTGTAGGGAGGACTGTGTATACACAGAAGCTGGTTTGTGACAGAGTTCACTGTGATTGTTAAAACTGTCCTAGGTAACTTCCATACCCACGCTCCACCACTGAGCCCTAACTAGCCTTCATCCTTAGTGGGGCACGAAGACCATCTTTCCCCTCCCTTCTTTCTTCTCTGTGGGTCAGATTGCCACAGTCACCAGTACCAGTATCAGTCCCAGCAGAGAAAAGGAGAACTACAAAACAGGGGCAAGCTTTCCACTTCCACAATCATTGCACAGGATATCTGGAGAAAAACACTGCTTAATGAATCTAACTTCAAGTCACAACTAGTTGTCTCCTCTGCTTCTGGAATGATGAAGCTTCAAACACCTTAGAAGATGTTTTAGGCTGTGGAGACAGCTTTTGTCTTGTGTGGTAATGCTATCTCATGCTGGCTCTGAACAGATCCTCAAACTATAATCCAGGCTGAGAGAAATTCGTTCTTCTGCATGTGAACAAACTGAAATGCTGCATTAAGGTCAGTGGCAAAGCAGGGAAAAGCAGCAGCAAGTTCAGAATTAGTTGAGTCATACCACCCTGTTTGAGTCTTTGCGTGCTCAGGTCTGGGAACTGCAGAGGTAGGCACTGCTACACCCCAGCCCAGTTTTATCAGGTGTACACTTTAATATTAGACTTCAAGAGATCTCACCCACACAAACTCTTGCAAAACCTTTGATTCTTTGATACCTTGACTTCATATCCAGAGAAAAAGCGACATATTTCTCTCTAAGAGATTTCTTTAAATTGCTAAGAAAATCGGCATTTTGACAAGAAGGGTTTATAGGAGCAGTGTACAGCTCCATAAAAGCACTACAACGGGCTCCCAGGAACCAAAGGACTTCCCCGCTTCCCTCCAAGCATTGTGAGCTCTGCTCTGTACCCCCACAGCGGCTGGAAGCCAGCAGGCACCTTTGATGCACCCAGCAAACACAAACCCCACACTACTTAAGAGAAATACCACTACTTAAGTGACATACAGAAACGTTTAAGNGACGGCCCGCGCTGTGCGCGCCCCGCCCCGGGGCTGCCCCGCCCCGGCTGCAGGGGCTGCCTGAGGGGAGCGGGGCCGGCCCGGGCCGGGCTTGACCAAGGACACAGACACACATACGTACACAAATACATACATACACACATAGACATATACATGCATACATGCACACATAGATATATACATGCATGCATACACCACCCCCACCACCCCCCCACAACGTGGTTCTGGCCCCATAAAAACGGAGCTGGTGCCTGACAGGCACCAAAGCAGGAAAATCAAAAGGCTCTTTTAAAAGAGATTCTCTCCCCACAGAGGAAATATTTCCTGGCATATCTTTGCAATGAACCTCGTTATATGTTGTCCTATTTATAACTTGCAAGTCTCCGTAACAAGCAAGCTCCTCAGAGGTAGAAAAGCGAGTGTGATTTGAATAGAGCTGTGTATCAGAGCTTAATGTTCCCACTCTGGCTATGATTTATAACAAAAGTGTAGCAGTATGGGTCAATCAGTGAGGGACATTCTACAGCAAGGAAAACTAAATAATTTAAAGTTTCCTTATTTGTATGAAAGGCATTTTTTTTAAACTGAAAGAGAAAAGTGTTTTAGGCTCCCATCCTACTAGACTAAGCAGCAAGTCTTCATTATGAAATACAGTTTCTTCTAATTAGTTCCTCTTCTAACATTCTTAAACAAGGCATTGTATCAGATAATAGTGAGTCAAAGAAAATACGACTGACTAACTCATAACCAAGGATACAAGTTATTTCAAAAATTGTATAATGGAACACTTTAGATGTTTACCATCTGCGATGAACAAACAAAAGCAACACTGGAGTTTCCCTCAGACAGAGGTCATCTTGAATTAAAGTCATGCCAATGAGAAGCAGTTCAGGCAGCAAGACCCTTTCCTTGGGTGGGAAAGGGCACAGAGGAGGCAGATGTGCTCTCTTTCCATGACTACTCTCCTAAACCTAAAGCAAAAACTGCTGCATAATTCTTTGATGAACTGAGAGGAAACCAGCAACCTTCTAATTTGGAAATCTCAGACAACTGAAACCCAGCAGGTAAAGCTGTCTTCATGTACACTGTAGTCAGTTTTACAGGCTACAGCAAAATAGTGGCATATCCAAATTATAATGGAGCATAATTTCTTCACCAACATAAATGCACAAACAGGGGAGAGAACAAGGTTCAGAAAATCAAGGGCTGCCATCTCCTATTTGCAGTTGTGAATAGGGGTGCTTAGTGTTAAGAGTCATGCTCTGTTTTCTGCTTTCTCTGGTCCCATATAACTTTTATTGTTTTTTCATCTATTCCCCAGCTATCATCACCTCCTGCTCTTTTGGGTAATCATCTTCTTAAAATGAGAATTGTGCTGCTGGGTTGTTCCAAAGAGTTTTTGTAAATGCTGATTCTCTGGGAGGTTAGTCAAGGGTCCAGATGGGACACAGGACTTCCCCAGAGCCCTGCCACAGGCACTGATGTGACTTGTGATTCTCTCCCAGTTTCCTGCTGATCCCCAGCATCCTCGCTGTTTTGGACATCAGAATGAAACACCTATTCTTTAAGGCAGAAGGTCAAATGCAGCTAGTGAGGTCTAATTTGTGGGCCAGACAAATAAACAATAGGCAGTCCAGCAACAACTTCTTGAGTTCAAGCTACTGCACAACAAGAGCTTTGAAAGAGTCTCTTGCTTGTGTCCATTTACTCCAAAATTATCAAACTAGCTTTGTTAAGAAACTGAGCACATGCTGCATTTCCACTTGAAGGCTTAGCAAGTTTCTATCCAGCTGGGAATTGTTTCCCAGTCCCAGAAGACCTAGCTTGCATAAATGTTTGCAATGAGGTTACTTACATTCTGGGTAGAGGAAAAGAGGAAATGTTAAGGGACTTAGAAAAGTGAGGAAGTTACTCTACATGACTTCCACCAGCTTTTTCCAGTTGCCATTGCCTACCAAGCTGCTGTCTAGCTGCCACCAGGACCTGGGGAACACAGCAAAGGCTCTGATAGTTCTATAGCTCACTACAGATTTTCCCCATTCCCAGAAGAAGCTAACTGATCCTTGTCTCGTCATTCAGTGGAATATAGCTTATGCATATCACATTCTAGCATAGTCTTTTTCCAGGTATTCATGGTTTTGACAAATTGCTTATCCATCCACGAATCAATACACAGTAGTCTAAGCATACATTAATACATTAGCTCTCTCACACTTAAAAGCTTCCCTCACTGGGGAACATACTGATGGAAAGGTCCAGCTCTTTAAAAGGGATACTACTCAAGTGGGGTAGAGGTGTTCAGACTTTCCAGGAAGAACTTTTGTTGTACTACTACAACAAAACATTAAAAAAACTGCAGGAACTTCTCATTCTATCAATAACAGAATTCCTTTACAGACATTAACTGGAGTTGCACTATGCCTTAGTGTTTTTCCTACTGAAAAAACAAAAACCAAAAAACGCAACCCTGTTTTAATTGAAGAGTTAGAATATACTGTGTTTGATTTAATATAAAGGTATATGAGAGAAAATGAAACTAAAGACTAACTCTTCAAACAGAACAGTTATAAAACAAAGCCATAAAAAGTGCTTCTTCCATTTACTTTGTTTGCAGATGATCTCATTTGTATTGCGGGCACAGATTTACCCTGTTCAAATTTCTATGAATAGAAAAAAACTGTAACTGTGATAAACACCCACAATTATAGCACTTGAGTTTCTCTTCCATAATTTAGCACTGCTTTAGCTGGTAAACTATCTCTTCTTGATAAAGGAAATTGTAAACTCTGAATTTTTGCACAGTAGTTTGCAGGGTATATCGCAATCTCCTCTGACTCATGTATGTTGTCCAGTGGTGTCATAGAATAGTTGTGGTTGGAAAGGACATCTAGTACACTCAAATGCACTGTGTCATTGATGAAGACAATAAACAGTGCTGGTCCCAATATGGACCCCTGAGTAACACCACTTTTCACTGATAGTCAACTGGATGTTTCAATTGCAATCCTCTGGGTGCAACTATCCAACCAATTCCTTATCCATTAGAGAGTCCACACATCAAATCCACATATCTCCATTTTAGAGAGGAGAATGGTCTGGGGGACTGTGTCAAAGGCCTTAGGAAGCTCCAGAGAGAAGACATTCATAGCCCTTCCTTTCTCCACTGATGTTGTCACTCCATCATAGAAGGCCACTGGTCAGGCAGGACTTGCCCTTGATGCAGCCATGCTGGCTGTCTCAAATGACCTCCCTGTCCTCCAGGACCCTTAGCAGGGCTCACAGGAGGATCTATGTTCCGTGATCTTCCCAGGCACAGGGCTGAGGCTGACAGGTGAGAGTTCCAGGGTCCTCCTTTCTATCCTTTATTAAAAATGGGTGCAAGGTTTCCCTTTTCCCAGTCATCAGGAACTTCACTTAACGGTCATAACTTTTCAAATATCATGGACAGTGTCTTGGCAATTACATTAGCCAGGTCCCTCAGGAATCTGGGATGCATCTTCTCAGGATCCATAGTCTTAGGTATGCTCATGTTCCTCAGGTGGCAGATTCTATCTTCAGTGCTACAACGCATGTTTTAGGAGTTATGGAGATAAATCATCCATGCCAATTCCTCCACTCCCTTTCTTAATTAAACAAATTAAACAAAGAAAAATTAAACAAGAATAATTTTGTTGTGCAGCTGGCTCTCTGTACTGTGTGAAGTCTTCCTCCCTCTCAAACACTCCCTGGTGCCTTTTCCCCAGGAAAAGTCTTGCCTAGGAGACCCCCTCCTTTTCCAGGACAAGGGTTGTTAAGAAAATGGAGACACATGGCACAGTGTATTNGGGGAACACAGCAAAGGCTCTGATAGTTCTATAGCTCACTACAGATTTTCCCCATTCCCAGAAGAAGCTAACTGATCCTTGTCTCGTCATTCAGTGGAATATAGCTTATGCATATCACATTCTAGCATAGTCTTTTTCCAGGTATTCATGGTTTTGACAAATTGCTTATCCATCCACGAATCAATACACAGTAGTCTAAGCATACATTAATACATTAGCTCTCTCACACTTAAAAGCTTCCCTCACTGGGGAACATACTGATGGAAAGGTCCAGCTCTTTAAAAGGGATACTACTCAAGTGGGGTAGAGGTGTTCAGACTTTCCAGGAAGAACTTTTGTTGTACTACTACAACAAAACATTAAAAAAACTGCAGGAACTTCTCATTCTATCAATAACAGAATTCCTTTACAGACATTAACTGGAGTTGCACTATGCCTTAGTGTTTTTCCTACTGAAAAAACAAAAACCAAAAAACGCAACCCTGTTTTAATTGAAGAGTTAGAATATACTGTGTTTGATTTAATATAAAGGTATATGAGAGAAAATGAAACTAAAGACTAACTCTTCAAACAGAACAGTTATAAAACAAAGCCATAAAAAGTGCTTCTTCCATTTACTTTGTTTGCAGATGATCTCATTTGTATTGCGGGCACAGATTTACCCTGTTCAAATTTCTATGAATAGAAAAAAACTGTAACTGTGATAAACACCCACAATTATAGCACTTGAGTTTCTCTTCCATAATTTAGCACTGCTTTAGCTGGTAAACTATCTCTTCTTGATAAAGGAAATTGTAAACTCTGAATTTTTGCACAGTAGTTTGCAGGGTATATCGCAATCTCCTCTGACTCATGTATGTTGTCCAGTGGTGTCATAGAATAGTTGTGGTTGGAAAGGACATCTAGTACACTCAAATGCACTGTGTCATTGATGAAGACAATAAACAGTGCTGGTCCCAATATGGACCCCTGAGTAACACCACTTTTCACTGATAGTCAACTGGATGTTTCAATTGCAATCCTCTGGGTGCAACTATCCAACCAATTCCTTATCCATTAGAGAGTCCACACATCAAATCCACATATCTCCATTTTAGAGAGGAGAATGGTCTGGGGGACTGTGTCAAAGGCCTTAGGAAGCTCCAGAGAGAAGACATTCATAGCCCTTCCTTTCTCCACTGATGTTGTCACTCCATCATAGAAGGCCACTGGTCAGGCAGGACTTGCCCTTGGTGCAGCCATGCTGGCTGTCTCAAATGACCTCCCTGTCCTCCAGGACCCTTAGCAGGGCTCATAGGAGGATCTGTTCCGTGATCTTCCCAGGCACAGGGCTGAGGCTGACAGGTGAGAGTTCCAGGGTCCTCCTTTCTATCCTTTATTAAAAATGGGTGCAAGGTTTCCCTTTTCCCAGTCATCAGGAACTTCACTTAACGGTCATAACTTTTCAAATATCATGTACAGTGTCTTGGCAATTACATTAGCCAGGTCCCTCAGGAATCTGGGATGCATCTTCTCAGGATCCATAGTCTTAGGTATGCTCATGTTCCTCAGGTGGCAGATTCTATCTTCAGTGCTACAACGCATGTTTTAGGAGTTATGGAGATAAATCATCCATGCCAATTCCTCCACTCCCTTTCTTAATTAAACAAATTAAACAAAGAAAAATTAAACAAGAATAATTTTGTTGTGCAGCTGGCTCTCTGTACTGTGTGAAGTCTTCCTCCCTCTCAAACACTCCCTGGTGCCTTTTCCCCAGGAAAAGTCTTGCCTAGGAGACCCCCTCCTTTTCCAGGACAAGGGTTGTTAAGAAAATGGAGACACATGGCACAGTGTATTCCAGGGTAGTCACAGTTCAAAGCTTTCCGTGTCCTGGATGGGTGATTTCCCGGCCCAATTCCTGGGCCCACTTGCACTGAGGTTCCTGGCACTTGTATTTCTGGGAGGTGATCCAGGTTGACTCCTGTGCACCTCGAGCACCCCCACAAGCCCAGCAGTACAGACAGTGCTGCTGGGCTGCGTTGGGGCAGCTGCTCCCCTGTGCTGGGGGCAAAGGCTGTGGATAGATCTCTGCCCTTGTCTTCTCCCTTTAGGGCCCTGGTCAGTGGCACGAGCTCTTTCCTCCGGACATGACCATGGGGACTGAAGACAGAGTCCTCTTGGTGCACACCAATCAAACTGGAGGAGTGTCTCTGGCACGCCTGCTGTGGCAGCTTTCAATACCCAAGGTGCTGGAATTAAGGCAGGTCCAAAAGGAAGCAGAGATTTTGATGTTGTGTGTCTGCTTTAATTGCTGATCCTGAGCAATGCCATGACTAAAGGAGAAATGATAGAGTTCAAAACTTGCCCTTTTCATGAAAAAGGTAGGAAAGCAGAGACCTCTGAAAAAGTCTCCTCTAGGTCTCTTACACTCCGACAAGAAACAGGGTGGGTGTGGTG